>JAWRYS010001338.1:0-345528 GCA_034769895.1 Magicicada septendecula | reverse complement strand
GAAGATTGTTAATTTTCATAATGTCTGTATTATCAAGCTGTGACGATTTAAAGCCAATTTAAATAGCACAAAACAAAAAAAATATTTTTGTTTGAAAATGACAAGTGAGAAAATAATCCACCCTCCCCTTTGTACAAAATTCCTGTACCTTCTTGTCAACCGCGAGTACGGACAAGCAAATCATAATGTTGTTGTGCTAATAAAAATAATCATCCTAATTATATAAAAAAGGACGTGATAATAATAAATAAAATATTGAATAAATAAAGAAGCTATAGTAGTATTAATAGTAGCTAAGTAGAGGTAAACAATAATAATAAAAGTACGAACTATTTATTCTCGCGGCGGAACTGCGCCGATCTCCCTACTCGACCGCAAAAACCTTACCGACAGTCTCCTCTGAATCACGGCCAAGTCAACAGCCTTGTCATGTGTTGTGAAGACGAATACTTCTATATTGCAAAATTAGGTATCCGTGAATAAGTGTTTCGTGGTTACACAACCCCCACATGTAATTAAATGAAGTGAAATGTAAAAAAACAAAAGTTACGTAGTTTAAATGTAAATAAAATAAGAAATAAAGGCATAGTCGACACATCTCTTTATGAAATGGTTTAATCGTTAAGGTATGTTACATACCATATCATAAGGTAACTTCAGTGCATTTTAAACCAAAATGTAAAAGTGAACACGACCGACCAGAGTGAATCATCAGCTACAACACTATGAGCTCCAGGTAGCCAGAATCCGAGCCTCATGACTGCGCTAACTACTTAGAGTCAACCACTGAAATGGAGGAACACAAACTACAACTAAGATCATCCAGGAAAACCTACGGAAGAGGACCAGCTGTGGACCAACATCATACCCAGGTGACATGGAAGCATTACTTCCGTGGTTATATTGTTTTCTAAGAACCCAGAGTAAAAAACAGTTTATTTTGTAAAGACTCATACAAATCATGTAAATCATAACTTAATAATATGTATACTTTCTGTAACGAGATAAGAGTAATCTGAAGATGGATACAGATATAATTAATTCAAAATTGAATCAAACTATTCTTCAAATAGTTTGCATAATGTCAAAGTACTTTTAACAGTTTTGGTTGTTACAACATCGAAAGCGTGTGATCATGATGGGACACTACAAATCGGGAGTGTGAGATCCACGATGGGACACTACAAATCGGGAGTGTGAGATCCACGATGTGACGTTTTCAATGCAGTGACAGCTAAGTACCACTACAAAAACCAATCAAATATATAAAATATAAAATATTTATATCAAAATCAAATATTCAAAATTATTCAAATTCAAATGAGCTCATATTAAGGAATTTGTACCAGAGCATGAAAGGGAGAGAGTGGATACTAAAACGATTCAAAATTAATAAGTGCTGGGTTGTGCCATATTTATGTTTATCATGTTTATTATGTATTAATCATAACACATGTTTATTTTGGAGGGTTGAGAAAATGTTTAAGGGAGATTACATGTTTACCAAATAAATGGGACTACGCCCCGAGGCGTGGTAACGTGCATGTTTGGCACATGCTAGAGTCAATTTTCAATGTGTAGAGTCATCTTAAAAATAAAAGGTCAATGGTACATTTTATCTTGAGTACGATTATTTCAGGTAATATATTCCACGACCCTGGTTCGTGTAACCCGAATTCTGGCCCTCAAGGTAAGTTTTGTATTTTGTTGTACTGTGTGGCAACATGGCGACCGATAAAATTTAAAAATTTATTACATTACAAATAATACAAAGTAACAAATAATAATCAAAGTTACAACCGGAACAATAACAACTATCAAAATGATCAGCCATTTAACAGAGGCCCACCAAACAACCATCCGGGAAACCAATCAAACAACAGGAACATCCCAAACAATAATCCACCAAACAATAGCTACAGGGAAGCAGAACCGGAACAACGTCCAAATGGTCACCCCAACAATAATAACTATTATGCCAACCGGTACAACCCTAATTATCAGTACAACAGGGGAACCGGGGGAAACCAAAATAGAGGCGACGGCAGATGCCAAGTAAATTTCGTTCATGGACGCAGACAAAATAACCACAGGAGGTACTGTCCGAACTGGCAGACAAACCCATGGTACCAAGAATCCAATACAAAACAACAATCAGTTCTCAGAGAGTAGAACCACAGAACCACCAAGGAATGAAGTTAACAATCAACAAGGACCGAGCAACAAGACGAATGACCAGTCGAACAGGCTGGCCACAAATCAACAACAACCTTTAAACTAAGAGGTCAGTGGAAAAACCTACGTACCCTTCACATGACCAATCACTTGGGTTAATACATCGTATAACGTCACAAGATAAACACAAAGTCATTATAGTAATATCTAACAACTATCTCAAGAATATCCGAGAAGAACTTCTCGAAGAAGAGGCTAACCAGTTACAACACACTAACAGTGATATTGTACATATAAAGGCTACCATAAACGGGACTATAGAAATAATCATGATTGACACGGATCTAATATCTCTCTAATAAACTAGCCCGAGTTAGAGCGAATTCAAGCCAACTCCCAAACACCAATCCCCACACTACCAATAAACAATATCATAATCATTGGTGCCACGGGCAAACAAAATAAGACGATAAGAAAGCAAGTTTCCTTAGAATTAGACAATCAAAACACAACAATCCCTATTGTATTTCTTGTAGCCAATGGGTTGCCATTTAGCATGCTCATAGGATGTGACATGTTAAGACGATATTCGGCAGGTTATCAACCTGCAAAAAGGAGTCGTATTGCTAACTTCTGAACAGGGAATATGGTCTGCAAATATCATAAACTGTAACCCAACTCCAACAGCTCTGAATCAAGACCCAGGATTGAAAAGTTACTACTGTCAAGCAAATGAACCGTCCATCATTATGGCCGATGAAGAGGAAAGTAGAGGATTATGGGAACGAAAAATAGAAGAAATAAGAACTTTCCAAAGAGAACGACCCCAACAAGAAATCAATAAACAACAGTCTGAAAACCTCATGGCCATTTATAACAAATACCAGTATGTTTTCTCGAATACTACTGGAAAAGTTAAGGGGTACCAGTGTAAAATTAACTTCCGGGAACCTGTAGACTTCCACAGGAAATCATATCCAATAGCGTACCCCCTGAAAAATGAAGTCAGGACGGAAATTAACAGAATGATTGCGGAGGACATTATTGAGTATAGCCAATCTCAATACACAAGCCCAATAGTAGCTATACCCAAAAAGAATGGCAAAGTACGGATTCGCTTGGACGCCCGAGAAATCAATAAAATGATTGTCAATGACCGGACCTCACCGGGAGAAATTGAGGAAATTTTAAAAAGATTTTATGGTATCAAATACATTAGTACCTGGGATACTGTATGTGGGTACTGGCAGGTGGAGCTGCACCCACACAGCAGGCAATACATGGCCTTTATATTCGATGGTAGAAATTACCAATTTAAAAGATTACCATTTGGACTCATCAATTCCGTAGCAGTGTTCGTCAAGTGCATGGACCAAGTCTTAGGTCAAGAGGCACTGGAGTTCACAACAGTGTACGTTGACGACCTGCTCATAACATCTACAGACTGGGACGAACACTGTGAAAGAGTCGAACATGTATTAAAAAAGTTGTCCAATAATAATATTACACTTAAATTGGATAAATAAAAATTTATTGCAAATGAAGTGAAGTTCCTAGGGTTCAACTTGACCGAACAGGGAATCTCTCCATCCCAAGAGAAAGTTGAAGCCATCCAAAAATTCCCCTCACCGAAAAACAAGAAGCAATTGCAGTCATTCTTGGGAATATGCAATTACTATAGAAAGTTTCAGACGAACTATTCCCATCTTACAGCAAAATTTTCGAAACAACTTTCAGGGGAAAAATGGACTTGGGGAACTGAACAAGAGGAAGTTGTATATATTTGTCATAAAATTTAGAGTTACAATGTATTAACTTTAATCAAACAAAAATTTTTCGAAACTGTCATGTTACATCACCCCAATTTCGAACAACCCTTCTACTTAAATTGCGACGCTAGTGATGTCAGTCTAGGCGCAGAATTGTACCAAGAAGACAAAGAAGGAAACCACCTGGTCGTTAGCTTTGCCAGCCGAATACTAAACAGTTGCGAGCGTAACTACACTGTTACAGAAAAAGAGTTGCTCAGCATAGTATTCGCGTGCGGCAAGTTTAGAACCTACATCTTAGGGTATCCAATCACAGTCAGAAGCGATCATAAGTCTATATCATTTCTCAAACAATGCAAATTGAGTCATGGTCGACTTACCCATTGGATACTTGCTCTGCAAGAGTACCATATTACGTGGGAATATATTCCAGGCCGGAAGAACGTAGTGGCTGACGTTTTATCCAGAATAAATGTAGAAGATCAAACATTTGAAGGAGAAAAGGGGAAGATCGCAAAAGTGTATTACATATTGAAAGATAGGAAGGACCTGGAAGATATCGTAAGTGAAATAGTGTTACAACAAAAGCAAGATACCAAAATATTAAACATACGAGAAAGACTGTTGGAATCTGAAGAAATTATAAATAAATTTTATTGTATATACAAAGACATATTATTCATAAAAACAAAAAAGAATCAAGACACATGGAAACTAGTAATTCCTCATTCATTAGAAAACCAGATAATTAAAGATTACCATGTAAGATACGGACACATGGGAACACTCAAAATAGTAAAAGCATTAGAGGAAGATTTGTTCATTAAAAGTATCACAAGGAAGGTAAATAAAAATATAAAAACCTGCACATTATGTCAAATGGTCAAAACCAATAACGAAAGGAAGAATGGAACGATGATACCCATCACTTCAAACGCCAAACTAGAGAAGTTGTTCCTCGACATATGTGGACCATTCCCACGTAGCGGAGGAAGGCATGGATACAAGTTCATCGTAATTATACTAGACCATTACACCAAGTACACCAAACTATATGCTATAAACAGAGCCACAACAAATAAAATATTAGACATTATTAAAAATAAATACATTCCAGAAATCGGAAAACCATACATGATTATAACCGACCACGGGACACAATTTAAAGGGAAAAAGTGGAGAGACGAATTAATGAAATTGAACATCAAAACATATAAAACTTCAGTATACCACCCTAGTAGTAATCCAGCAGAAAGGATGTTAAGAGAGGTGAGACGTATTTTAAGAACTTATTGTCATGATAACCAAAAAGAATGGCAGAAATATTTAACTTCAACCGAAGTATTTTTAAATATCAGCTATCACCAGTTTACTGAGAATACCCCATATTTAATGATGTTCGAGAGGAAACCAAATAGAGAGATACAAGAAATAATAGAATTCCCAAAAAATCCAGAAGACCCGTATGATAAAATCAAATGGTACAGCCTAATTATGGAGAAGATTGAGAAACAAAAAGCCAAATATGCTAAAAACCAGCCCAAAATAATTAAATATAAAGAGGGAGAAAAGATATTAATAAAAAATCATAACTGCCAAGTACACTGGAAGGCATAGCAAAGAAATTGTTATTGCTCTATACAGGCCCCTATGTCATCACCAAAGATAATGGTAACAATACTTATCAAATAAGTAATATAAACACAAAAAAGATAAAAGGAGTTTACAATCAAGCTTCAATAAAAAAGTTTTATGAAGAAAAATAAATTACTAGAAATTAAAATAAACAAATATCAAAATTCAAAAAGTTTGTAAGAGCAACTTACTACCTTATTTAGATGACATATGAGGAATGGAAAAAAATAAAATAAATGAATAAAAATATAAAAACAAAGGAATAAGTTACACAAATTCCTACCAAATAAAATCAACTTACAGTCAAACAAAGTTGATATATGAAGTATAAAATAAAAAATTATAATAAGGGAATAAGTTACACAAATTCCTATAAAAAAGTAAGAATCACAAACTTACGATAATATTTAAACAAAAAATACCTAAAAAGGAATAAGCTACAAAAATTCCTATAAAGTAAGAAAACTAACTTACGAAAAATTATCAAAAATGATATTTAAAACAAATAAAATAAACAAAAATAAAATCAAGCAAAAACTGCCAAGATAAATACCTGAAATTATAATGAATTTAATGTATTCAAAGAAAAAAAAAAATCTGAACTCGTACAAGGAAGAAAAAAAAAATTGTGTATAAAACAAATATACAAAAAATGGCTAAAGCAGAACATTGCTAAATAACCAAGAAAAAGAATAAAAATGTCTAAGATAATTAAAATGATTACAAAAAGAATAGAAAACAAAATAATGAAAAGTTAGATATGATGAAATTATCAATAAATAAAAACAATCAACTGTATGAGTAAATGACAGTATACAGCAAAGGTACAGCGGAAGGAAGAATGAGTAAAAGGCCAAAGTGATCTAAAAACAAACCACAAGGTGGACAATCCCAAAATATATTATTATTATTAATTTAAGTCACAAGTTGACAAAAAAGGTATTTAAGATTGACTGTTGAAAAGTCCAGCAATCCAAATAAACTGAGCAGAGATGATGTTCCTCTGATCTCAGAAAAAATGAGTAGTAATGGAAGAAACCAGCTACTAAAAAGTTAGGGAAAAAATTGTATAAGGGAGAACACACTAATGGAAATAAATAAAAACAGATCCAAATAAAATGGAATGAATCAAGTAAGAAGAGAAATAAAGAATGGAGAAACAAACAAGAGAGAAAAGGAAAAAATAATATATAACTGATAATTTCATAAAAAACTATACTAGTGTTTTATTAAAATGATCAATTTTGAAGGAGAGGCATTATGTTACAACACAAACAAGCCACCCCAGTACCAGGGATAAAAAAGATGATAATAAATATAAATATACTTCATATAAAATAAAATATTAAAAATATAAATTAAATATAAAGACGGTGACACGACAAACGACGACATGACCTAACCCAAGTGATTGACCAAACAAACAAGAAACCAACAAAGAAGGGAAAAAACCGAAACCAAAGAAGAATAAAGATAATTGAAGGAAGTGAACGAATTCATACAACCAAATAAAATAAAACCAAACGAGAAGGGGAGAACCGAATTAAAATGAAGCCAATTGAAAATGAAGGAGAAGAAGAAGAAAAATGGAGAGGAAACGAAATGAAACCAAGGGATAAGAAACACCACAAACATAAAAGGGAGAAATGGTACACTCAAGTATAATATTGTGAATAAAACCAATAACTATCCAATACCAGAAATAAATGTTATTCTCAATGAAATAATTCATATAACTGTTTTAACCAAAACAGTAAAGTAATATTATAAAAATAAAAAGTACACTAACCCAAAAAATTAGAGTTAGATATAGTAAAAATCTATAGAAAAATAACATTAATAATACTGTGTATAATTTGTAATGAAAGAAATAGTGAGAGGGTGAGGAAGTGACAAAGAGAAATAATTATAGGGATTACCCACTAAGAAACACTTAATATAAACAGTTCAAAAGTGCAATAGTGAAAGTGTGAAACCCCAAAATGGTTAGAAACCATAATAATGATAACAAAACGCTCAATAATCAATAAGAAACAATAATTGATTAATAGTGAATCCAATAATAAGTAAGAGTAAGGTTTTTAGGATAACATTAGATGTAAGCATTTCATAATGTGGAATAAACACTGAAGAGTGATAAGAAAACACTGTGTGAGTAAAAGTGATACAAATTAGTAATTAGAAATATAAAGATTAATAATAATGGTAAATGGAAACAGTTAGTAATATGAAACGAACACTAGAAAGTGATAATAACATTGTTAATTAAGAGATTTAAGATTGGTTGTAAACGATTGTATTTAAAAGGAGAGTATCCCATGTAAAGATAAACAGCTAGTATTAACATGGATTGAGAGTAGAGTTTAATTAGGAAATAAGCAAGTAATAATAAATAAATAAACACCCCACATTGTAAGGGAAAACCGATTGTTCAAAAGGTGATGTTAGTTAGCACCCAAAAAATAGTAATTAATGGACTGAGTTGTAAACAAGCTTTACTTAATAATAGTTAAAGAATTGTGTAGTTATATTTATGAATAGGGTATGACTGAAGAATTTGTACAGAGCATATGCCTAGATGTTATGTTTTTGATTGAGGAAGAATAGGGAGTGGTAGCCATATTATTAACAAAGGCAAAATAGATGATTAAGAAGTTAAGACAATACAAATCTAATTACAATAGAAAATCAATAAATGTAGAAAATAACAGAACCATTAACAGAACAAAACACTTTGTAATAAAATGAAATATAATTTGAATATGATAAGTAAAAATAATCAATGGATATTTAGGCCTAGGAAATGCCTAACTGTCAAAACCAACAATCACAAATTGTATAAAATCCACAAGGAAATTAACAAATCTAAGGCAAGTAACTAGCCAAAAAAAATGTATAAATCATTTTAAAAGAAAAATGTTACAATAAGAGCTTAAATTAAAAAAAATATGTAATTATCAAATGTTAACATATTTAGACAAAAGTTAATATCTAATAGAACAAGACCTTATGAGGTATTATTTTAATCTTTGAAAGGAAATAAATACAATAGTGATAATATTTAATACTCAGGAAGGAAGACAGAAGAATAAAATCAATCAGAAAATATATAATAAATTTGAATAAAAAATTCAAATATGATAACAATGCTTTTAATCTAGGCCTTAGCCAATCAAAGGGTTTCAGTTACCATAGAAATGACGCTTGGGTAGTAGGGACGCAAGATTTTGTATGACCAAAATTTTACCTTAAAAAGTTTAAAAAATATTCAAAAGTCAAAAACAAGTACCAGTGAGAAGGAGATGAAGAGGATTAACGTTTAACTGATGTCCAGGAACAATATAAAAGAAAATAAAAGCAGAAATTTCCAAGACAAGTTAGAAAAGGACACTAGCAGCCTAAATCACTCCAAGTTTGATGAATTTTCCATTACCAAAGAACAACGAACTTTCACAAACCTTCTGAACTGATAAGTATCATTTAAATACCCTAATCCCAAGAATAAAAGCACTTTAAATATTTCTCATATCAATACAAACACTCACTATGAATTAATAAAAATAATTTTCTTTCAAGGATTAAATAAAACGAACTTACGTAGCAAACTTGTTAACTAAAAAATAACCTTGCATTAAATTGCGAACTTTTGTAACACCTATTACTACACTGCCGAACAATTTGTAACCACACTTTATATTATTTAAGTACGGATAAGGTAGTGTACTTTTTTATTGTAACCATATTTTATGTTTTCTTTATAATCTCAAAAACTCCAGATTTTGGGCGAGTTGATATATAGTGTACAAACAGTAGCCATGTTGGCATCAGAATAACTCGCTTCAAAACCAATTTCGTCAGCTTGAGATATTGTGTTTCATGTTTTATGCCGGAGCAATTTTTATTGAATACTATATTATAATATTATTGTCACAGTAATTAAATACCAAACTATCATTAAAGAAACAGTACAGAGTGTAACCATTGTTTTATTTCATAGGAAATTGTATCATATATGTGTGTGTTAGCAAAATCACCAAGCAGACAACTAGCGCTTTCGCTATCTGTGTAATACAGTAAGCTGTACAGAGGCGGGAATCGATTCGAACGCTCCAGCCGTCACCGCTGAAAACACCAAACGAACATATTAATTTAATTGTTTTTAACAAACAATTTGGCGCCACCCGGGATCCTCAAACCCCTATGAAATTACAGGTAAGGTTTCCACTAGGTTGTACTGATAATTGTGACAACGCTACGGACTTCGTTAGCAACAACCATTAACGTAACAACAGGTGTGAGACGAACACACTAACACTTTCTACACATAAAAAACTGGTGTACATTTTACAGCTACGACAAGAACTCCTTCGTTACAGATTGACGAATCCAACGTGTGACATTATAATACAGAGACACACCAGTCTTCTAATTCGTTACAGATTGGCTTCCATCGCGGGGCTTAAATAAAGACGAAGACGTCTTTCTAAATCGTTACAATATATATATGTGTGTGTGTGTGTGTGTGTGTGTGTGTGTGTGTGTGTTTAAATGAATTCCAATTTCATAAGAGTGATTAAAATAGATAACATATTTTAACGTACGTAGTACATAAGATTTAAAAATCATTCTTACGACTAAAATGGTTCAATTGAACCCCGACTTGTTGTTAAAGGACGAACTGAGCTATGAAGCTTTGTTACGCGGTCTCCCATACACAAACGTAACTGTCGCGGAGCTGCGCAAAACCTTACGTGAGAATAGACCAGACAAACCCTCACTGTTGAATCGTTTAAGCGTAGTAGATTTTGAGAGTGAGAGGGAAACATGCTATCATAAATATACGGAGCTTACCTCCATCGCACAAACCCTGCGAGATGAGAAATCCCCCGTGGTAATTATAAGAACCACTCAAAGAATAGAACATCTGACCCGCCGCATCAGCAATTTGTTGAATTGGCCTGGTGACAAAGTTACTCCACCTGACGTGCAAAAATTCGCGGAAGAAGCTTTACAACAATTACCTGAGATAATGCGTGAATTACGTAGAAGGTCCGAATCATATAGAATACAAGAGATCGAAGAAGCAATGACGAAACTAAATATTTCCCCCACCCAATCTCCTACTCAAGAACAGCAACCCAGTGCTGTAAAATTTCCATTTCTCCAGGAATCTACTATAGAACCCAGTAAGGATCGGTTAACGGTAAGACAAGCAAATACCCTCCCCGTAACCGCCTCGCCATTTCCAAATGAACTAGGGAACATTACCCGTAATTACGAATTACCTCCTCTCTTACAGACAAATCCATCAGCGGAAAAACCTGTAACGATACCTCAATTAAATTTCAGCACCGAGTTCTATGGAAAAATAACTCACCCCGTAGAACGAATTTTATCTGAAATACCAACCACTGATGGGCTGAATATTATGAAACTCCTAAGCTTTATCAAGCACCTGTTACAAATAAAGGATCTGCGACAACTAAAAGATGACCAAATTTTACAGTAATTCTACCCAAATGTAGATCTTTAAAAGATCGTGTGTTAGAGTCACTAAGGTATAATCTCCCTATAGAAGAACTACATATAAGACACTGTAAGAACTACATATAAACTCCCTGATAAGACACTTCATCCCCACCGGTATCTACGAAGAATTAAAACGGAATTCCGTACTTCGTGTACAAGGAGCGTACGAGAGACTAGCTCATTATATATCTGAAATTAGGGAATCGGCCTTATTACTACAAGTTAACTGGAGTGAACAACAGCTAGTAGACACTATCGTAGTAAGACTATCTTCCGAGGAGTGATCTCGCTTAGCACTTATGAAGAGACCAACCACATTCACAGAACTGGAACTGTGTTGTATACATTCATCCAACGTCTGGTATTCAGATCAGAACAGACGCGTGTTAATGTCCCAGACTCAACGCAGGGATTCATTCCTACCTCTACCCCTTGGGCCCGATACTCGAACCTCCCACGATAAGCAATTCGTAAGAACTTCTAAAACCCAGAGCTACCCCAATACATCAAACTCCCTACCAAAACCCCCACAGCATGCGAGTGATGCCAATAACGAAAGATGTTATAACTGTGGAAAGTCTGGACACATTAGCAAACATTGTAAACAAAAGCGGTACCAACAAAAAACCTATCAGTCAAAAAACATGTGAAGCAGGAAGAACCAAAATCGTACGTCTTCCGCAGCATCAAAAGGGAAGGTATAAACACTAATCACCCTAAAGTAAAAATAAAAATAAACAAACGTACAGACCCTTATGTAACAAGATTTATTGACAAGTGCAACTCTATTCAAAGTCAAACCTCCGCTCAACAGTCCCTGAAAGGACCAAGGCGTACCGCGCGGCTGTTGTGTGCAATGTGATGGTTGCATGGCTAGTACAACGCGCCGCCAGCCGCTAGTTGCGATATTCACAGCCAGGAGGCGGCGCTGGTATCTCAGCGCCTACTCAGTTCGGTGCAACTCTATTGGTACATGCAAAACAAGTATATGCCAATTACCCTACATACAGATAGACCTTGGAGCAACGAATATCCCCGGTTTAATCGATTCGGGCTCTACAGTAGTCTTATCAGTCAACAGCTAGCCACCGTATTAGCTAATCATAATCTTATTAGACGTAGCCAAAACGTGAACATAAAGTGTGCTACCGCGAATAAGCAAAACCTAAATATATCACGCAGTATTACTGTCAAATTAAAAATAAAGAATTTTACTTGGTATGTTCCACTACTAGTAGCTGAAGTATTAGGACAAAACTTAATACTAGGCGCCGATTTTATAAGCAAAACTGGCTTAATTCTCGACATATACGCTAAACAATATTGCTTTGGATTTGATCGCACTCGAAAATATCAGTTCGACTCCGAGCTAAATAACAGCGAGAATTGCGAAACATCAACTATTCATCTGGAGCATCATGAATCTGGTTTGAGTCATTTAAAAGGTAATGAGCGACAAAGAATTCAAAAGCTAATAAGGGAATTTTCTACTGTACTCACACCCAAGTTAGGATTGACCAATCTAATCGAATACAAAATAAATCTCAGCGACAACAAAATAATACGTCTGCATCCATACAAATTATCACCGCCCAAGATGGAAATAATGAGAAACCAAATCAACAAACTCCTAGAACAAAATGTCATCGAACCGTCAATGTCTCCATACTCATCTCCTGCACTCCTAGTACCGAAAAGAACTGACAAACATAGACTAGTCGTGGATTATAGACAGCTGAATAAGAAGATAGAATTTGAATCTATTCCCCTGCCCGACATTCACAGTGCATTCCATTATTTTACAAAAGCACAAATTTTCACCATGATGGATCTCAACCAGGCTTTTCACCAAATCCCACTAGCTGAGGAATCAAAACACCTAACTGCATTTGCTGTCCCATTTAATCTATATCAATTTACTAGGGTACCCTTCGGAATATCACAAGGAAGTTCAGTATGTAGCAGACTGTTAGAAAAAATATTCCATGACGTTAAATTTAAATTCGTATATCACTATCTTGACGACATAGTAGTATATAGTGAATCGATGGATCAGCACATTCATCATTTGCGTGAGGTATTATCAAGGTTAAAGAATGCTGGACTAACGGTAAACCCCAGTAAAGTTAATTTCGCAGTAAAACAATTCTCCTTCTTAGGTCATATAGTATCGGCCGAAGGTAAGGTTAGCATTGACCCCGAATGCACGCGTGCAATCCGAGAATTTTTACCACCTAGAGACACCAAAGGTATAGCTCGATTTTTAGGTATGATCAATTATTTTCACAAGTACATACCCCACCTAGCGGATATAGCAGCCCCACTAAATGCATTAAGGAAGAAAGGAACGAAATTCGAGTGGACTACTCGACACCAAGCCGCTTTCGAAAGACTCAAAGAAAGCATAATATCACCCCCGGTATTGCAGTTAGCAGATTTCAGTAAACCATTTATCGTACAGACCGACAGTTCTAGTGTAGCATTAGGAGCAGTAATATACCAAGAAATAGATAATACAAGACTATCGATCAGCTATGCATCACGTACTTTGATGGAGCAAGAAAGGAAGTTCTCAGCCTATGAACTTGAATGTTTATCTGTAGTGTTCACCTTCAAAAAATTCAAACCATTTTTGGAACACAAGGAATTTCTACTAGAGACCGACAACCAAGCTTTGTCGTGGTTGTTGAACCATCCCAAACAGTTAGGTCGTATCGGAAGATGGGTGTTAAGATTAAATTGCTACAAGTTTAAAGTACAACATATTCGTGGTACCCAAAATTTAGTCGCTGATACACTATCCCACATGTTCCAACTACCCAATACCAGACTTGGCGAAGCCAAGGTTGAAACCACTACTGTCAATACGCTAATAACAGAATTCCCCCTTGCATTTAAATATATAGCGCACCACCAACAACAAGATCCTAATTTGAGTCAGATAATAGAACAAATAGATAAAGGAAATTATTCTGATAAGTATACCTTGAGTAAACGAGTACTTTGTTATAAAAAGGCTAACGGAAAGTCAATGAGAATAATCGCCCCGGAAATTATTAAACCCATGCTCATGGAATACTACCATTCATCAACCATTGGAGCTCATATGGGAATAAGGAAAAGGATATATCGTATTCGCAAGGAGTATCATTGGGAAAACATGAACAGTCGAATAACTAGGTTCGTGAAACAATGCGAAATCTGTGCCCTGAGCAAGCCAGCAAGAAACAGTCAAATCGGGAAATTAATCTCAGATATCCCCACAACACCGTTTTCAAAGATATACATAGATTTTTCTGGACCCTATCCCCGTTCTAAATCAGGAAATACTATGCTATTAATTTGCGTGGACTCTTTCACTAAATTCGTATGGATGTATCCTATGAGACGTGCTTTACCGACAATTAAAATTTTGCAAGAGAGACTATTTAAAGATTACGGTACACCAGTACATCTAGTATCTGACAACGGACCTCAGTTTAAATCCAAGGAATTCAATGACATGTGTTTCAAATTAGGAATAAATCACATTACAGTCACAGAGTACCGACCGCAAGGAAACCTAGCTGAGAGATACTTGCGAAACCTAAAATCAGCCTTAATATCTTACCACGCTAAAGATCAAACGGCGTGGGATCAAAATCTATCATGGATACAATTTGCCTTCAACTCGGCGTATCATGAAGGACATAAATCAACACCATTTGACTTACTGTACAAGTATAAACCGAACCACCCGTTAACCACCAAGTGGAAAATTCATGTATTATTGCCCCGCGAAATAAATGGGAGTAATATAAGGAAAATATGGAATGAAGCTCGCGCAAATTTGAGAGCGAATCTACAAAAATCGCGGAAATATCACGAGCAGAATAATAGGAAAATAAAGTACAAAGTAGGTGATTTAGTCATGTATAAAACTCACCCTACGAGTAGAGCTGTTGATAGGACCACTTCCAAACTATCTTACCGATGGTGTGGCCCCTACACGATTCACAAGTTCATCACCCCCGTGACTGTAGCGCTATACGAACCCAATACGGATAATTACGTTCGCAGAAGTCATGTGTCTCAGAAAAAAAATTGTTCTCGTTGTGAAAATAAAGAAACACGACTGCGAGAAAGTAGGTAAACTAAGAATACTATCTGAGTATTATGAAATAAATATAGGCAACATCCTATATTGTAATTGAGTCTAAACTCAAACACCTCGTACAAATAATAGCGAGGCCTGATCAACCTTAGCTCATGTTCTACGAAAATAAAATAAGTAATGAGAAGTCAGCTGACGAACAACTAACCCCTACCTAAGTAAACTAAAGGTAACACTATTGTTATTACGACATATTGTAGGTTACTGCTTGCGATGAACATGATAGTAGTAATACACTAAATTGTAGTTCACGCTTGCGACTAAGAGAAAGACGAAACTAGGAAATAAAAGGAGTCGTCGACCACAAAGAAGTCAAAATAATCAGCGAATCGACGCGTTAAGAATTATAAAGGTGCGAATACTCTTTTGTAAGAACACTAGAGAAAATTTAACCTTACAGCTGTACTGTATATCTGTATAAACGTAAACAGATACACATTTGTATACCTGAAATACTGTATGGTGAAACATACTCATGAGTGTAACTCTGTAAAACGAGTGAAGAAGCAAAAAAAAAAAAAAAAAACCGGTAGTAGCATTAAGAAATAGAAATAAGGTAGATTTATGTATTTGTGTGTTTTAAGTGTTTTATGAGTGTTGAATTTTAAGTGATTTAAATAGTATGTAAGATAACCTATTAATGAATCACAATAACCTTGTAAAACGAAATTTCATCACGAGGTTCTGTGCCAAATATAATTATATTTTAGATATCCCTTTGGAATCCACAAATGTCGTCCCATGTGTCTTCTTTAAGCAGAGGAGGATGTGACGATTTAAAGCCAATTTAAATAGCACAAAACAAAAAAAATATTTTTGTTTGAAATGACAAGTGAGAAAATAATCCACCCTCCCCTTTGTACAAAATTCCTGTACCTTCTTGTCAACCGCGAGTACGGACAAGCAAATCATAATGTTGTTGTGCTAATAAAAATAATCATCCTAATTATATAAAAAAGGACATGATAATAATAAATAAAATATTGACTAAATAAAGAAGCTATAGTAGGATTAATAGTAGCTAAGTAGAGGTAAACAATAATAATAAAAGTACGAACTATTTATTCTCGTGGCAGAACTGCGCCGATCTCCCTACTCGACCGCAAAAACCTTACCGACAGTCTCCTCTGAATCACGGCCAAGCCAACAGCCTTGTCATGTGTTGTGAAGACGAATACTTCTATATTGCAAAATTAGGTATCCGTGAATAAGTGTTTCGTGGTTACACAACCCCCACATGTAGTTAAACGAAGTGAAATGTAAAAAACAAAAGTTACGTAGTTTAAATGTAAATAAAATAAGAAATAAAGGCATAGCCAACACATCTCTTTATGAAATGGTTTAATCGTTAAGGTATGTTACATACCATATCATAAGGTAACTTCAGTGCATTTTAAACCAAAATGTAAAAGTGAACACGACCGACCAGAGTGAATCATCAACTACAACACTATGAGCTCCAGGTAGCCAGAATCCGAGCCTCATGACTGCGCTAACTACTTAGAGTCAACCACTGAAATGGAGGAACACAAACTACAACTAAGATCATCCAGGAAAACCTACGGAAGAGTACCAGCCGTGGACCAACATCATACCCAGGTGACATGGAAGCATAACTTCCGTGGTTATATTGTTTTCTAAGAACCCAGAGTAAAAAACAGTTTATTTTGTAAAGACTCATACAAATCATGTAAATCATAACTTAATAATATGTATATTTTCTGTAACGAGATAAGAGTACTCTGAAGATGGATACAGATATAATTAATTCAAAATTGAATCAAACTATTCTTCAAATAGTTTGTATAATGTCAAAGTACTTTTAAAATATAAAAAAGAATTAGAACCCGGATCCGTGGTATTCTATGTAATATACAGTTGTATTGTTTTGAGCTCATCATAGTAAGAGTTTAAAGAGAATAAGAGCATAAAATGCAGAATCTATCAGAATCTTTCATTTAATAACCATAAGAATCATTAAAGGTATTATTTTGGAATCTTTATTTTGGAAGCTGTAATAAAGAGATGTTTTTGCTAAACAGAAGAGAGTGAGTAAATTTACATAACCTTAGTCAAAGTCCTGATCTTTACAGGTTCCCAATTTGTTGGTAAGTAATTAGTACTAACAATGGCAGCCGGTTTAATTGACAGAGGCCAATTAAACTGGTTCCCTGTGTTATAATGTCTTAACAGGAGGAGACGTTATAAAGCTTCATTGGACAAGTTGGTGTCCAGTAAATTTTATTTGATACAATAACTATTTGACATAAAATAAATTCAGATTTGGTTTAATATAAAACATGTATTAGAGTAAGTTATTATGCCATAACCATTTCCTATTCTGTGCTGAAAACCTCGTCTAACGTTTTGGGGAATTTTCTGAGTTTAAGGGTGGTCAGATAGCGGGATTATTTTAATTTTTGTAAGGGCAAGAGTGTAAAGGTTTTGACAGTAAACCATAAAATGTCGTGGCGACCTGGGCAGTTTAATAAGGTAAGTTTAACGGGATTATGACGGTAAGTAAAATTCTGGCAGCAGTGAGTTTCAGTAATAATATTATTGTATTAATTTGTGTTAATGGTAAAAAGAACAGTACTGTTACAACGCTATTAGTTATTACCGACACAAGGCCTGTATTTTGAGTTACGTGGACGGACAAGGCGTAGAAGAGAAAGAAAGACAGCGCGAAGCGCGAAAATTTTCTATGCCCAGTACTCTTTTATGCCATGTTTACTAACAGTTCGACAGAGTGAAAGTTTATAACTATTATTTGCTTCATCGCGCATTCTGTTGATATTTTCTTTGTGCAGGGATTTCTCAAATTTGCGTCAACATCGATGTGTGCCTTGGGGTATCGCGTAATTTGTTGTCTCTCGCCTCTATGCCTGAAGGTCTCTATGCTTTGACTCTCACTGTAGATACTTTCCCCGAACAAAACATTCAGCTTCACATCATTATTTTGAAAGTTTAAAATTGGTTTGAAATTTTCAAACAAAAACTACTCGATTCTTTGTTTATTTAATTATACCTAAAATTAATACCATTTCATTTTAAACCAACTTTAACATCAGATCAACAATACAAAACCAATAACTCTGCTAGGAAAAGTAAGCTTCCAAGAAATTGGGCAGCGCGTGCGTATTTAAAGGTGAGAGGACAAGGGGGAGGGGGAGGACGCTTCTGTTCGTCGAACTGATAACATTCTTGGGACAGTCCAGGCCTCCCCTCCTCCATGACTCACGAGCCGCCACTGATTCATAGGAGTATCTTGTCTGACATTTTTCTTAGGTACACTACCATGAATATAATATTAAATTTTTCTGAAAATATGAAATTAAATATTTTATCAAATGTGCACATTTCACAGACTTATATCCGCATGGTTACAGAGTGAATGCAATTCTTTTATATACAGACTACAAGTCCCATAGCAAGTTTCCAACAGAAATATGTTTCAGACTTCAGTGACACTCTACACCATGAGACAGGTCAAGCTACAGTAAATAATTTATATTTACAAAAATACCTTTCCATCCCATCCCAGAGGAAGGTTTTTCGGATTGTATGGAACTGAATCTTCATCTTCGTCTTCTGATTCAGTAGCACTGGCTTCAGCGTCTGAATCATCACGTTCACCTTCTGTTCTGGCCTGTTTTCTCTGTACATTCTCTTTTGTAGCTGCCCTCTGTTCACTTACTAACTCTGCAAATCTACACATAAAACTACATGTTAGAATATAACAAATTTTGTTTACATACAGCAGATGTTCAACAGCTCCAGGCAAACTACATGCGTTACCATATACAAATACTAACAGAAAAGTGAATATTGGCATGGAGATTTTCAGTTGCCCTCAGCTACATTACAAATGGTTGTGATATTTTACATGTCAGAAGTAAAATACCTAAAATAGATAAATATTAAGCTCCATAAGACGCAAAACTTGTTCACCTCAATTACTCAACTCTGAAGTGTTACTCAGTAATTGTTTATTCAAATGAATATGATTATATGTAATGTTTGGTCCAGGGAATCGTTTAGTGTACTTAGGCAGAGAACAGTTGGCAAATACAAATAACAATGCGCAAATCAAGTAAAATATAACATTATTTATTTTCCTTTGGGAACATAAAAAAGATCATGAACACACTTATTCTGCCTTAAGGCGTAAAACTGATTATCAACAAACTATGACATCAAAATACTACTACGTATATCAAAATTATGCAACTCAACACTTCTTGTTAGGCCTATATGCATATGCTTCACACACACACAATCATACACCTTTACATACTTTTAGGTTTTTTGTTGAGCTCAACTTTAAAATTTAAGTAAAAGCCAGTATTTACAGTATTTAATTATTTTTTGAAATGTCTACTTTCCTGTTGATGCGTAGAAGTTCGCCACCTGGGGCATCTCCCGTTGTGTACACTGTCTGTTGTTTGCACTTTTATATCTTCCGGCCGAACTGTCAATTTATTTTATTTATCACTGGTTAATACATTATTTATACCTTTTGAAAAGTCTAAAACTGGTTGAAATCTCACACTGTTCAATTTATGTCTTATGCTGTTTATGCGGGTGCCCACGATTGCTGCTGCAGACAGCAAAAGATGGTAGTCGACTGGCGTTCAGTGTTACAAATTTTCGTTTGTTGCGTCTTCAAACTGCTTCACCCCACTCCCCACTATTCGTCTCGTCCTCAGCATTGAAGAGTTTCACTGATCCTAACATCACCTTTTTAACTTCGTCGCGAAATGTTTTTCATCAACAAAATACTTGATGTGTTGGTCACTGGCTAAAAATAGACTTTCGAAATAATCTCATAACCACATATGGCTATGGAAATTATTTACTGGCTATTGCGTCACCTCAAAGGGGCCTCATCTTTGCATGTTATAGAATTTATGAAATTACCCAATAATATTTAGGTAAATTTAGACCCATTACAATACCCCCCCCCCAATGAGAGCATTTATGCCGAAGCATAAAAGCTCTCATTGACACTCTCATACTTTCTAAAGGGATCAGCCAAGATATATCGCCACAACCCCCTTACGTTTTATTCAAAATTGTGGTTAACTTACCCCTGGTCCAGTGACTGCGACCATACCTGAATGACCTTACTGGACTTCTCTTTCGAGATCCCAACACCGCAAGGCCAGACCGGCACTTGACGCTCCTGCTCTGACATGCAGGCCAGCACAGGACCGCTGCCACAGCATCACCAGACACTGAAACATGAAATAAAAAAATATCAAATGGTGGTCTGGTACAATAACATATCCCTAACTGATCTGGTTCCCCTTAGCTGTGTTGGTTTGCGTTAAGAAGTACTGAGGTTTTTTTTTTCTTTATCCTACATATGGATGAATACTTAGTCTAAGTCTAATACATTATAAGAATTACATATCAACATTCTGTATAACCTCCTCTAGTCAACTCTTACCCCAAAATTCAAAATGATCGCTCTGATTCCCATCAAAATTTAAATAAACATTTCCATTACAGCGCATAAACACCTTCCATTACAAATATTCCATTCACATTTCAAAATTGACAAACTCCTTATTTAGAGTAAAACATATTAAATCAACTACATTAGAACAAATTACTTACTTAACAATCGTTAAGTATCTTCATATTACTTTTTAATACATTGAAATAATATACTCCTCGCCAACACAACATCATTCATTTACATCAGAAAATTAATTACATACGCTACATTATTGATGTAACTCATTTTAATATTTAATATTTCGTTACTACCTAGTAACCACCTTCTCCATCATCACATAACTTATTATAATTTATTAAATTCTGAACTTATTTTAAATTCCTCCTTCCACACACACTATTATCCCCCCTGGACTGTAGTGCCCAGTTGCCTCCGAATAAAATTTCCAAACATTCCACAACTTTAATTTCAATTGAACCTGTTAATACTCAACCTTTAAATATTTACCACTTCTTATAACATTAGATTCTCCAAAAATTTTTTTTAAATTTGTTATCAACATTCATCTTGTACAATATTTCATTTACTATCTCCTTTCAAATTAATTCAATTATTTTGTCAAACACATTTCATTACTTTAACAAAATTCACAAAATTGAGTATACTTCACCTTGTTACATCATTACATTTAACATTAACACAAAAGTATATACAATCCAAATTATTATGTTATCGTTTACCACAAATCATTTCATAAAACAGTCCATTTCAAAACCACTACTTACATAGTTAAACGTTCATAAACATTAATTGTTTACCCCCCATCATCGTATAATAACCTGGTCTTACGTCTACACAGTTCATTTTTTATTAAATTTGTTATATTATTTCTATCAATATAAAGACTATTCAAATTCTTATACCCTTCCACAATACCATAACAATTAAAAGGATTATTCCATAATTTGTAACCATCGAGTATAGTCAAGTCACCTTTAGTATGATCTGTCACAATTAGGTCAATTATAATTTCATCATTATTATCATCTGCTGCTGTACCAGTTTCGACACAAGGTAAGTAATCAATATCATCAATCTTATCATGATTTGCTGCACTAACTATTTCACAAGGTAAGTACTTATTATCACTAAATCTTTCAATATCTAACCTCTCTACTAATTCGTTATAACCTCTACTAACCTTAAACGTCTCTATCTTCCTATCAAAATACCTTTTATCATAACACCATTTCATACTTTTTCTACCGTTCCATACAGAGGGTATTAAATCATAAAAATGCCTACTAAAAATTAAGGGATTACTTGAAAACACATTGATTTCCTCTAAGGAACTCTTGCCCTTCAAAAACATTTGTAACCATCTTGGTTTACAATAAACCTGGGGAAAATCTACCCTCTGCCCTATATCTACAAAATAATTCTCTTCATATTCTCTCTCTAATTTACAAATACTGATTTCTAGTCTCTCACTCTCTCCCACTGTTCCTATATTATCATCATCAATATTTATTTTCACTGTACTACTCTTATATATCTCATTTTCAACTATCTTACCACTGTTACTTGTTAATTCATTTTCGTAACTAACACCTACCTCGTTAATTATTTCTTCGTAATTTTTCGTTGTTTTATTATTGACACCCTGGTCATCTGTTATTTCGTCATTTTCATTTTCGTCACTCACCGTGTCGTTAGTTTTGACACCACTACACCCACTTATTTGTTTTAATTCAACTTCGATATTCTCGAGTTTATTATTTATCTCAACAAACTCCTCACTCACTCCATTAAAATTCTCACTTACATTTTTAAATTGGTTATTCATACTTAATTTACTCATTTCTATTTCACTTCTTATGTTTACAAATACGTTATTTATTTCTCTTAATTTCTCGTCTTGTTTGTCAAGTTTATTATTTACTTCATTTATCTCTGACTTGATTTCAATTTTAAACTCATTTAAACTCGTGTTTAAATTATTATTTTCTGACATCATTTCAGTTTTAAATTCATTTAAACTGGTGTTTAAATTATCATTATTCTTATTTTGTTGTTGAAACTTATTATTTATCATTTCTATCATCAACGCTAATTGGTTGAACATATTTACCTCGTTATTTCCACTACATTCAGCTTCGACATTTACATTCACTATTTTGCCTACGCTCTCGACATTTTCATGCGTGGTTATCATACTATCTTGTGTAACATTAAACACTGCTCCCACATCTACACTTTCATCTAAATTTGTATTTTCGTCTTTCTCTGCCATTTTTCGACTAAATTGTAAATCAATTTTAACGTAAATAATGTAAATTTCACTGTTAATTTACAATGTCACTGTTACTCGGGCGCCAACTTGTGACAGTACGAAAATCTTGATGTCAGAATTATGGTATGAGTGGTACCAAATTATCGTATTTTATTGTATTACACACACACATACATGGAGAGAACGATTTCCCTTTGTAAAGAGACGACGCAGATTTCAACAGATCAAAACGATTCCAAGGTCAGGAGCGGACGTGCAGAGACGAGCATACAAAATGGCCATCCAAGTGGAAACAGATTGTAAATAGCCACTCTCATTGGTCCAGAAGACGGGACGTCATTAAAATCAGTGATGACTTAACAAACAATGACATGACAACAGGGCGTGAGCCAATTTTAAACAAAAGACAATGACGTGGATGCGCAGACACATACGCAAAATATGTGTTTGCCTCCCCCCAGTCAGCATCAGACCATCAAGGCGTCAACACGCTGTGAAAATCGCCGGCAGTTTTTGCCAGCGAAAGTGTTTTTCTTGATCAAACTAACAATGTGGTAACTTATAATGATAACTCTTTATCAGAAGTCTCAAAGTAACTAGTCACAATGTAAATTAGAATCAGTGCAACCAAGGAGACCTCTGGGACGATCGGCCGAACAGCTGCCTGACCATGATTGCAATATAAGGACAGCGGAGACTTTACAACACAGATACAGGAAAGTCCAACTATTTCTCTATTCCAATCTTTATTCTTAAAGTTGAGCTCAAAATTATTAAAATTCAAATGTATGTGTAAAATCAATCTTAGCGAAATGAGAGTGTGCGTGTGTGTGTGTGTGTGTGTATGGGCCGTACTAGTACATATAAATAATGTTTCTATGAGACGTTGGTTTGTGTTCTGTTAAAAAATAAGAATTGATCAATTATAAGGTAATATGGGCAGTTGCAGTAAAATATAAATTCATTATAAATTCCATAACAAGATTAATACCTGAATAATAGAAAGTAACAGAACTGTAATATAGCGGAATGTGTCCGCCATTTTGTTAGTTGAGTATAAGGATTCCATTTTGTTTTATTGCTGTTGATGTCTATTTTGATTTTCTATGTTATTAAAAGACAACTATATATATACATATATGCGCTGTCTGATTTCATTATTCCGCACAATAGTCCTGTCTCTGACAATCGCTTAATCGAATCCTGGGACCCGAACATAAAAATTTTGAATCACGAAGTTGGCACTACAAGATGGCCACCGAACCAGTATGAAGTACACAATAATTATGGTAATGAAAGGTAAACACCAAAACATACAATTACAACACCTAAATATAATTGTTTTAAACGTAACAAATGCCGCCCGAACTGGTGACGTGATATAAATAAAAGTTTATACAATAAGCCGGAGGCTTGTCGGAAGAAAGGAAGGAATACGTAAGATATACCTGGTACGTAGATAATAGGTTATACCATGATAATAGGTTATATTATTGTTTAAGTAAAATATAGAATTACTAATAAAAAAAATAAAATTCATTATTAATATGAGCAAAATGGCAGATAACGAAAACACTAATATAGATAATACAGCAACTGAATCACTATTATTGAATGAACCACAAGCGAACTCAACGCCTATTATAAATAATAAAGTATCACTGGAAGACCTTTTTCTATTAATGAAGACACAAAATAATGAATTAAGAGAACAAAACATTAAGTTTGATGTAAAATTCGATGAAGTGAAAAAAGAGATTAAGAAACAAAGCTGTAATTATGATAAAAGATTAAATGATATACAGACACGGTTAGAAGAGATAGAATTAGAAAATAAGAGAGGAATAGACAAATTAGAATTGAACAAAGATGACAAGGTAAGTAGGGGAGAGAATTGTAACAATATAAATAAAAGTATGATATTAGAAAATGACTATGTAAACAGGGGTAGTGATAATGAAATGTTATGGGGAATAGAATATGATAATAATGGAATGATAGTGTGTGTTGAAGGGTTAAAGAGAGTATAATTGTAAAAGAGTTACATGGGTTAGATTTTTCCCTTAATGATGAAGTAGGGGGTGATGTACATGTGTTGAGGAAGGACGAGAGTGCCTTCGATGTATATTTGGGAGACATATGGTCTACAAATAAAGTTGTCCTTGGTTTTATTAGTGCACTTCACAGGTTGTGCAATAGTTGTGAATTAGTGTCCCCTGCAAATGTAGAAAGAGAGAGTGTAGCTTGGTGTGGTAGAGAGAGATATATTAAAAGAGAGAGATGTTTTGAAAGTGAGAGATATATTGAGAGAAAAAGAGAAATAGAAATTTTTAAGATAAGTACAGACTATGAAGAATTTATGGAAGGGTTAGGAGTAGGGATGATATATAATAAATATAGTAAGTACTTACCTTGAAACGAAACTAAAGGAGTAGGAGATAAGGGAAATAATGATTTTATAAATTACTTAATTATGGCTAATTGTACCGAAGGTGACAGGACCATACCGAATGTTGACAAGTTTTATGATATAGTAATGTGGAGTAATCCTGCAGAGTATTACTATGGTATAATGGACGAAATAAATTTAAATAGTTATTATATTACAAAAGATGATATAATGTACTTAATTAAAAATGAGTTATGTATACGTAAGATAAGATTATTATTTGACGATGGAGGTTAATTATTTTATCGTGTTATGAACATTTAATTATGTGGACAGTGTTTTGCAAAATGGACTGTTTATGACTGATTTATGGTAAACGATTAATTGGTAATTTGGATTGTATATTTTTGTGTATATTAATGTCAGTGTATTTGTGTATTTTTGCTGTTGTGTATTTTATGTATTTTTTTTGTGTAACCATGTACTGTAGAAAAGTTTGATAATGATTTTAAATGATATTATGGAATTTAGATTCTAAGGGATAATAAATGATTACGCATATGATATATTTGGATATTGAGAGGTATTGTTGTTAGTAGATAAATGATGAATTTTCTAGTGGTATATTAATGTGAAATGTAAAGAGGTTTGGGTAATAGTGATAAATAGACGCATGGGAGTTAGTTAAATAGAGTTAATGGGAGTTAGAGAAAATAGAATGTTGAGATACAGATAATATATAAAGAGGTGTTAGATATTTTAGGGACACAGTAGTTAGTGATTATATGTAGAGGTGAGTAATGTGAATGGTTAAATATATTTGTTGATGATGATATTTTGTAGTAAGGATCCGGTGTAAGGAGTGATCAGCGTGCGACGTGGCAAGGGACCAGCGTGCAGCGTTGTGGCAGGCGGAGCAATTTTGGGTTAGAGTGTTTGCCGATATTTGGTGGAGGGCAAATGGTTAGGAATGGGTATGGCCAGGTAGGGAACACACATCCTTGTACAATAATGAGCGGTGCCAGAGGATTTAAATGGGATTAGTGAAGGGGGTTATTATTGAAATATTGGTGTCATAATATGTTAATGGTTGTTAGAAACGGTTGTTAGTAGAAAAAAGAGGGGTAGTAAGGTTAGATTGACAAATGCCAAAATAAGATAGAGAGAATAATGAATAATAGAGAGTCACCCAAACTAGATAAGGATTGAGGAAAGGTTAGAAAAGAAAATTCATAGTAGGAAGGTAATGTAACAGAAAGGTAAATGATAAATTTGAAATTGTTTTGTAGAATCTAATGATATAATAAAAGTTGAATAGAGAGTTGATAAAAATAATAATGTCTTATCAAATTTTATACAAGTTATTTACATGTGAATTGTTCAATGTTAGTGTTTAATGTTTTATGATGTACAATGTTTTATTATGTTGATGGTACAATAGTGTGTGTGGTTAGGAGGTCGTTACGGGGGTAGCGACGGTAAAATACTAAGGTGTTAAAAATATAAAGATAACAGTGGTTTTGAACAAAGAAAAATGAATTTGTTCTGTTAGAAGAAAATAAGAATAAAGAAAACGAGTAAAGAAAATAAAGAGTTTTGAAGTTGTTTGCCATGATAGGTATATGTTTCAATGTTATATGAAGTAAAATAGTAGAATTAGTGGTTATTGCTTAGAGAAGTTAAAATTTGTTTTATGTTTAGTATAATAATATATTTTCGTGTGGTAAAGAGAGTAATTATGGTTGACTGGAGTCAGAGAGTTTCTATAAATGCAGGAATGTTGAAAAATGGAGAGGGTTTTTCTGTCTTAAATCTTGTCCTTGTTATTTGAAAACCTATGAATTAAGAAAACCAACGTCTCAAAACACAAACCAATGCATCTAAGGGGAGGCATATCAGTTGTGGATATGGAAATAGATAAGGCCACTATATTAAAATTTGTATTGCATGTTTCAGAGTTTGATGGTGTTGTGACCGCGATCCTGAGCTGGCCGGTGCGTCAGAACAGGAGCGTTAAGTGGCTCATGGCCTTATGGTGTTGGGATCTCTCCTGAGAAGTCCAGTAAGGTCAGAGGGTGCGATCATCATCATCAGACCAAGGGTAAGTGATTGTATTTCTTTTATATCAATGATTAAGGGGGTTGTGGCGACATATCTGGGCTGATCCTTTTAGAAAAGTGTGAATGAGTCAATGAAAGTTTTTATGTTTCGACATAAAATCTTTCATTGAGGGGGTTTTGTGACAGTACGAAAATCTTGATGTCAGAATTATGGTATGAGTGGTAACAAATTATCATATTTTATTGTATTACACACACACATACATGGAGAGAACGATTTCCCTTTGTAAAGAGACGACGCAGATTTCAACAGATCAAAACGATTCCAAGGTCAGGAGCGGACGTGCAGAGACGAGCATACAAAATGGCCATCCAAGTGGAAACAGATTGTAAATAGCCACTCTCATTGGTCCAGAAGACGGGACGTCATTAAAATCAGTGATGACTTAACAAACAATGACATGACAACAGGGCGTGAGCCAATTTTAAACAAAAGACAATGACGTGGATGCGCAAACACATACGCAAAATATGTGTTTGCCTCCCCCCAGTCAGCATCAGACCATCAAGGCGTCAACACGCTGTGAAAATCGCCGGCAGTTTTTGCCAGCGAAAGTGTTTTTCTTGATCAAACTAACAATGTGGTAACTTATAATGATAACTCTTTATCAGAAGTCTCAAAGTAACTAGTCACAATGTAAATTAGAATCAGTGCAACCAAGGAGACCTCTGGGACGATCGGCCGAACAGCTGCCTGACCATGATTGCAATATAAGGACAGCGGAGACTTTACAACACAGATACAGGAAAGTCCAACTATTTCTCTATTCCAATCTTTATTCTTAAAGTTGAGCTCAAAATTATTAAAATTCAAATGTATGTGTAAAATCAATCTTAGCGAAATGAGAGTGTGTGCGTGTGTGTGTGTGTGTGTGTGTGTATGGGCCATACTAGTACATATAAATAATGTTTCTATGAGACGTTGGTTTGTGTTCTGTTAAAAAATAAGAATTGATCAATTATAAGGTAATATGGACAGTTGCAGTAAAATATAAATTCATTATAAATTCCATAACAAGATTAATACCTGAATAATAGAAAGTAACAGAACTGTAATATAGCGGAATGTGTCCGCCATTTTGTTAGTTGAGTATAAGGATTCCATTTTGTTTTATTGCTGTTGATGTCTATTTTGATTTTCTATGTTATTAAAAGACAACTATATATATACATATATGCGCTGTCTGATTTCATTATTCCGCACAATAGTCCTGTCTCTGACAATCGCTTAATCGAATCCTGGGACCCGAACATAAAAATTTTGAATCACGAAGTTGGCACTACAAGATGGCCGCCGAACCAGTATGAAGTACACAATAATTATGGTAATGAAAGGTAAACACCAAAACATACAATTACAACACCTAAATATAATTGTTTTAAACGTAACAAACTGAAGTGTTACTCAGTAAGTAGTAATTAAATTTGTCCCTGTGAGGGCATCAAAGTGGCAGAGAAAAATATGCAAATACAATTAACACAATGCGTGTTTCAAGTAAAATAGAACATTAGTTATGTTCTCTTCTGGGAACATAAAAAAGATCATGAACACACTTATTCCGCCTTAAGGCGTAAAACTGATTATCAACAAACTACGACATTAAAATACTACTACGTATATCAAAATTACACAACTCAACACTTCTTGTTAGGCCTATATGCATATGCTTCACACACACACACACACACACACACACACACACACACACACACACACACACACACACACACACACACACACACACACACACACACACACACACACACACACACACATACACACACACACACACACACACACACACACACACACACACACACACCTTTACATACTTTTAGGTTTTTTGTTGAGCTCAACTTTAAAATTTAAGTAAAAGCCAGTATTTACAGTATTTAATTATTTTTTGAAATGTCTACTTTCCTGTTGATGCATAGAAGTTCGCCACCTGGGGCGTCTCCCGTTGTGTACAATGTCCGTTGTTTGCACTTTTATATCTTACGGCCGAACTGTCAATTTATTTTATTTATCACTGGTTAATACATTATTTATACTTTTTGAAAAGTCTAAAACTGGTTGAAATTTCACATTGCTCAATTTACGTCTTATGCTGTTTATGCGGGCACCCGCGATTGCTGCTGCAGACAGCAAAAGATGGTAGTCGACTGGCGTTCAGTGTTACAAATTTTCATTTGTTGCGTCTTCAAACTGCTTCACCCCGCTCCCCACTATCCGTCTTGTCCTCAGCATTGAAGAGTTTCGCTGATCCTAACATCACCTTTTTAACTTCGTCACGAAATGTTTTTCATCAACAAAATACTTTATGTATTTGTCACTGGCTAAAAATAGACTTTCGAAATAATCTCATAACCATATATGGCCATGGAAATTATTTACTGGCTATCGCGTCACCTCAAAGGGGCCTCATCTTTGCATGTTATAGAATTTATGAAATTACACAATAATATTTAGGTAAATTTAGACCCATTACAACTCTCTCCTCTGCACACACACACAAAGTCAAACACTTTTTGGTACAGTCTGTTTCTTGATGTATATTATATCCTAGCTGGATACCCGTGCTTCGCTACAGTGATTATCAGAAAAAAACAGAATGTGAAATCAGAAAAAAGAAATAGGTTATTTGTGAAGCTTAGATACCGGTATTTTGAAATTAATAGAAACTATTTAAGCTTTATCAATTTGAAGATGATCAAGCTTGAAATAGGTTTCAAGATGATCCTCGTGGTTATAGGTTAGATGAAAAAAAAACACTCTTTAGTAACTCCCCAAAAGCCTAAAACAAAGTAAAAAAAATAAACATTAGACTTCCAGGAAGCGTACAGTTGAAAAAAAATTGCATTATCGGTGTCACGGTTTTTAGCGGTTTTTCGCAGTTAGGCGTTAAAAGTTTTCAGAACCCTTTCTTAACGAGCACTAGAAGCCAAGAGGAACATACGTGCCGAATTTCAAGTTTGTAATCTTTATAGTTATGCAGATTTCATGATGAGTGAGTGTATGAATAAGTCAGTGGTATTTCGCTTATATATACATAGATAGGCCTACATATGAGTGCTGTGTTTCACCAGCATTGAACCATTTGTAGTACAATCGAAACAGGATTTATTTGGTTTGCTTGAACATATTTCATATCCAACTGGCCAAAGAGTGTCTCCGCACCCTGTTCGGAATATATGTGCCGACTGTAGTACGGAAAATAAACCCTCAATACCACTTGGCTGGGAATATAGGGACAGGTTGTACTGTCGCGATTATTTTCGCACCTCCTCATGGTTATAGAATAGATGAAAAAAATACTGTTTAGAAACTCCCCAAAAGCCTAAAGCAAAGTAAAAGAATAAACATAACACTTCCGGGAAGCGTACAGTTGAAAAAAAGGTGCATTATCGGTGTCACAGTTTTTAGTGGTTAGGCGTTAAAGTTTCCAAAACCCTTTCTTAGCAAGTACCTAGAAGCCAAGAGGAACACACGTGCCAAATTTCAAGTGTGTAGGCTTTATAGTTATGGAGATTTCATGATGAGTGAGTGTATGAATAAGTCAGTGGTATTTCGCTTTTATATATCGAAACAGGATTTATTTGGTTTGCTTGAACGTTTTTCATATGCAACTGGCCACAGAGTGTCTCCATACCCTGTTCAGAATATATGTGCTGAACTTAGAATGCAAAAATAAACCCTCAACACCACATAGCAAGGAATAGAGGGACAGGTTGAACTGTCGCGATTATTTTCGCGCCTCCTCGTGGTTATAGGTTAGATGAAAAAAATACTGTTTTGTAACTCCCCAAAAGCCTAAAACAAAGTAAAAAAATAAACATTAGACTTCCAGGAAGCGTACAGTTGAAAAAATCTGCATTATCGGTGTCATGGTTTTTAGCGGTTTTTCACGGTTTGGTGTTAAAGTTTTCAAAACCCTTTCTTAGCGAGTACCTAGAAGCCAAGAGGAACATACGTGCCGAATTTCTAGTTTGTAGGCTTTATAGTTATGGAGATTTCGTGATGAGTGAGTGTATAAATAAGTCAGTGGTATTTTGCTTATATATACTGTAACGTATCAAAACCAAGGTCCCCTACGTTACATAAAAATTATAATAAAAAAAACACTAGAGTTATTCATTGTAACGAAGGTCAGGTAAGTGTAAACCCTTATTGAGTAAAAATAAATTTTAAAAATACAAGGTAGTAGAGCCAAAGATAAATGTATAGAAATACAAACTATGAAGGGGTCAGTGCAAAGAGTGAGTGATAAGTGCAGTTTTAAATAATTGATGTTTATTTTGCTAAACATTATGCCACTGACTTGTTATAATATTATTTTATACATAACCACCAAAATCAGTAAAATTTCACCTTGTTAAGGTAATGAAGGCCTTTTCGAAATTATTTAAATTTCATCACACACTATTACTACACTTTCCTCTTCTGTGTTAATGTTCTTGTTGCAATGTCATCCTTTATATGCATCTATCTGTTGTTATCTGTGTCCATTACATCTTTCTGTAATCCATATTGAATTTTCTACTGCCATCATTATTGGGTGAAAGCAAGCTAGTCATGTATTGAAATAATTGATCATTCTCAAATATTGTTTGTTGATTCATCAATTTGTCATATTTTTTATGAAGGTATATATATAATTTTTCCAACTGTATAATGTCGTTTTTATTATTGTTTACTTCCACTATTTCCATATTGTTGGTTATATTTGTTATGCTATGATTCATATTAATAAGGTGATCTGCTATGTTGGAGATTCCCGTTTTTTTTATTAGTAAAAGCTTTGAAATATTCCATAAATCTCTGTTTGAAATTTCTATATGTTCTTCCGATGTACGAGGCGTGTCCGGAAAGTAAAGATACAAAGGTCGTAATTGGTCTAAAAATATTTATTTACAAATCATTAACTGACAGTTACGTAAATACATATATCTTGTAATAATTTACAAATATAAGTAGTAGTGGTGATGTTGACTCTGATGTAATCAAGCCCCACTGTTTGGGCTAGCCAATTTGTAATAAAAATAAAAGATTGATGTGTGTGTTCTTAAATTGGTGTGTGTTTAATTGGTGTGGCTCTCGACGTCTTACTGGCCTGAAACACTTCCTTAAGTTTCCCAGCTGGTCGAGTCCTAATAGTAGCAAGACCGGTCGAGTAGCGTAATGTTGATGAAGAAATATATGTTCAGCTCCACCAAAAGTTTCAAAACAAAAATTGTTGTTTTGAAGAAATAAAAAAAATATGTGTTTAAAAAAAAAATTATAATTAAAAAAAAAATTATAATTTTATTAATTAATTAATTATAATCAATTAATTAATAGAGCGCTGTGAAGTTTTAAAAAGTGTAATGCTCTTCTGAAAAATTTTATTGAAGTTTTGGTATATTTTAAATAATCTATCACCACTCATAAGATTGTCTTCAAACCAATCGATACTTGTTTACCTTTTTATTTTTTTTTTTTAGGTTATCTTCACTTATAGGTTGTAAAGTCCTGGTAGATTATTAATTAGAACTATATTAGTGATAACTAGTAATATTTATGAAATAAAGAACTATTTAGTGTTGAAAAATATTAATGTTTTATTAGTTAATAGCAATATTGACTCTTATCGATTAATATCGACTCTCAGGATATCGAAAAAGTTATAAAGTATATTTTATAAAATTCATACTGGGTTCTTTAAACAGCCAATTATTATCAAAGTCAGAGAAATCGGGCTAATATTTAAAAAGTATAACGTTACAACAAATTAATAATTATTACTAAATACAGACATTGAATAATAAATTTAACAATCATATAATTGTTTTCACCAACAGCTGACGTTGATCATGGAAGAGGCATTGGGATCGTCAAAAGCAAATGGCGGCCATCAAGTTGATCAAAATGTCGCTCGTTCCTGCTACGTTCCAAATAATGTATTTTCTGGCAGTATTCCTGTTCTGGTGTCTGCAAATCTCTTGTTAAATGTTGTGTAGTGCCTGGTGTAATGTTTCTGGGTTGTATTTAGTGTATCCGTGTAATTATAAGTCAAAACACTTTTCCCTATTCCGACACTAATTTGGTTAATGTATTATTCAGTTTTCTGGTGTTTTGTGGTGTTTTTCGGAGTAGATGTGTATTGTTCAGTGTTATTTATTGTTTCTTGATTGTTTCTGTTATAATGTGAGAGTTCTAGATGTATTTTATAAGTCACTCGCGATTTCACAATAACGTACTATTCACCGCTCAACTTTACCGTTGTAAGTTAGGTTAGATCGTCACAAAACGCTTGTCATGTTAACCGTTCAAAAACCAATAATCAACTAACTATTTCCTTCAGTTTCAATTAAACTCTTAGCCCATATAATATTATTCTTAACATTGTTCAAATAAAATTTCACATCCTGTGCACACTTTAAAATTCACTATATAAATGCCTAAACTTTGGTTATTTATCAATTTTATTTACTAGATGTTATTTAAATTAATCTTTCAGTTCATTCGACTTATTTTCAGATTAAATAATGCCGTTTTATAGTGTTTTCTGTCCAAAAATAGTAATTTTACTTTCAGTTTGGTATTCTCTGATAAGTCGAAACATTTCCAAAATTTACTTCCTGTTATAATGTAAATTCAGCCATTTTATCAGTTATATTTAATATTAATAATCCTATATTGTATTAAAAGGCCCATATTCCTTTATTTTCTAGTAATTAATTGAATTAGTTGTATTCTGAAACATTATTCTGAAATATATGACTCCCATGTCCAAATTTCTGAGTTTAGTCATTTTCATTTTTATTTATAATTCTGAATATAATTTATTAAAATCTCTCTAAATGGTATGTGCAATTATATGGCTTGATCTCAAGTTTATTTTGTCTAAACCCCTTTTGTTTATTTGCATTTAAATGAGCAATTTCTCTGTTTTGATGAAGTTTGGTTTCCATTCTTTTGGCCTAGGTTTTTTAACATTTTTTCCTTACAAAAACTTTACAAACAATATATGATGTGTGATACCCTCTCTGACTTTTACATATAGTATTATAAATTAAACATGTTTTCCAAATTACACAATAACAATTAGTATTGGTTACAATACAAATAACAGTTAAACAAATAAAGAATATTTTTAAATAAATGGTTGTCTTCAAGTCAGACACTTTACAACAAAATCCTTATTTCTAACATGGAAATATGGTTTACAAAAAAAAGGTTTTTTACTAACTAACATCTTAATTACTTCCTACTATTTACAAGTAGTAATTATTTTTATAGTTCTGATGTTAGTTGTATCAGACCCAAACAAATGGTCTTATATCTAACACATTTTTAAACATTCTTATACTATATACATAAAAACCTTATATTTATATTCTTATTTCTAACTATTATTATAAGTAGGATTCTACAGTTTTCATACCGTCTTTTACACATTGTCTTTGGGGAATTGTACCCTGTCATTAATAAATAAATAGTATAAATTGTTCGAAAAGTATTATGAAATCTGTTTTTCTTTTTGCATATAAAACAAAATGTTATTTTAAACAGATTTATGTCTTATAAACAACATATTGTCACAGTACACATTTCAAGTCATTGAAAATTGCATATTTCATTGCATTCAATGTTTGTGATTGCCAAGAATGAAACACAAGGTTCATTTTTTATAATACCCAAAACTATCACAGGTTCACTTTGCACTTTTATATTATGTTATTGCTAAATGGTCGTATAGTCTTATTAACATAATAAATTGGTTAGCGTTTTTCAATGGAGATTTGTTCCATGGGTACTATATTATTGTTTCATCTTAGTTCACAGGCAACTTTTACTTTATACACTTCTCTCTCTTAAATTTATATACATGTGGTTTTCATTTCGTTATACTTTTATTTTTAAATATTTATTTTGGGGATATAGGGATTTGGGTGTCTTTTATAAGAGCATGACATCTTCTTCAGGATGCTGCCTTCTTCTTCTTTCATCAGTCTTCTTTTCTCCTGCCTTCTGGGATTGGTATCTTCTCCATCTTCTTCTTGATGCCATCAGGTTTCTTGGGATTTTCTCCATCTTCTTCTTTATTTTAGAAATACACCACCTGTGTTGTTTGATCTTGGCTTATTTTAGGGTTTCTATTCTATTTATTCTTCCTCGTTGTGGGTTTGGTCATATTCAGTACTGCTTTGTTATTTACTTTTTTACCTTCCTGGGTTATACCTTGAAAACCTTTGGTTATGAGACTGGTTTTGGATGACTCATCACTAGTAACTCCTTTTATTTGAACTTGTATTTTTTTTAAATAATCATGATTTCTTTCCACAGTTGCTATGAATTAATCTATTTATATTAAACTTAATGCTTTCTTCCAAATTTAAATATTATAACTTTATTATTCTAATGATCAATTGCCATTCAATATTATGCTTGTATCTGTCACGTTACAATCTTTATTTCTCTACATAATTACCGCCATTATCCAAGCACCTATTAAGTCTGGGAACCAGCTTTTGTATCCCCGTGTCATAGAAGTCTGCCCCCAACCCTTTGAACCATGTCATGACCTCTTCTTTTACCTCGTCATCGTCATCGTCATCGAACTTTTTTCTGGCCAGATATTGTTTCAGGTGAAGGAACAAGTGAAAATCACTGGGCGCGAGGTCCGGGCTATGCGGCGGGTGATCCAAAACATCCAATTTCCAACTGCCGAGCAGAGCAGAGGTCACGCATGCAGTTGAAAATGGGATGTTTTGGATCACCCGCCGCATAGCCCGGACCTCGCGCCCAGTGATTTTCACTTGTTCCTTCACCTGAAACAATATCTTGCCGGAAAAAAGTTCGATGACGATGATGAGGTAAAAGAAGAGGTCATGACATGGTTCAAAGGGTTGGGGGCAGACTTCTATGACACGGGGATACAAAAGCTGGTTCCCAGACTTAATAGGTGCTTGGATAATGGCGGTAATTATGTAGAGAAATAAAGATATATGTATTTACATATTTGTCAGTTTATGATTTGTAAATAAATATGTTTAGACAAATTACGACCTTTGTATCTTTACTTTCCGGACATGCCTCGTATATGTATGTAGTCACAGTCATTACACTTTATTCTGTATATTCCATTCAACCTGTATATATCAGATTCTTTTTTATTTATTATTATATTGTATATACTTTTATTTGGTTTGTATGCATATTTATATTTATGTTTATCCAATTTTGTATTTTTTATAATGTATTGGAGATCGCGATATGTGTATTTGTAAGTTAGATATGTTAATAATTGATTAACATTGATTAAACATCATTTAATAATTGATGTTTAGTTAATTTATAAAAATGAACATGTCATCATGGCATTTATGTTGGAGTTTTGTATGTAGGAGGTGTTAAATAACTACATTAAGAATGTATTAGTTAATTGATGTTTAGTTAATTTATAAAAATGAACATGTCACCATGGAATTTATGTTAAAATTTATATAGAGTAAATATTTTATAACTACATTGAATAGATAAATGGTTGTGTTGTTAGATTATAATTGTAAACCTGGCCAGGAAGGCAATAATTGGTGATAATATGCCAAAGGGTTTTACTGTAACTATGTTGTGGACATATGAAGGGTTCTATACTAAAAAACTGTGTAATGATAAATTAAAAACCAGAATGGAGTAAAAATTGAATTATTGGCCCTAAGCCAGTGACAAATTGTACAGGAAGCCATGTCAGAAAAGTTAGGCAACCAACCAACCAATGTAAAGACACTAAATTTTATATAATAAATTAGAAGAAAGTAATAGTAGTTATTAATAGCAGATAAATGCCATGAATTATAATAAAAACATAATATATGTCATAGGAGAATAGAATTATTGGCCCTAAGCCAGTGACAAATTGTACAGGAAGCCATGTCAGAAAAGTTAGGCAACCAACCAACCAATGTAAAGACACTAAATTTTATATAATAAATTAGAAGAAAGTAATAGTAGTTATTAATAGCAGATAAATGCCATGAATTATAATAAAAACATAATATATGTAATAGGAGAATAGGTCCCAAAATTAGTATTTAGTAATGAGGAGATAGTACGTGTTAGAATGATAAGATTAAGATGAGAAAGGTAGCAAAATGTAGCCTATGTAATTTTATAACAAAGAATCTGTGAAAATTCAATATGATATAACGTGACTTTTGTAAAGGAGTATTTTATTAAGTAAGTGTAAGAACATTTTTTAATTATGGCCGGTATTAGATGGCTCAAGGATTACAAATATTAACCAATAACAGAACAGAGATTGGTTGTCAAGGACCACATAAAGGCAAGAAAGTTTGTGGATTCCATTGTTAATGGTGAAAGAGAATAGTCCAGCTTTATGAGTAGAGAAAAAAATCTAAAAGAACTAATTTTCAAGATAATTCAAATAACTATTGATTCAAAATGAAAGTACTAAATATAAATAAAATGAAGAGGACGAATGACATAAAGAAATTAATGCAATAAATTAAAGTAAAGAGAAAAATTAAAATCAAATGCTAACCTCACTTTCTTACAACCAAGTGAAAAAAAAACTACTGCTACACAAAATCCATGGTAATCCATAACCACGAGAAACTTCAACATTAGTGAAGGAGAATTGGAAATTCTACTCCATCCAGGCACAAATACACCAAACTTTTATTTTCGGAACTGGAGATTGGCGACAATACAACACAGACATCTGTAGACTGGTTAAGCGGCCATCACGGAAATATCGGTACTCTGCCATTACGAGTGAACCTCATCGTTAGACGGTAAAACCAACTTACATTTAAAGATATTAGTTAAGAAGATTTTATATTTAAATTTGTAATACCTTGTACTTTTATTTGGCATTTTCTGACCTTCCTAATAGTCACAAGAACCTTTCGAACCCTGAGATTAAGAAAAAATAATAATATAGTTAAAATTTAATATCTGAGAATCGAATGCTGTAACATAGTCGAGTCACTTAAGTGTGGTCGATTGTAACGGGGCTAAAAGGGAGGGGTTTTTATTTTATTAAAATATTTTAAATTCATTTTCATCTGTATGGCCAGCCACGTGTTAAACAAAAGCTTTGTTCAATCAAAGAAGTTGTGAGGTGTAGCTGTGTGATGGAATGCGACAAGGTGCAACGGCGCAATACCATTCTCGGAACTGTAGTGTTGAGTAACACGCGCAAACACCAGCAGGTGCGCAACCGACGCCGATTTGGTAAAACAATATGGCCCGGAGACGATGTTTTTTCACCATGTGCTTTCGACAAGGCGGAAGTCGTGACGAAGTCCCGCCTACCTTTGTGACGAAGTCAGTGGACACTAGATTTCGTCTATTGCCAACACCCACAAATAACATGTGTTGTGGGTGCAACTCCTCAGACTTTAGCAGCAAAGGCTGTGAACAGCGAAGAAATTTGTTAACACCAGAAGGTAGTGATGTCCGCCCGCATGAAAAGGCAGTCGACATACAGCCGCAGCGTCGGCCAGACGCACGCTAAGACTCGTGGGCCAGAAGTAATCTTTTAAATGTAATAAGTGACAACCCAACCGTTTCAAGTGTTTATTAAGATGAGTATAACCGAAAAAACAGGCAAACCAACCGTACCAGTAGTGAGAACAGAATCGTAGTGAGAACAGAATCGCGGGCTTTGAATGAATTTCCAGAGTGCAACACGTGGGCGAACAAGGGAACAGAGAAGTAGCACGACAACCTTTTCTTAACTTTTCTAAGTGTATTAACTTTTCAAAAGCGCTAAACCTAAAAGAATGGGGATGTAAATTGGTATGTGAGTTGAGTGTGGGCAATCTGGGTCGCCTCGAAGTTAGAATTTAAGGTAATACTTTAAGAACATTAATATTTTCTTTTTTGTAAGAAATGATTTTAATAATATGTACCTGGTTTCTATTGTTGGGAGTATAACTCCGGGCAAGAGAGAAAAAAACATCGCAAGAATGACAAAGAATATTTATTATAAATCAGAATAAATAAATTAATATGTTCGTTTGATTTTATTTTGGAAAGAAATTACGTAAATGTCAATAATAGTTTTGGGATATAAATAAAGGAAAAGAAAGTAAAATTTAATGTCAAAGAATTGCATAATAAATATAATTATAATCCCGAAATTGAGAGTATAATTTACTGAAGAGTGTTAACCTAAGTCACGCTTATTCTTCATGAATTCGTGCGAAGGACCTGGGGACCCGAACAAGGTAAGAGTTGTATTTTATATTTAAATAATTATTAGGGCTATTAAGTTGTAGCTTATCAATGGCGCCACGAACTGTGACAAGTTTATAAAAATCAATTTTAATAAACCGCACCTAAATGTGAGCATAAGTGTGAGTTGGGAGTACGTAAAAAAGTACGAAAAAGTTAGGTTATATGTAACTAAGATAATGAATGCCTAAGGTATGTAAAATAAGAAGTGTTAAAGTATAGTATAATAAAATAAAGGTGATAAATTTACAATTTAAAAATGTCAGAAAATAATGAAAGTACTGTAAGTGAGAGGGATGAATTCGATGAATCAGCTGTTATGAGTAGTCTTGAAGTACATTCAACTCCGAATGTAGGTCAAGACGACAAAACTATGAATACAAGTAGTACGAATGAAACAGATAGTACAGAGGATTCAGGGATTCAAGTAACCCCGACCTCAACAAAATACAATAAGGTTGATAATGATATGATGAGTATTATACTGAATCAATTTAATGAGTTAAATAAACGTTTCGATAGTAATGATAAAAAATTTGATAATCGTTTTGATGAGTTGAAAAGCGAAATACATGAACAAAAAGTAAAATGCGAAAGCAATTTCAGTGAGTTAAAATACCTTATCAATGAGACCAATAAGCATGTAGAAAATACCCATGAAATATTTAAAAATAACTTGAATAAATTAGACCAGAATATTGAGAGAATGGGAGTGGATGTGATAAATACAGGTAAGAGTAAAACAAGTGAAAATTATAATGATATGTGTAAAAACATGGTATTAGAGAGTAAGATGATTAAGGAAGATGTTGAAGTAGAATGTAGTAACTAAGTGTTGTTAGCGAGTGCTGATGAAAGTGAGAGAGAGTGTAATGAAAATGTAGATGGGCAAAGGGCAAAGTTTCCCCAGGTTTATTGTAAACAAAGGTGTTTACAGATGTTGTTGTCAAAGGGCAAGAGTCCCTTATTATTGGAAGACATGAGGTCTTTGAGTTGTTCCCCGAAATTTTATGAGTTAGTGCCCTCTGTGTGGGATGGTGTTGAAAATGTGATATGGTGGTATGGTGAGAGAGATTTAGATAGAGTTGTGTATTGATAGAGAGATAGAATTATATAAGTTAAAGAGAAATTATAAAGAGCTGAAAGAGAGGTTAGAATGGAAGGAAATAGATGATATGAAATGCTTACCTGTTGAAAGAGAGATAAATGAATATTTTGATAATACCACTGTAAATGATAAACACATACCTTATGTTATAATGAGTGTAGTAGAAGAATATGACGAGAAAATAACTGACTTTAGATTGAATAAAACTACTGATGGAGACCAAACTAAAATCACTAATGATATTGACAGGTTTTATGATTTGATGATAGTGGAACAACTTGAAGTATTAGAGAATTATTATATTAAAATTAATAAATTGAGTGTGGACAAGAACGATTTATATTATAAATATATTAGATTATTATTCGATGATGGAGGCTGAACATAAACTTAATAAATGGACATTTTAAATATTTTGATTTATGGTTCTGACCTTGCTGACTTGGAAAATGAAGTGTGGTAAATTGAATAATAATGACAAAAGTTTGTAAATAAAAATTTAGTGAAATTAATTGTGTGTATTGTAACAAGTGTATAATGTAAACAATGTGTGTAGGTAATTGTTTTAATAATAATAAGATTATTTCAGTAGACTAAATAAATAATGAGTTGGTAATTAATGAATTGTGTTGAAGTAAGGTAATTAAAATATGTTGTGTTTTAATAATTAATTGAAGTAAATAATTTGAATTGTTTAAATAAATTTGATTGATTTAAAATGTTATATGGTTGAATTTTTCTAATGATTTTGAATTATTTTATGAGATCAAACTTCGATAATAATTAATAAATAAATGTTAAATTGCATTTAGTTGTGGAATCATATTATCATTATTGTTTCAGAAGATACAGGGTGTTTGGTGTTTATATTTGTGTATTTATGACAGAGTATGTTTGATATACTGTAAGTATAAATTTTCTAATACAATTTATGTAAAGTAAAACTTTGTATAATTTTGAAATATGTCAGTAGTAAGGTCATTCACCTTGCTAAGAAAATCAGCTGATCAGCTGTAGAATATCACTTATAAATGATTTGTAAATTTTTCAAGGTAGTTAAGTGTTTGAAAATAATGATTTCAATGGTGTTAAAAGATTTTGATTTAAATGATGGTAAAATAATTTGAGATAGTTAAGAATTTTAAATGGTTTGTAAAAGGTGGTAAAGTTGATTTTGGGTGATTAATATTTCGTTAGGACATTTAGATCAGTCCCAGTTAAGTTTAGAAGTGGAGTTGAATAGAATAATATTATTGTTGTGAATTAATGTAATGTAGAAGTTGAGTATGGATAGTGACACAGTAGCTAGGGGGAAAATATGTAGAGTAATGATTGATATATTGAGTTAATAAATAAGTGGGGATATTTTGTAGTAGTTGAAGGTGATGTAATGGGAGAGCAATTAGTTGAGGGTGATTTTGTAAAAGGGGGGGTGGTGTGGTAAGGAGTCCGCAACGACAGGCGTTGTGGCGGGTAGCAGTGGGTTTTCAGTGAGTGATTGCCGGGTAAATAGGATGGGCAAGAGGTGGAGACGGTGGTGAGTCGAGGGAACACACATCCTGAGTACAAATGGGTAGAGAGTATTTTTTATATATAAGGGTAGAATGATGCGATATGAGTTAGAGTAGTAAGTTGGGTTTAGAAATGGTGGATAGATGTTTTTGATAGAGGGGTGTCATATTTGTTAAAGCTGTTAGTGATGTTAGAGTCAGAGGGGATTAAGAGTATGTATGCATGCCAAGTTGTAGATCAAATTATTATGAATAATCAAGTCACCCAAAATAATGGAGATTGAGAAAATGAAAGAAAGAAAGTCACAGTAAAAATATAAAGTTAATTAAAACCAGTGACAGATTTTAAATAGAATTTGAAAATAATTAAAGCTATAAAATGTGTAATTTTGATTAATCTAAATGTAAATTTTATTGTTTATTGTAATAATAACCATGGTAAGTTTAAATGTTTTATTTTATTATGTTGTATCATGTTTGAAGATAAGAAATTTTAAAGATGTTTTATGTACTTCATGATGTAGATCTATGTGTAACATATGTAGGTCAAGGTCGTTGGCTTGACCCAGTTTGATCAGCTGATGGTTGATGTTATAGGCAAGACCTGTTTCTGGCAATTGATTGATGCCATCTGGTTGCTTAATTGAATTAAATGATTTTGATTTTTCCGAAATTGATAAAAATTAATATTTTGATAAATATAAATTTTTTTGAAAAAAAAAATTTTTTTTTTGATTTTATGCCTGCCATATAGGATGTTTGAATTTTAAGTATGTTATTGTTTACATGTATTGCTAGTGTTTTTATTGAATTGTATTGTTTAGTATGTTTGTATAATCAAATGTTAGGTGTAACATGACAAGGTGTTACATAACCTAGACATATGCCCATAGAATGAATAAATACATGAAGGTAATGTAACTAAATAATATAATGATGAAAGTAGCGAAGAAGAGAGGGACCAATGAAGAGGAAAGAAGAAGAAGTGCCACAAGAAGCAGTAAACAAGACACTGGTTGACACTACAACCAATACTATAACTGACACAAACTAATGGACAAATTAAATTCACTTTAAGCTGTCAAGCGAGTCAGTGAATAACTTGAATGTAAGTTGACATGTTAATAAAAATAATTAAGTAACGACCCGAATAATATGATATCAGCAACAGTATCTGGCTGAGAATAAATCAACTATGACTAGCAACTATTAATGCCTAGGACTAAGATTAGCTATGGCCGCAATATAAGATTGAAGCTGTATTACAGTCTCAAATGTAATCATAATAAGTAAAAATAATTGTAAGAGGGAACCTTATATAAGTAAGCTACCTCACCAAGGTACCGAAATGTAAAATAATAAACATTATTAAGGCATAAATCCGATGCAAACGGTATGCCTAGGCAACGCCTAAAACGAACAATTATCAGTAAGGTGATAAGTAGAAAGTACTATGAGTGTAAATCACATACACTGAACAATATTTATACCAAAGGTAGCAGTAAGCATTGTTAATATATTATACAAGTAATAACTCAATTATTAATGAATAACATAGAGCAAAATAGTGTAAACCAAAATGTCATTAGGAAGTAAGAATAGTTCATAGCTATGTAGTACATCAATAAGTTAAGATTTAATCATTATATTCGTTAAATAAGTACAAAGACGGTTATATTAGTATTGTAGCGGGGCATTTTTGGGCATACCTGGGGTAATAACAGGATTTGTATTTTTTAATAATAAATAACTTGTTGAGTGATAGGGACAGAAATTATAAATTTTGTAACCGAGAGGTAAATTTGTTTGAAATGAAAACAACCGTCGCAACATTGACTGTGCAGAATTGTTTAACAATGTTTTGTAAAACCAGTATGAACGTATTTGATAGCCGACAAGCTGTGTCAAGGTCAGACAATGACGAACACAAAACCAGTAAACACATTATGTAACGGTAAACAAATTATGCAATGAAACATCAGGCGAGCGTTACGTCAGAGCCTATCCTTGATGAGTAATTCCGTTACATAACGGTGACATGCAGCTGGCGGAGTGATATAAACTTTAAGACAATAAGAATTGAAGAACAACAGTTGCTTCACAAAATAGCGCCTATTTCTCAGCCCAGTATCATCTCATCACCACTCGCGAGTGGTAGCTATTAAAAGTTTCGGCAGTAAGTGCGGGCCCGCATACAATAAAAAATGTGAATCTTTATATATACATCTAAAATACAAACAGTTTTCCGGCCAATATTCATCTAAAATTAACAGTTCGGCAGTAAAATGTGATAGTGCGAACTATAAAACAGTAAAACAGTGCACGCCATGAGGAGACACTCCAGGAGTCGAACTTCTACTCGTGAACAGGAAAGTAGACATTCAAAATAATAATTAAAAATGCTGGTATTTTTTTTTTCTTTTTTAAAAAAAAATTAAATAAAATGGGGAAATAAATTTTGAAGAAAGCATAAAATATTTAAAAATGAGATCTCTAAAGTAGCTTTGTGTGTGTTGTGTGTGTGTGTGAGAATATAGTTTTACTATAGTTTATAGTATTAAGAAGGCTGGTTTGCGTTCCTGTTATAATTCTTAAAAATGTATTTCAAGAATCTGTTATTGTAATGCGAGTAAGTAAATTAAAAGAGATTCAAGGTAATCAACAACTATTATTCACGCTTTGTCAATTATTAATTCAAATTTTGTCTGTATGATTTTATTAACATGAAATTTGAATAATAATAAAGTAATAATAACGTTTAATTATTGATGAACATAAATGATTGTTATTATTTCAGCAACCACCTTCTGTTCTCCTAGTTCGCTGAAACGAACCTTGGTAATTTTCTTATTACAGTTGGTAACAAGATGGCGCTCGAAGGAGATATTTAGTAAATAATTGAATTAAATAACCAAATCCCTTAGGTTTATCAAATATCAATTTGTTTAATACAGTATCAGTGGCGCCCGAACAGGGACGATTTATATAATATAATTATATAAATTTAAGCCTACTGGGGAGAACAGAATGGTTGTTTGGAGTTTGTATTTACGTATGTACGTAAGGTAGACGTAAAAGGTTATGTTTAATATTGGTGAGTAGAATATTTTTTTTTTGATAAGTATGCGTTACATATGGTAAGATTTTATAAAGAAATATATATTAAAAGTTTTAAGAAAAATGGCGGATAATAATGATATCAGTTTATCTGATAGTCAGATAGCAAATCAAATAAGTAGCGACTCCGGAATTCAAACAACTGACAGTAGTCTTGAGGAGTCAAAAATAATACAGGCAGTTGAGATTCATTCAACACCTATTTTAGGAACTCAAAATAGGAAACCTGATAATGATACTATGTTAGCAAGATTGTATGATATGATGTACAATAGTGTAGAAAAACAAGATAGTAATTTTAGAGAATTAAAAAACCAAATTAATGAAATAAAGAGCGATTCTGACGCTAAATTTAATATGCAAAATTCAATAATTAATGACAAATTTGATGAATTAAAAAGTGAGATACAAGAAATGAATAAACATTTAGAAAGCACTAACGAAACAATAAGAAACAGTTTAAATAAGTTAGAACAGAAGTTCGAGAAATTAGGTAACAATGTTTTAAGTAAGACAAAATGTAAAAATGACGAAATAGTAGACAATTTTGAGAGTATAGTGGGGGTGAAGAATAATGATGAAAATATAATAACAAAGAGTACTGATGACGTTTTAGAATGCGATAATGAAATGTTAATGAGTGTTTATGAAATAGAAAGAGAGTGGAAGAATAATGTAGTAATTGAATGGGGACAGAGGGCAAATTTTCCCCTTATTGTTTATAATGATGATGATGATTTAATGTTGTTTTTTCAGGGTAAGAGACCCTTATTGTTAAATGAAGTAATGTTGTATAATGTTGTACCCTCTGTCCGTAATAATTGTGAGAGTGTGATGTGGTGCTCTGAAGAAAGAGAGTTATATGTTGAGAATGAAATAGAAATATACAAGTTAGAAAGAAAGTATGATGAATTGAGAAAATTAATAAAAGGGGTGATGATGAATCATGTGAAATATGTACCTGTTGAAAGAGAGACAGAAAATAATTTTGATAATATCTTACCTGATTATAATGACTTACCTGACGTAGTAGTTGAGGAATACAAAGATGAGAAAATTTACCTGACATTAACAAACAACCCTGATATAGACGGGACAATCCTAACCTATGGTGACAAGATTTATAGTGGTACAATGGATGAAATAGAATTGATGGATTATTATGATAGTAACAATTATAATAATTTGTGTGTTGATAAAAATGATGAATGTTACAAATACACTAGATATATATATGACGATGGTGGGTGAGCTAAAAGATCAGTGTTGGGACATTTTTAAATATTGTAAATTTTTGGTAATGACCTTGCTGATTTGGACATCTGAAGTGAGATACACTTGAACAGTTTTGACGCATATTTTGTAAATAATATTGAATTCATTTGTGTGTATTGTGAAATGTTAGAAAAGTAATGTGTATATGTTTTAGAAAATGTTGTATTAATAATAATAATATTATTAATATTTTTGCACTCTAATTAAATAATAAAATAATTATGAAGACAATAGTTAATGATTTGTAGAATGTTGATAATAATTGAGATATGTTATTTTAATAATCAAATGAATATTCAATTTTAATAATAAATTGAAGTAAATAATTTGAGATCTTTAGATATTGTGATTGAATGTTATGTGTTTGAATTTTATAAGGTAATTAAATTGTGTAATGAGATTCTGATTTAATAATAATTAATAAGTAAATAAATGTTAAATGGTCTATTTTGTGGAATAACATAATGATTAAAAATATGTGTTAATAATAAATTTTAAGCAATTTTGAAAATCTGATTACAACACAGGATAAATTCATCATGATGATAAATAAAAACAGTTAATGAAAATTTTAAATAATAATGTTTATAAATTTTATATAAATTATTTAAAAGAGAATTGTTTGTTTGATGTATGCTAATAATCCAGGTTTATTGCTATTTGTGTATTATGTTATGTGATGTCTTATACAAGATGTGTGTGGCTGGGAGGTTATCCAAGGGGATAACGTATTAAAAATTTGATATATTTTAATTAATAATGATGATTTGCTACTCAATAATTTTGTTTGAATTTAAAAAATAGATGCACTAAATACTTCTTATATTGTGTTATTATGTCTTAGTGTGTTGATTGCATTAGTATGTTAGGAATAAGTATTATAAAAATATAATATTATGTTTTCAATGTGTTTATAGATTTTAAAATAAAATGAAAAATAGTTGTAATAAGTAAAATTTTCAATGGGTTGTAAAAGATAGAAATGGGTGATAGTAATTAGTTGAATAAAATGTTTGAGTCAATTCAAGTTGAATTTTGTGGGACATAGATTTGTCCAAATCGAAGTAAGAGTTAAAGTAATAGTGGAAATGAAAATAATGCAATGTTGTTTTGAGTTAGTATATGTTATAGAATTTTGAGAAGTATAAGTGGAGACACAGTAGTTATGGAGATTTTATGTAGAGTTTTGAGTGATATATTGTTGTTTATTTGTTGATGTTAATTTGTTGTAATTGTAGTGAGGTTATGAGATTGAGATTTTTTGGGGATGGCAATTTTGTAGTAGTGGTAGTGTATTTGGGGAGTCCGCAACAAGGGTTGGGACGGGATAGGGACCGATTGGCGCCGGAAAGGGTTACCTAGGGTGAGTCCAGGGACCAACATAAGGGAATGAGTTTTGGGAAGGAAACACGTATCCTATGTACAAAGGGTTAGAGAGTATTTTTTTTTTTATAAGAGTAGAAGGTGGCGATTGGAGTTAAAGTAGTAAGTAGTTAGAGGTAGAGAAGGGTTAGTAAATTTTTGATAGAGGGGTGTCATACTAGTTAAAGATTTTGTAAGGGAGCATTAGAGTAATAAAAGGGGTAAGATTATGAGTAAATGCCAAGTGGATAAAGTAAATTATAATGAATAACGTAGAATCACCCAAAGTAATGAAATGGAATAATGATGGCCAGAATTGAAAAAAAATAAATAAAATAAAAAATTGTGTAATTTTGAGAAACGAATTAATAAGAGTAAATCAAGTTTAAAAGTAAATTTTTGATTTTATATGTCAATTTAATGATGTAAAGTGTGTAACATTTTTAATTGTAAGTTGTTTATTTTAAAATGAATTATTAATGTACTGTGTTTTCTTATGTTAAGTTATGTTAGGTATTCTGATATATACATGTTAGTAATCAGTGAGTAAAAACAAAACCAGTGCTTCTTAGCGCAAACCAGCACCGCTAGGGGGAAACAGATCAGTTGGGGATATGGTGTTGTATAAGGCCACTATTTAATATTTTGATTTGTTGTTTCAGTGTTTGGTGATGCTGTGGCGGCGGACCTGAGCTGGCCTGCGCGTCAGGGCAGGGGCGTTGAGTATCTGTCTGACTCTACGGTGTTGGGATCTCGAGAGAGAAGTCCAGTATTGTCATGCAGATGCGGTCACAGTCACCGGACCAAGGGTGAGTTGATTATTCTTGTTTGTAAACCGTACAGGGGGTTGTGGCGACATATCCTGGCTGATCCCTTTAGCAAGTATGAATGTGTCAATGAGATTTTTTATGCTTCGGCATAAAATATCTCATTGAGGGGGTATTGTAGCGGGGCATTTTTGGGCATACCTGGGGTAATAACAGGATTTGTATTTTTTAATAATAAATAACTTGTTGAGTGATAGGGACAGAAATTATAAATTTTGTAACCGAGAGGTAAATTTGTTTGAAATGAAAACAACCGTCGCAACATTGACTGTGCAGAATTGTTTAACAATGTTTTGTAAAACCAGTATGAACGTATTTGATAGCCGACAAGCTGTGTCAAGGTCAGACAATGACGAACACAAAACCAGTAAACACATTATGTAACGGTAAACAAATTATGCAATGAAACATCAGGCGAGCGTTACGTCAGAGCCTATCCTTGATGAGTAATTCCGTTACATAACGGTGACATGCAGCTGGCGGAGTGATATAAACTTTAAGACAATAAGAATTGAAGAACAACAGTTGCTTCACAAAATAGCGCCTATTTCTCAGCCCAGTATCATCTCATCACCACTCGCGAGTGGTAGCTATTAAAAGTTTCGGCAGTAAGTGCGGGCCCGCATACAATAAAAAATGTGAATCTTTATATATACATCTAAAATACAAACAGTTTTCCGGCCAATATTCATCTAAAATTAACAGTTCGGCAGTAAAATGTGATAGTGCGAACTATAAAACAGTAAAACAGTGCACGCCATGAGGAGACACTCCAGGAGTCGAACTTCTACTCGTGAACAGGAAAGTAGACATTCAAAATAATAATTAAAAATGCTGGTATTTTTTTTTTCTTTTTTAAAAAAAAATTAAATAAAATGGGGAAATAAATTTTGAAGAAAGCATAAAATATTTAAAAATGAGATCTCTAAAGTAGCTTTGTGTGTGTTGTGTGTGTGTGTGAGAATATAGTTTTACTATAGTTTATAGTATTAAGAAGGCTGGTTTGCGTTCCTGTTATAATTCTTAAAAATGTATTTCAAGAATCTGTTATTGTAATGCGAGTAAGTAAATTAAAAGAGATTCAAGGTAATCAACAACTATTGTTCACGCTTTGTCAATTATTAATTCAAATTTTGTCTGTATGATTTTATTAACATGAAATTTGAATAATAATAAAGTAATAATAACGTTTAATTATTGATGAACATAAATGATTGTTATTATTTCAGCAACCACCTTCTGTTCTCCTAGTTCGCTGAAACGAACCTTGGTAATTTTCTTATTACAGTTGGTAACAAGATGGCGCTCGAAGGAGATATTTAGTAAATAATTGAATTAAATAACCAAATCCCTTAGGTTTATCAAATATCAATTTGTTTAATACAGTATCAGTATTCCAACACAGACGTTTAAGTGAAAATGCGATGTGGAACACAAATAATGTATTGATAAGAGAGAATCATAATCGGCTTCTTTAGCAGACGCCAGCGCGAAGCCATATACCTGAACATTGTTTATTAAAAAATGTCAGTGACAGTGTAAATAAACCACTGTCAAACTATATCAAATTGAAGAGTAAAAAATATCCTTTAATTTGATAGCGATACAACCCCGATCGCAACTATAATAAGTGCGTGACATGCGTTAGCATCATTTGTAAATAGAAAGTAAAAAATCTGTTTATTAAAACTAACAACAACGACGGCTGTCAATCATTCTGGCGAAAAGTCGGTTAATGACCGTTGGAAAAACAATGCGTCACTTTCGTAACGCCTGGCTAAGCCAATCAGAAAATAGCTTACTAAATAAAACAATTGCCTAAGCCCTATCAAAACAGAGGGTATATAAAGGAATGCGGCTAATTACCGTTAGACACTTTTTGACAATCATCAAGAGCGGAAGGTGCCGCTCGTCTCATCAAAATTTTTATTAACTGATAGCTTCATATAATAGTGCGTCCATTGAATTATTTCGGCAACAAAAAGTAACTACAATATAATCTACATAGAATCAGTGCATCGAAGTGAAGTATTATTTTATTTAGTGCGGGATACATCGAACAGGAGAAAATAATTAAATAATATTTTAAAAGGTCCTTTTTAGTAAGAAGCGGACCATTATTCTCTGTTCACGTGCGTGTGTAGTGTAAAGCCAGGTCATTATAATCCGACCTGGAGTGTGTAATCAAATTTTAATCGAAAGATTAAAATACAGAGGTAACAGCGTGACAATTTATTCCATTACTCTGAGTGCACTAACCTATATATTTTGTAAACAAAATTTGTACTGACGCATAACACAAAAACATTTTCTGTATTACACAATGTCTGAATTTATTTAGTGGATTTGTCAATCCTGGTTAAGAATGATGTTAGTCTTAAGTGGTCTCACTATATAACTTTGTGAATAATTAAGCAAGCGTGACGAACGCCTAACCTAAATAGGTTAGATTTTTTTGTTAGTAAACAACACGGCATTACCAGTCAATATTGTATTATAAATAATTAACTTTTGTGTAGGCATGAGCATTCTTTCTTGTGTTTCAAAGAATTTACGCCCGAGATATAAATAATATTAATATTCAAAGTAAAGTTTATCTGGACATAACCAGAACTGTGGTTCATGCTATGAGCTAGTAGAATAGGGTATGTGAACGAAATATTTTCAATTGTATATCAATGTATTTTCTTAATTATGTTTGTTTGAATTCATTATCAAGGGTACAAATAAAACCCAGTTATTAGCAGCATAACTTGACTTAATTTATTTCTCAAAATTAAATAAATAATTCATTCAGAATAATCAAAATAACTTTTCGTTGCAATCATATATTGTTGAATTGAATTGCCATAAGGGCAATAAACACAATTTCAGTTTTTTAAATTATTATTTGATTCTATTAATGGGTTTTACACGGGATTTTCCTGAAATAAACCTGTGTGGCGCCCATTATTAAACAAGGTAACCTAACCTTGTAAATAAAGTAAGCTGGTTTTGTAAACCGTCTTGGCAGCTTATTAATTTATTGAAAAAGTGAACTTCTGAACTTCCAGAATCACGACCAGGTACGTGGGAGTGTATTTTATTAATTTTATTGTCCAGACGTGACTAGACTTTACGTACTTAGACAACTGTCAACCTGGAGGAGGAGTTTCGCTGCCAGAATCAACACGACGGCTACCTTCATCAAGTAACCAGCTAGTACGCTTTATTTATTGAATTAAGCAACATTATTGTTCAAACAACATTACTGCAATTATTTTATTTTCATCTAAAGGAGTTGTTTTAAGACAATTATAATTATTTCGATTCACCATAACTTGTAACTTTGATTTTCGATTGTAAACACACTTTTAATTTTTAAAGTCAAATACTAAACAATAGTTTATAACACATTTTAAACACAACGGATTTAGTTAAGTTACAAATTGGCTAGCCCAACAGTGGGGCTTTAAGGAGAGTATCTTGAGGTTATTTACAAATTGGCGACCAGCAACGTGAGGCTGAAAAAATATTAGATAAAAATATTTTTTATATTTATAATCAGCCCGGCAGACACAAAAGAACAACCATGCCTGACACACGAATAAGTGACACCGCGGAAAATCAACAGGAAATGAGCAGACCTGAAAAACTGATATTACCAGGAGGTATGGACCCCATGGAATTCCTGGAGAAGATGAGGGCAATGATGGAGGAAGTATTGGAGGAGAATAACCGGAAGTGGAGAGAAAAATGGAAGGTACCCGAAGATAAAAACATGGGACAAGTGAGCCCAAAGCCTGAAGGTCATGAAGAAATGAAAAATAATGAGGAACACGCCAAAAAGCAACAAGACGTAAATACATCATCATCTGAAAATGAGCTTGACAGAAACGAGGAAGATATCCAATACAAGGAGACCGATGCCGAAGGTATAAAGAAGACTCAGGTGATTAAAGAAGAAAGAAGAATAATGCGCCCAAAGAAGACTATAGTAACAAAAGAATTAATCGAAATGACTCGAAGTGGTCTAATTAATATGATTTATTTCCCAGTCATCAACGTAAAGAAGGAATATATAGGAAGGAGTATCGAAGGAGCTTCATGAAGATGGACGAAGAGAAGAAATGTGCTACAACAAAGAAGACTATAACCAATAAAATACTTAAAGCAGATATTTCCAAAGGGAGAATAAGGCATTCTAAGAAAAGGAAAGGGTATCAAGAACAACTGGACCGGATCACTGAAGGGTATGCCCAAGAAATAAAAGAATTACGGAAGAAGAGGGACCAATCAATGGAAAAATCCAACCAGGAAACTAATGACGGTCAACCCGAATTAGAAGGGATACTGGGAGTCAATAATAACAAAGACCTGGAGTACACGGGACACATGGATATCGAAGATGAGGAGAAGAAGAAGGCGAGAAAACGGGGAGCCGATGACTATCTGGTAGCCGCAAAGTGGAAGAACCGCATGATAGGAAGGTATCTCCAAAACTAATAGTACTATACATAGGCCCTTATACCATAACAAAGGACCATAAAAATAATACGTATGAACTTACCGGCATAATAAATAAAAAGGTCAAAGGTACCTACAACCAAACATCGTTGAAGAAATACTATATGTAAGGAAATTTGTTATGAGATGTTATTATAGGGTGCCAAATACCACAAACATGTTGTACTAGAGACAGCTATGAAAAAGGGTACCTGTGAAACGTAATTGTCCCACACAATGAACCCAATAGAATGGAAAAGCCCAATATAACCCCCAAATATATAAATGTAATCATTATGATAAAAGGACTAATTATAGTGGTGTACGATGATTACCACAAGAGTGTTTAGTGGATAGGAGATATTAAAAGTATCTACCATAAAAGGATTCAATTAGTGATCAGGAGGATCATGTATTATACCCAAGGTATTGAAGGTGTCAAATTGCCTATAGCAAGCCGATTTACCATATTGTGTTATAAAAAGTGTGTAGTATTAGTGTATATGCCAAAACTACTTGTTACATATTAAATAAGAACCAGATTTATCATATTAAGTAATAGAAAAAATGTGTATTGTAAACCAAATAATTTAATGAGAAGAAAGATATCTATTATATCATATAGAACAAAAAAGTAGCATATCACAAAAATGTACCTAAGATAGTGACATAAAATTACTCTAATACTCCTATGTTAAATTAAACAAACCAAACAAATATGTTATAAAAACCGTCCAGAATAAAGGTTTAAACAACTGACCTTTGAAGGAGTAGAGAGGCAGAATACCAAAGAGAGTTAATTATGAAGATGGCTATTATTATTATGGAATGAAGAGAAAGAAAAATGTTATTGAATTACCAAATATTGTATGTAACAAGATATGTCAGAGAATATCTAACAAAAACATTTAGTATATGAATACTGTAAACCCTGATAATTCAGGATAATTGTAAACTATCGATGAGAGTAAAAACTTGTAAACTGTTGCAAAAGTGAAATGTTGTAAACTCTATATGTAAGAAACAACTGCATAATTGCATGATGATCAACATAAGTGTGTAATTTTAAGAATACTCAGATGAACTAAAACAAACTGTCAACTAGTATAGAAAGGTAACAACAAGGCTAATAAAGAACATAGCCAATATGTCAAGTCTGAAAAGGAATGATTACCTGTGAAAGAAGTATGTTAGAAAGTATAAAGGAATGAAATGTGATACAAAGGAAACCTCTAATACCTTGAATGTTATATTGGATATGTTATATTATTGAAAAATGAATGGTATGTTATATTTTATGTGTTGTGATAGTGCAACTGTTGCTACGTGCAATTTTTATTTTGTCTCAGACAGAGATGAGGATGCCTCTGATTCTGAGGACGTGTAGCTGAGGAACGGCGGAGAATGGATGCCAAATAAGAGCCCCTCTGACTCCAAACCCACTACAAATGTTAGGAAATTATATAGTAATATATCAAGGATTATGAATAAATAAAAAAAAAAAAAAAAAAAAAAACTGAGGGAAAAAATGAAAGAACCATAGAATTTATCACAAAAAATAAAGATATGTAATGAGAAAGAAAAATGTATTGTTATAAGACAGGAAATTGTTGATTTAAGAAGTGAAACCTATTGTAATGAAGTAACTTAAAATATGAGAAACTTGAAAAAATACTAGTAAGCTAAGAATTATATCACTAGCCAAGAACTCAAACTAGTGTAACACACTAATAGTATGTTAAAGGTCAATGCAACGAGTACAAGACCAAAAAGCAGTAATAATGTACTAAACTTAAACTGAAATGATAATTTTATCTAAAATAAAATTTTCTCTCAAATTATCAATTTTGAGAGGGGAGTATATGTAACATGACCAGGTGTTACATAACCTAGACATATGCCCATAGAATGAATAAATACATGAAGGTAATGTAAATAAATAATATAATGATGAAAGTAGCGAAGAAGAGAGGGACCAATGAAGAGGAAAGAAGAAGAAGTGCCACAAGAAGCAGTAAACAAGACACTGCTTGACACTACAACCAATACTATAACTGACACAAACTAATGGACAAATTAAATTCACTTTAAGCTGTCAAGCGAGTCAGTGAATAACTTGAATGTAAGTTGACATGTTAATAAAAATAATTAAGTAACGACCCGAATAATATGATATCAGCAACAGTATCTGGCTGAGAATAAATCAACTATGACTAGCAACTATTAATGCCTAGGACTAAGATTAGCTATGGCCGCAATATAAGATTGAAGCTGTATTACAGTCTCAAATGTAATCATAATAAGTAAAAATAATTGTAAGAGGGAACCTTATATAAGTAAGCTACCTCACCAAGGTACCGAAATGTAAAATAATAAACATTATTAAGGCATAAATCCGATGCAAACGGTATGCCTAGGCAACGCCTAAAACGAACAATTATCAGTAAGGTGATAAGTAGAAAGTACTACGAGTGTAAATCACATACACTGAACAATATTTATACCAAAGGTAGCAGTAAGCATTGTTAATATATTATAAAGTAATAACTCAATTATTAATGAATAACATAGAGCAAAATAGTGTAAACCAAAATGTCATTAGGAAGTAAGAATAGTTCATAGCTATGTAGTACATCAATAAGTTAAGATTTAATCATTATATTCGTTAAATAAGTACAAAGACGGTTATATTAGTATTCCAACACAGACGTTTAAGTGAAAATGCGATGTGGAACACAAATAATGTATTGATAAGAGAGAATCATAATCGGCTTCTTTAGCAGACGCCAGCGCGAAGCCATATACCTGAACATTGTTTATTAAAAAATGTCAGTGACAGTGTAAATAAACCACTGTCAAACTATATCAAATTGAAGAGTAAAAAATATCCTTTAATTTGATAGCGATACAACCCTGATCGCAACTATAATAAGTGCGTGACATGCGTTAGCATCATTTGTAAATAGAAAGTAAAAAATCTGTTTATTAAAACTAACAACAACGACGGCTGTCAATCATTCTGGCGAAAAGTCGGTTAATGACCGTTGGAAAAACAATGCATCACTTTCGTAACGCCTGGCTAAGCCAATCAGAAAATAGCTTACTAAATAAAACAATTGCCTAAGCCCTATCAAAACAGAGGGTATATAAAGGAATGCGGCTAATTACCGTTAGACACTTTTTGACAATCATCAAGAGCGGAAGGTGCCGCTCGTCTCATCAAAATTTTTATTAACTGATAGCTTCATATAATAGTGCGTCCATTGAATTATTTCGGCAACAAAAAGTAACTACAATATAATCTACATAGAATCAGTGCATCGAAGTGAAGTATTATTTTATTTAGTGCGGGATACATCGAACAGGAGAAAATAATTAAATAATATTTTAAAAGGTCCTTTTTAGTAAGAAGCGGACCATTATTCTCTGTTCAAGTGCGTGTGTAGTGTAAAGCCAGGTCATTATAATCCGACCTGGAGTGTGTAATCAAATTTTAATCGAAAGATTAAAATACAGAGGTAACAGCGTGACAATTTATTCCATTACTCTGAGTGCACTAACCTATATATTTTGTAAACAAAATTTGTACTGACGCATAACACAAAAACATTTTCTGTATTACACAATGTCTGAATTTATTTAGTGGATTTGTCAATCCTGGTTAAGAATGATGTTAGTCTTAAGTGGTCTCACTATATAACTTTGTGAATAATTAAGCAAGCGTGACGAACGCCTAACCTAAATAGGTTAGATTTTTTTGTTAGTAAACAACACGGCATTACCAGTCAATATTGTATTATAAATAATTAACTTTTGTGTAGGCATGAGCATTCTTTCATGTGTTTCAAAGAATTTACGCCCGAGATATAAATAATATTAATATTCAAAGTAAAGTTTATCTGGACATAACCAGAACTGTGGTTCATGCTATGAGCTAGTAGAATAGGGTATGTGAACGAAATATTTTCAATTGTATATCAATGTATTTTCTTAATTATGTTTGTTTGAATTCATTATCAAGGGTACAAATAAAACCCAGTTATTAGCAGCATAACTTGACTTAATTTATTTCTCAAAATTAAATAAATAATTCATTCAGAATAATCAAAATAACTTTTCGTTGCAATCATATATTGTTCAATTGAATTGCCATAAGGGCAATAAACACAATTTCAGTTTTTTAAATTATTATTTGATTCTATTAATGGGTTTTACACGGGATTTTCCTGAAATAAACCTGTGTGGCGCCCATTATTAAACAAGGTAACCTAACCTTGTAAATAAAGTAAGCTGGTTTTGTAAACCGTCTTGGCAGCTTATTAATTTATTGAAAAAGTGAACTTCTGAACTTCCAGAATCATGACCAGGTACGTGGGAGTGTATTTTATTAATTTTATTGTCCAGACGTGACTAGACTTTACGTACTTAGACAACTGTCAACCTGGAGGAGGAGTTTCGCTGCCAGAATCAACACGACGGCTACCTTCATCAAGTAACCAGCTAGTACGCTTTATTTATTGAATTAAGCAACGTTATTGTTCAAACAACATTACTGCAATTATTTTATTTTCATCTAAAGGAGCTGTTTTAAGACAATTATAATTATTTCGATTCACCATAACTTGTAACTTTGATTTTCGATTGTAAACACACTTTTAATTTTTAAAGTCAAATACTAAACAATAGTTTATAACACAGTTATATAACACATTTTAAACACATACGAATATATATGTAGCAAGTTACATAGGATAAACGAGTTCATGTTTTAATGAGAGGTTCAATTTATTTGTTTTTCTGATTATTAGTAATAATGAAGAAAATTGATAGATTTGATAGATTCAGATAAAAGCTTTTTAGTTTTTTGGGTTTGAAGAAAGAAATGGTAATAGAACAGATTGATTTGGAACTTAGATGAATTTTTAACCAAATTTAATGATTGGAATTTAATTTGTTTACTATATCGTAATTTGAAAATTATTTTAAAATGTTTAAGGAATTGGTTAGGATATATATTAATGAATGTGTACGCGCCCAGTATTTGCCAAAGGCGACCCAGTATGCATGGGGGAACATATCGGTCGAGGATCTGGCATGGTATAAGACCAATGGTTTGGATTTTGGGGGGTGGCATGTTAGAAGGTTAGGTGCACTGTGGTGCGTGTCTGTTCGATTTTATGGTGTTGGGATCTCGAATAGAGAAGTCCAGTAATCTCGTTCAGGTGCGGCCATAGTCGCCAAGCCAGGGGGGTAGTTTACCCATGATGTGTTAAGAACTAATGTTGTTGGCACCATATCCTCACCGATCCTCTTAGGGGTTTAGCAATGAGATTTCTTCTGTTTCGACAGAAGATCTCTCATTGGGGGGGGGGGGATATTGTAACGGGGCTAAAAGGGAGGGGTTTTTATTTTATTAAAATATTTTAAATTCATTTTCCATCTGTATGGCCAGCCACGTGTTAAACAAAAGCTTTGTTCAATCAAAGAAGTTGTGAGGTGTAGCTGTGTGATGGAATGCGTCAAGGTGCAACGGCGCAATACCATTCTCGGAACTGTAGTGTTGCGTAACACGCGCAAACACCAGCAGGTGCGCAACCGACACCGATTTGGTAAAACAATATGGCCCGGAGACGATGTTTTTTCACCATGTGCTTTCGACAAGGCGGAAGTCGTGACGAAGTCCCGCCTACCTTTGTGACGAACCCAGTGGACACTAGATTTCGTCTACTGCCAACACCCACAAATAACATGTGTTGTGGGTGCAACTCCTCAGACTTTAGCAGCAAAGGCTGTGAACAGCGAAGAAATTTGTTAACACCAGAAGGCAGTGATGTCCGCCCGCATGAAAAGGCAGTCGACATACAGCCGCGGCATTGGCCAGACGCGTGCTAAGACTCGTGGGCCAGAAGTAATCTTTTAAATGTAATAAGTGACAACCCGACCATTTCAAGTGTTTATTAAGATGAGTATAACCGAAAAAACAGGCAAACCAACCGTACCAGTAGTGAGAACAGAATCGCGGGCTTTGAATGAATTTCCAGAGTGCAACACGTGGGCGAACAAGGGAACAGAGAAGTAGCAGGGCAACCTTTTCTTAACTTTTCTAAGTGTATTAACTTTTCGAAAGCGCTAAACCTAAAAGAATGGGAATGTAAATTGGTATGTGAGTTGAGTGTGGGCAATCTGGGTCGCCTCGAAGTTAGAATTTAAGGTAATACTTTAAGAACATTATATTTTCTTTTTTGTAAGAAATGATTTTAATAATATGTATACATACCTGGTTTCTATTGTTGGGAGTATAACTCCAGGCGAGAGAGAAAAAAACATCGCAAGAATGACAAAGAATATTTATTATAAATCAGAATAAATAAATTAATATGTTCGTTTGATTTTATTTTGGAAAGAAATTACGTAAATGTCAATAATAGTTTTGGGAATATAAATAAAGGAAAAGAAAGTAAAATTTAATGTCAAAGAATTGCGAAATAAATATCATTATAATCCCGAAATTGAGAGTATAATTTATTGAAGAGTGTTAACCTAAGTCACGCTTATTCTTCACGAATTCGTGCGAAGGACCTGGGGACCCGAACAAGGTAAGAGTTGTATTTTATATTTAAATAATTATTAGGGCTATTAAGTTGTAGCTTATCACGATCTGCTGAAATCAAGCGAAGAGAGAACATCTGTGTTGTAAAAGTAAAAAATAAAGAATCCTTCATGAAAATTATGACTTATTATTTGCTGACTATTTAGTGCGTTTTAGATAATTTGTAGTTTACAGAGAGAGAAACAAGAGATATACTGCGATTCGAAAAACTTAACCTCAAATAATTGGCTGACAATAAACCACAGAACAAGCACTCATACGGTAGTCGAACTGCGAGAGAAGAGAAAAGCAAGTCATGGCTTATACTCCCCTCTCTTAACGTTGTTGTACCGTCTAGGCCTTAATGTGAACGATCTAACCACCAAATATACTAAACTAATATTACACGCTACTCGTTCAGGGCTGATTTACTTGTTATAATATATTAGAGATTAATTTCAACAACGCTAGACTTTTGCAACATAATAATACATCACTAATCAAATTGTTTTGGAAGAATTAAACTCGTATCTCCGAAAATCTCTCTGAACACCCTTTTTTAACGACTTTTTATAAATAAACCCTATAGACAGTGAAAATATAACACATTCATCTTTTATTTATATTACCAATTGACGCTTACAACGTAAGGCTAAATTAAATTATTAATCCATTACATATTGGCACTCAACTTGCAGGGCTTGAGTTAAGTAAAACATAGACTCCAACACTATTACTTAACTTGAGCAGGCGACTATTAGAGGCACAGGGATGCACACAAGAGGTCGTTCGAAGAAGAGGCTACAGGACCCGGAGACAGAAGAAGGTAAGCAGGAACGAGAAACAGAAACGATCCAGGACACTGAGATGGAACAACAGGCGGGTGACAAGGAGGTTCAACCAGCACCTGAAGTAGAAGTAATAGTCGGCGATCAACCAGAAAATCAACCAGTTGAAGAAAAACAGACGGAGAACGTAGGCATGCAAGAAATGATAAGGCTAATGATGAAGATAAATAAGAAAATAGATGACAATAACAACAAATTAAAAGAATATAACCAGAAAAATATAAGAACGTTAAAGGAAGAATTAAGTAAGAAAATAGAGGATACTAATAAATCCACAAAAGAAGATAACCAAAAGAACATGGAAACACTGAGTGGAAAAATAGACAGTATAATAGAAGATAATAAACGATGGAGAGAAAGATTAAATAATGACAGGAACCAGTCAAAGGAACAAATGAAAGCAGATTTCAGACAAATAAATGAAACACTAGACAACACTTCCGAAAGTATTAAAGAAGCATCAAATAAGAACATGGAACCAGTAAATAAGAAAATAGAAAATAAAGAAGACAACAGAGCATTGTTGTCGGGAACCAAAGATAACAGAAACAAAGAGAATGTTAGGCGCATGGAAATGAAGACGAAGAAAATGGGACAGATGCACCAGCAGAAACTAATAAATACATGGGAAGAATTGGAGATGATCAAGAATGGATTAGGTAATGTACTTAATCTACCCATTACCAACCATAAAGGAATAATTCATGTTAAGAAGTCCAGAAGGAACTTAATAAAACTTTTCAAAGGAACTCACAACCAAACAGTGGGTGAAGACTTAAAAGAGTCTATGTTCCAATTCAAGACACCCGAAGGAGGAATACATAACAAAAAATCAATGATAGCATTAATGATGGATATACCATTAACATACCTGTTCAATAAACTAAACGGTAAAGGGATTAATGTAGTCGGTCATTGATGCTAATGAACATGTGGTATTAGAAGAGTTGCTGTACAAGGTAGCAGGGACCTATATCACAAGAACGGAAATAGTTCTGCACACCAGAGTGATCCGAACGACAAGTGCAGATGAAATTATGGACTATGGATAAACTAAATACCATGCACTATTGAGAAAAGGGACTGATGTTTTGGATTACCGACAAGGCAAACCATTTGAGAAATGAAGAAGAAATAATAATGATAATTGAAACACAAATAAAATAAATAAAGAATAAATAAACAACATAGAGACTTCAGAAAAATTAATGATAATTAAGAAAACAAACGACAAATGAAGATTTAAGAAAACAAACAAATAGCCCACCAATACAGGTTTTGGAAGAGAATAGGATGGTTAAGAACTATAATAAGGGAATCATAATGAGTGAAGAGAGTAAGCACTTAAAACAAATAAATGAAAGTGAACTTGCAGAAGAAGAATCGATGTCTGGAAATAAATAGAATAACACAAACCATAGTTGTAACTACTGCTAAAAAGGGGTATTGAAAAAGGAGATGAATAACACTGTGGCAAATGAGTCAATTAACTACGAAATGAAATTAAATAGAAGAGGAGAAATATACCAAGGATTTTACCAAAACTGATAATAAATAATATAAAAAGTAAGGGGAGCTGCTGGGATGCAAATTATAATAAATGAGAAGTATTAAGAAGGCAACAGGATTCCGAGGGTATTTACAGTAACGCAATAGTCACCATTTTTACAGAGTGTAGAAAGCTACGGCGCCACTCAAAAAATTATTATTATGGGCAGGGGCCAACGAGCACTGTACCATGCACGGGTGAATGGTCGGGTGAGGAATAGGTCAGAATAGTGCCACTCACAGCCGATATGCATTCACTGTGCCATTTAAAGTTAGGGAGGAATTAATAACCCCAACCAAGGAATCAACCTGAACAGGAGATAAAGCAGAGGAAGAAAGAAAAGAAACCCCAGAGGAAAGGAAAAATCATTTGGTAACCACCTGTATAAGAAATATGAGGAAAAAATAATATATTTTTTAGATTTGCCCAGAGAAGAAAAGGAAGTTATTTGCGAATTGTTATAAAATAACCCAACTCAAGAAAATTCATCACAACCCAATCCCTGAAACCATAAGGAAAAAAAAATAAAAAAAAAATAAAGAAGAAAAAGTTTTACAAATAAACCAAAGCATGAAGATTATAAGTTTATTTTACCCAAACCACAGTCAGATAAAATAAACTTATTTGGGAGGGGGAGTATATGTAACGTATCAAAACCAAGGTCCCCTACGTTACATAAAAATTATAATAAAAAAACACTAGAGTTCTTCGTTGTAACAAAGGTCAGGTAAGTGTAAACGCTTATAGAGTAAAAATAAATGATATTAAATAAAAATACAAGGTAGTAAAGCCAAAGATAAATGTATAGAAATACAAACTATGAAGGGGTCAGTGCAAAGAATGAGTGATAAGTGCAGTTTTAAATAATTGATGTTTAGTTAATTTATAAAAATGAACATGTCATCATGGCATTTATGTTGGAGTTTTGTATGTAGGAGGTGTTAAATAACTATATTAAGAGTGTATTAGTTAATTGATGTTTAGTTAATTTATAAAATTGAACATGTCACCATGGAATTTATGTTAAAATTTATATAGAGTAAATATTTTATAACTACATTGAATAGATAAATGGTTGTGTTGTTAGATTATAATTGTAAACTTGGCCAGGAAGGCAATAATTGGTGATAATATGCCAAAGGGTTTTACTGTAACTATGTTGTGGACATATGAAGGGTTCTATACTAAAAAACTGTGTAATGATAAATTAAAAACCAGAATGGAGTAAAAATTTAATTATTGGCCCTAAGCCAGTGACAAATTGTACAGGAAGCCATGTCAGAAAAGTTAGGCAACCAACCAACCAATGTAAAGACACTAAATTTTATATAATAAATTAGAAGAAAGTAATAGTAGTTATTAATAGCAGATAAATGCCATGAATTACAATAAAAACATAATATATGTAATAGGAGAATAGGTCCCAAAATTAGTATTTAGTAATGAGGAGAGATAGTACTTGTTAGAATGATAAGATTAAGATGAGAAAGGTAGCAAAATGTAGCCTATGTAATTTTATAACAAAGAATCTGTGAAAATTCAATATGATATAACGTGACTTTTGTAAAGGAGTATTTTATTAAGTAAGTGCAAGAACATTTTTTAATTATGGCCGGTATTAGATGGCTCAAGGATTACAAATATTAACCAATAACAGAACAGAGATTGGTTGTCAAGGACCACATAAAGGCAAGAAAGTTTGTGGATTCCATTGTTAATGGTGAAAGAGAATAGTCCAGCTTTATGAGTAGAGAAAAAAAATCTAAAAGAACTAATTTTCAAGATAATTCAAATAACTATTGATTCAAAATGAAAGTACTAAATTATAAATAAAATGAAGAGGACGAATGACATAAAGAAATTAATGCAATAAATTAAAGTAAAAAGAACATTAAAATCGAATGCTAAACCTCACTTTCTTACAACCAAGTGAAAAAAAAAACTACTGCTACACAAAATCCATGGTAATCCATAACCACGAGAAACTTCAACATTAGTGAAGGAGAATTGGAAATTCTACTCCATCCAGGGACAAATACACCAAACTTTTATTTTCGGAACTGGAGATTGGCGACAATACGACACAGACATCTGTAGACTGGTTAAGCGGCCATCACAGAAATATCGGTACTCTGCCATTACGAGTGAACCTCGTCGTTAGACGGTAAAACCAACTTACGTTTAAAGATATTAGTTAAGAAGATTTTATATTTAAAAATTGTAATACCTTGTACTTTTATTTGGCATTTTCTGACCTTCCTAATAGTCACAAGAACCTTTCGAACCCTGAGATTAAGAAAAAATAATAATATAGTTAAAATTTAATATCTGAGAATCGAATGCTGTAACATAGTCGAGTCACTTAAGTGTGGTCGATCTGTTGAAACCAAGCGAAGAGAGAACGTCTGTTTTGTAAAAGTAAAAAATAAAGAATCCTTCATGAAAATTATGACTTATTATTTGCTGACTATTTAGTGCGTTTTAGATAATTTGTAGTTTACAGAGAGAGAAACCAGAGATATACTGCGATTGGAAAAACTTAACCTCAAATAATTGGCTGACAATAAACCACAGCACAAGCACTCATACGGTAGTCGAACTGCAAGAGAAGAGAAAAGCAAGTCACGGCTTATACTCCTCTCTCTTAACGTTGTTGTACCGTCTAGGCCTTAATGTGAACGATCTAACCACCAAATATAATAAACTAATATTACACGCTACTCGTTCAGGGCTGATTTACTTGTTATAATATATTAGAGATAACTTCAACAACGCTAGACTTTTGCAACATAATAATACATCACTAATCAAATTGTTTTGGAAGAATTAAACTCGTATCTCCGAAAATCTCTCTGAACACCCTTTTTTTAACGACTTTTTATAAATAAACCCTATACACAGTGAAAATGTAACACATTCATCTTTTATTTATATTACCAATTGACGCTTACAACGTGAGGCTAAATTAAATTATTAATCCATTACATATTGGCACCACAACGTGGATAAGGATTGGAAGAGCACATTCTCTATTTAGTTATATTACAATATATATTTAATATTTATAATGACTTTACCTCAAGATGTTTTCTCCTTATTTGGAACATGTTTCGAGAAGGCTGAAGATGGGAACACAAGGCTTCCCAAAACATGTTCCAAATAAGAAGAAACATCTTGAGGTAAAGTGATTATAATTATTATATATATATATATATATATATATTGTAGCGTAACAAAAATGATCGCATTTCTGTTACATAAAAGAAGATTCACAGATTGATAAATAAATTGATACTTAATCCCATAATAGCACAGAGACCAATTATGACAATTATAGTCATAGACAAAATTAAATAAGAATGCAAGGTAGTGTTGAATAGAATAAACGAACCTGTAAAATAAATAATAGCTAATGATATATGTTTAATAAAAAACAAAACAGAAAAATGAAACAATGACTTAATTTATGGTAATAACAGATAAGAATTTTGTGTTAAAAAAGTATTATATTATGACAAAAATGTTATGATAAAGTTTATGTGATGTTATATCAAATATGTGTTGAGTTCATGAAAAATAATGAAACAAATAGTGTTATTCAATGACTGTCATAAAATGAAGGGTGAGGCAGTTAACCAATGTTCATAAGTTCGAATTTTGTTGTATGTGATCAAGAGATCAAGATAAATTTGTTATTAGATGTAGAAAAATAATTGTTTATACAAATGTTAATAATTAAGTTTTGATTGTATGTACGAATTTATATAAAAGGGACTATAGATGCCTAACAGACATAACCACAGGTAGATCAATTTACAATAAAAGGCCTAACAGCCAAAAATACTAAATAAACACTTATAACTTAAAGGTTAGATGCATCAATTAATAATAATTAATAAATACACTATGAAGAGCTAGAAAGAAGAAAAAACATTAAGTTAATAATAATATTTAATAAAAATTATACAAATTATAATAATACCATAATGCCATAATATCGATTGGTAAAAAATAATATCGAAGGTGGATTAAATATAATAAAAAAGGAAAAAACGGAATTTTATCAAAAAACCAGTAGAAGATGTGTATAAAATAATAAACCAGCTATCGGTAAAATTACATTCCGATAGGACAGCAAATTGACAAAGAATAGACAAAAAAATATATGAAAGAAACACTATATAGTCAAAACATGTGGAAGCGGAAATTAATATAGGTTGCTAGGGAAAAAATTAAGAAGAAGGTTGTTGATTTAAAAAATAACAAGAATTGCTTTGGAAAAAAACTGAACGTGATGATTTAAAAAACCCAAGAAGAATATATTGAATTGTAATATTCGAAATCAAGAGATACGATTATAAAAAAGATAAAACTCCAATGACAGTACTTACATCTATCACTAACACAGATTAATAAAATAACGATACATTATGAAATAATAATCGAGAACAAATAACCGAATTCTACAAGAAGAAACTTGGACTGTCCCATGTCCGAAGGGAATTGATGAAATAGTAATCAAATATAAAGAGTTAACAATAACACAACTCATAATATTCACAACACCAGAAATTATAACCTTGCAAATACACGGAACAACACTAACTGCTTCAACCGAAGGAAGAACCTATTTGGATCCTGGCGGTGTAGAAGAAACATCCATCGGGCTGTAAAACAAGTCAGAAGCTGTATTCCGAAGTGGACAGGACAAGATTTACTTTTATTAAACTGAAGAAAGAAAACTGTACTTCATAATTGACCAGAACAACGAATTTAGCGATCAACCGCCTACGTGATTGGCGTCGTTAGAGTCTGGTAAAATTATATTATATTAATAATACTAAATACACAACACATCATTTTTGTAAATCTTGCATTCTTATTATGTATTTTTAGTCTTCCCCACAGTTACAAGAACCTTCACACCCTGAAATAAATAAATACGAATCAAATATAATATATAACCAAATATAAACAAAGGATTAAATAATCAACAATCGATACCTGAATCTATAGTCCCAACATATATTAATTGGAATATATCTTAGTTAATGTGAATTGATAAACAAATAAAGAACCTTTATATATTTGTCACACCTTGTTATTTGGAGTATGGTTTAGTGAACTGGAACAAAAGTAACTGAATAAGTAGAGAATAAATAGTTAATATAAACATCGAATAACCTATAAGTTTCGTTGAGCCGATACTACAGCGCTTATAGCGGAATCATCTGACACCAAAGAGGGAGCGTAAAAATATAAAATTAGACAGAACTCTCTTCAAGGCATAATAGGGTTGTATGAAATTGTAGAATAAATCTTAAGTTATTTAAGTTCTAGGCACACTAACACTGATAATTATTAAAGAGTTAAGTTAACATTAATTGAGTACATCCATATATTCCACAACTCCAAATATTTCCGAGAAGTTATACAATTAAATTAATATAACACAATTGACAAATACAACAGTGGGAATTTAGACCGTACGTATCGGTTTACTTACAAATTGGCTTCCATCGCGGGACTTGAAAAGTAGCGGACACACCGCGGATACTTACAAATTGGCGCTCAACTCGTGTAGGGCTTAAGTTAAGTAACTATAAGTATAATAACATTACTTAACCAGAGCAGGCAACTGTGGGAGAGTAAACATGCATACCAGAGGTAGATCAAGGATTAGGGCAGGAGAAACGGAGAAGGAAATAGACGAACAAGAACAGGAAATAGAACTAATAACAGACAGTGAAATGGAACAACAGAGAGATGAAATAGCGGAAACTGAAATTATTGTGGACAAGGAAAGGGAACCAGTGGAAAAAGATGCCCAAGGGGACCAAATAGATAAAACGGGAGCCAGAGAAATACCAAGTTGGCAGGAGATGATGAAATTTATGGCAGAACAATTTAATAAACAGAAAGAGGAAATTAATGAAAACTCAAAGAGACTGGAGGAAAAATACGATAAAACAAATGAAGAAAACAAGGAGAATTTTAGGAAACAGGAGGAAAACTCCAGGAAAACAAATGAGGAAATTAAAGAAACCTCAAAACAAATTCACGAAAGGTTAGATAGGAATGATGAGGGTTTAAAACAAATGAAGGAAGACATGTTACAAATACATGAAGAAAATTTAAGGCAAATTAATGCAAAAATTGAAAATCTTCACGTGACAATTAACCAGAAGGTGGACCAAAATAATGAGGAAAGAAAATTAGAAATAGCCAAAACAAATGAAGGGTTAGAAAAAACTAACGAAACAATAGTACAGGTTCGTGAAGAATTACAGAATAAAATTAATGACACAAAAATTGAGAATAAAACATTGGTCGAAGAAATCCAACAGGAAACTGTCGAAAAATGTGAGCAAATTAAAAACGAAGTACATCAGGTACGGGAAGAGAATAAGGAAGGTATTAAGCAAGTACAGACAGACATGGGCGAACGACTCGAAAGGGTCTATGGCAATTTAAATAATATGGGAGGTCAAATCAATACCAATAAAAATAAAATAGAAGAGATTAGTAGGCGTGAATTACAATTACAGGAGGAAGTAGATTCATGGCGGGATAGGACATGCCAAAATAGTCATACAAATAACCATGAGAACAGAGAATCGATTAATTTTCGTAATTATAAGCGCAATCCTATGGAATTTTTAAAGAGATTGGAAGAGGTGATTATAAGAAATAGAGAGAGTCGCTGGAGTATTATACGAAGCATGATTGATGAAACGTTTAAAGATACTTATGATAATTGGTGGACAGCGGTGCGTCCGGATATACTGGACATGACTGAGTTCAAAAAACAATTTAAGGAGAAGTATTGGTCGGAATCGACCCAGAATATGATTAGGAATAATTTGAGTAACGGTCGATACGAAACAAATGTAGGCCAGTCCCCTACTTCATACTTTTTAGGAAAAGTATGTATGCCGCGGAACTTAAGAGCCCCGAATTCCCGAAGAATGTTTGGTAATACAACTATCCTATCATTACGAGGAAGGGATAAAAAATGCGCGTATGTGTAGTCAAATCAAAACGATTCCAGCCATGGCCAAATTCTTGGAGAATTATGAACACGAGAACCAATACCAGAGAAATAGAATGCTAAATCATAAATATCAGAGGTATGATAATAACGCGCCACCAGCCAATTCTCATAATAACGATCGCAATCGACCCGCGCATAACGTTAATACTAATAGAACACAAAATGAAAACACGAATAATAATTCCAGAAACTATAATTATCGCGGCAATAACAATTACAATTATCGTGATAGTCGCAATAATAGAGATGGGGACAGACGACCCAATAATTATAGACACAACGTCAATTATATTTACTCCAGACCTCAAGGTAATCAGCGACGATACTACCCAAAGAGTCACCGATATGACAACCATTATGACCAATCTCGGCATGAAGACAACTACCCACATGATGGAAATTATAGGATAGCAGAACATAATACGGAGGATCGCACGGAAACAGTACAAAACCAACACAGTAATCAGAATGAAAATAGAGAAGAGGGAGTAAGCCCTCATTTAAACTAATAGAGGCAGTGAAAATTAATGAATACCCGTCACTGAACCGTAATCTTGGGGAACAACGATTAATAAATAAAATTAAGTGTAATCATAAAATAACCATAATTAATAACCACTATTTAAAGAATATCAGGGAAGATTTGTTAGAAGAGGATCAGAAACATGTAAACAGTAATAGTAATAACGAAATCATATATATATCAGCAAATTTGAATGGGGTAAAATCTACCATAATGATAGACACTGGATCTAACATATCATTGATAGACAATATTGAACTTGAAAGAATCCAGCGAGAAGTCCAGTCACCCATACCGACTTTACCTGTCAATAATGTGATAATTATCGGAGCCACTGGGAGACAAAATAAAACAGTCAAAAAACAAGTATCACTCGATCTTACCAATAACAATATGACCCTACCAATAGGATTCTTGGTCGCAACGGGACTACCATTTAATGTATTGATTGGATGCGATGTGTTGCGCCAGCATTCCGCAATAATTGACTTGCATAAAGGTACGATATCTTTAACATCCGAAGGAGGATTATGGACAGCCGAGTTAATCAACACTAATCAAACCGGTCCAGTTAACACCAAATGTGGAGCCATAAAAAGCTATTTCTGTAAGAAACATAAATTACCAGAGATCATTCAATATGAAGACGATGATCCTAACCTATGGCAGAGTAAGTTGGAAGAGATTCGAGAATTCCAAAGGAAAAAAACTTATAAACAAATAAGTAAGGTACAGGCCGAAAATTTAATTCAAATATATAATAAATACAGACATGTGTTCTCCAATGCTCCAGGTAAAGTAAAAGGATATCAATGTATAATAAATTTTAAAGAACCGGTGAACTTTCGCAGAAAGTCATACCCAATTGCTTACTCTATAAAAAACGAGGTCCGGAATGAGATTAACCGTATGATGCAAGATGACATAATAGAATATAGTCAATCACCATATACCAGTCCAATAGTAGCAGTCCCGAAAAAGAACGGAAGGGTGAGAATTTGCCTGGACGCTAGGGAAATAAATAAAATGATCGTCAATGATAGGACTTCACCAGGCGAAATAGAAGAAATTTTAAAGAAATTCCACGGTATTAAATACATTAGCACTTGGGATACGGTATGTGGGTACTGGCAGGTCGAACTACACCCAGACAGTAGAAAATACATGGCGTTCCTTTTTGACGGAAGGAACTATCAATTTAAAAGGCTACTTTTCGGACTAACTAATTCGGTTGCAATATTTGTGAAATGTATGGACAAGGTATTGGGACAAGAAACACTGCAGTTCACTACGGTCTATGTAGATGATTTACTTATAACTTCTTCACATTGGGATGAACATTGCGAGCGGGTGGAACAGGTACTAAGAAAATTATCTGAGAACAACATAACACTTAAGCTTAATAAATCTAAATTTATCGCCAATCAAGTAAAGTTTTTAGGTTTCAATTTGTCTGAGGAGGGTATCACACCTTCAACAGAAAAAGTAGAAGCAATCCAAATGTTCCCTACTCCAAAAAATAGAAAACAGCTACAATCTTTTCTTGAAATTTGCAACTATTACTGTAAATTCCAAGATAACTATTCAGAAGTGACTGCCAAGTTTCAGAAACAATTATCATCTAAAGACAAGTGGGCATGGGGACCAGAACAAGATAAAATTCTGCATTTGATCAAGAAGAAATTTTTAGAAACAGTTATGTTGTACCACCCTGATTTTAACAAACGCTTTTATTTAAATTGTGATGCAAGCAATGTTAGCTTAGGGGCTACCCTATATCAAGAAGATAAAGAAGGACATCATATGGTAATCAGCTTCGCCAGCAGAGCGCTTAACAGCTGCGAACGCAATTACAACGTTACCGAGAAAGAGCTGCTAAGCGTAGTGTACGCATGCAATAAATTTAGAACCTATATACTCGGGTATCCAGTGACCGTAAGAAGTGACCATAAATCAATTTCCTTTCTAAAAAGATGTAAACTTAGTCACGGCCGGCTAACTAGATGGGTCCTTGCCTTGCAAGAGTATTGCATTGATTGGGAATATATACCTGGAAGAAAGAATATAGCAGCCGATATCTTGTCCCGAATAAACATACAAGATCAATCATTTGAAGGAGAAAAGGAAGAGATCGCAAAGGTGTACCATGTCATTAAGAGTCGGAAGGATCTGGAGCTGATTGTCAATGAAATTAGTCAACACCAAAAATCGGATCCCAAATTAATAAACATACGCCAGAAGATACAAAATGCTGATGAAGTTATTACTAAATATTACTGTATACATGATGACCGATTATTTATTAAGGTTACTCCTAAACAAATAAACTGGAAACTAGTAATTCCCACAGCTGTGGAAAACAAATTAATATTGGATTACCATGAACGATATGGACACATGGGAGCCATGAAAATCGTCAAAGCCCTAGAAGAACAAATGTACATAAAAAATTTGACCAGAAAGGTACAAAAATCTATACAAATATGTCACATCTGCCAGATGGTTAAACATAATAATGAGAAGAAGGAGGGAGTCATGATCCCAATAACATCCAAATATAAGCTGGAGAAGGTATTTCTAGATATATGTGGGCCTTTCCCACGCAGTGGAGGAAATCACAGATACAAATTCATAATAATTATTTTTGATCATTTTTCCAAATACACTAAACTTTATGCTATTAGCAGAGCCACTACCAAGAAAATTCTGGAAATAGTCATCGGATGGTACATAACAGAGGTTGGCAAACCGTCATCTATTATCACTGATCATGGTACGCAATTTAAGGGCTATAAATGGAGAAATAATCTGTTAAAACACAACATTAGAACATATAAGACTTCAGTTTATCACCCCAGCAGTAATCCGGCAGAGCGTGTATTGAGGGAAGTTGGCAGAATACTACGAACTTACTGTCATGACCAACAGAGAAGGTGGTACGAATACTTGCAGTAACCGAAGAATTTTTAAATATATCATACCACCAGTCTATTGAAAATACCCCATATACTGTTATGTTTGAAAGGCTTCCACCTAGAGAAATCCAAGATATTATAAACTTTCCAAATAATCCAGAATATCAATTTGAAACAATTAAATTTTATAACCGAGTTATGGAAAATACGGAAATGAAGAGAAGAAAATATGAAAAGAATAACCCAAAACCAATTAAGTACCAAGTGGGTGAGAAAATATTAATAAGAAACAGGGAGCTACCAAGTACTCTAGAAGGAATAACTAAAAAATTATTATTATTATATACTGGGCCCTATGTGATAACAAAAAATAATAATAACAATACGTATGAAATAATGAACCCTATCACGAAAAGGATTAAGGGAACGTACAACCAAGAGTCCATAAAGAAATATAATGAATAAATTCTAAAATGAAGTAAGGACAACTTACTACCTTATATTTGAACAACTTCTGGATTAACAAAAAAAAAAAGAAAAAGAATTTATATAAATGAATAAATTCTAAAAAAAAAAAAATAAGAACAACTTATTACCAATCTTGAAGAAAAATACTTGGAATTTAAAAATAATTTGAGTTGAATACTACCACTAAATTCTAAAATACAATAAGAATAACAAACCCCAAGATTACAGAAGAAAATGATAATTATTATTATTATGTGTATAAAGAAATAATGTGTATAATGAATAACAAACCCCAAGATTACAGAAGAAAACGATAATTATTATTATTATGTGTTGTAACATAACAAAAATTATCACGCTGAACATTTGACTTAATGCAACATAAATAAAGGAAAAAGTTCCATAGTGAGTGAGAAGAATAAATTGTTTTAAGGATTACACTAGAAACTGTATTTTAATTCAATAAAATGTTAATAAAAATGAAAGATAACAAAGAAAACCATTGATTAAAATAACTTACTATGTAAAAACCAGTTAAACCAGCAGTATACCCAGTAGATTGGGGAAGCAGTAAAAAGGGAAGGACCATATAAAAGGATGAAACCATATTAATAAGGGAAAAATAATAATAAGGTCAAGGTGCAGAGAAACCACAAGACCAGAAACTACTAATGTGACTTTGAAAAACGGACAAAATATATCAAGATTCCCACAAAGAGACCAGAAACAGGAAGAGATATGCCAAAACAAAATGATAGTCATGTAATACTTACCATGAAACAAAATTAAAACCGATATATGTAGACCCAGAACAAGTTACAAGATACAATCCCAGAAAACCAAATTGTATACTAGTTGTAAGAATAATGTGTCAAAAAACTATTAAACCAGACTACTAGTAGTGTAGCCAAGATGAAGGACACCTTATAATAAAATGTGATATAAAAAATATATTATAACAGACTACCATTAGTGTAGGAAATACTAGATAAAAACTAAAGAGACAGTCTAAGGACTGAGTGTAATTTAAATAATAAAAGTGTTTTACTGTTTAAGCATAATAACAATATGATAGGTATAAGATATTTTTATTTTATTGTATGAACAATTTAAGTATAGGGAACACGAAAGACAGTCAATAACTGCAAGTGTTAGTAGTTCTAAGGTGTTTTTATGTTAATATTTTAGCAAAATAGTTATAGTAAATAAAAAGAGACAGTGAATAACTGAAATTGTTACTAGGAATAAGGTATTTTAATAGAATAAGGTTGTGACAAAATGAAACATAAAAACAAAGGACAGCCAAAGACTGATAATAATATGTTCTCATTATAATTCTAAGTATAGAGAAAATTAGGCATAAGATGTTTATGTTATGGTTCAATGATGTTATTAGTATAAAGAAAGTTTAGTAGATACAAGATATTCTATTGTATTTTAAAATCATGTCATTTAATTTTCCATTGTGTAAGGCAGAGAGGCAAGTAGGACATAAAAATGTAATAATTTTATTCAAAACAGTAAACCATGTATAATGTACAAACAGACCAGCTAAGACACCATTTTAGTAAACACAGACTGGCATATAAACAAAAAAATTATCTATCAGAGAATCAATCTATGTAATAGGAATGGAATTCAATACATACAATACAGAAATTGAAAATATAATTAATGCAGATACAGATAATAGCAAATAGAATGACACAGGAAAGGAAATTAACTTCTTTTGGAAACAAATGATACTTGGCCTATAATGGTAATCAAATCAGACTAAACAGTAAATTAATCAATATTGAAATGTTTTAACAACCAAATTATTAACAACCAAGTAATCACGGAATTATTAAGTATATTCCATGGAAATATTATACCGAAAAAACAAATAAAAACCTTTAAAACACTGAATTTGTACAAAATATGAGGCATACAATCATCATATAAAATTGTAATTTTTGGGCTTAAATGAGCTTGAAACAAACCCAGCTACATATCAAAAGATGTAAAATTAACTAATCAATATTACTGAATAGTTAGATTCATGTAAAATTAAGAAATATTTGAAATACAGTAAAAAATAAGAAAACTTATTATGTATAGTTAGATGGTGAAACAAGTCTTAGACAGATATTTTTATAGTTAAACAATATAAAGAGGAAAAAGACATAGCACAAATTGCCCTAAAACGACGACGTTGCGTCTATTAGTCTATTGTTAATCGTAAAGCGGAATAGTTGGAAATGTGTTAGCGGAGTACTGAAAACAAAATAATTTGTATAAAACCAAGTGTGGTTATGTGGCGTGTAACGGAGATGATCTAAAAGGTGAAATAACCTTAACTATCAATTTCTAACACTTCACAAACTTCCAAAACACAGTAATAACACCATAAAACTCAACACAAGAAATCGACAGCCATTTTGAACAAATTTTGGACCGAATTCACAGAAAACCAACACACATATTTGAACACCGGACACAACACAAGAAATCCATCAAGAAATCGACATCGCAGACGACGAGAGGACATTATACACTATATTCCTGGACCAACACCACTTCGCAGAAAAGGGAACATCGTTTTATTTCTGTGGGAGAAGATCACTCAATTCCAACAGCATCGCAGTTAAAATCGAGTAGACGGCGGCCATTACTGGATTTCTCACAAAGACGGTGCAGTGCCTACTTGAATGGAGTGACGTCATTTCTTCGACTCGGTTCGCAAAATTCATTTTATTTAATTGACAATTGTAGTAATAATTTTGTTCTATTTCAGCTATTACCATTTAGTTTAAGAATACCTGTTAAGAATGTATCTTGTTCTTTGCCCTCTGACCATTTCGACTCGTTAAAAGAACCACAAATTTAACCTTGTAAAAATATATTTGTTGATTTTTTCGCTACCGACTAGAGCAAATATTAGCCAGTGCCTGGGACATGCGCAATTTGACTGGCGCATAATTTTGAATGTTGCCCTTATGTCATCGCCCCTCCTATTGGTTCTAGCTGCTACCGCTCTTCACGGGAACTTTGTCTACCTTTTTCCGTTAGGCATTTTTCTAACGTCCGTCAAATTGTTTTAAGAATCTCCCGTTAATTTCTTCATTCTTGACTTATAATTTTTTGTAACCTTTTACATTTCGTCATTTTTTAGTGTGTTATTCTTATTATTTTAATTTATTTTTGTTTATTGTTTAATATATAATAAAATATTTCTTCATTTGTAAAATCCACTTTTATATTCATTAATTTATTTTTATCTTCTTTTTTAACTTTAAGTATTTCTAGTTCTTCTATTAATTTTCTTTTTAGCGGATTGTTTTCTATTTTGATTATTTCCATATTTTCATTGGGATTTATGAATTTATGGCCTGATTCGTTGAAATGTCTTGCATATAGTGAGTTCGTTACTCTAACCCCTTCTCCTTTTGCGTGTTCATTCATTCTAATTTTAAATTTTCTTCCAGTTTCGCCCAGATATATCTTATTACATTCCCCACATTTTAATTTGTATACGCCGCTTTTTTCTGTTAATGGAATTTCTTCTGTTTTATCATTTTTTATATATTCGAATACATTTTTCGTTTTCTTTATTCCTATCTGTATTTCATATTTTTCGAAACATTTTTGTAACATTTTTGTTTGATATCCTATGTATGTTATTGCTCCTTTATATTTCTTTTCTTCATTTGTTTTGAGTAATAATCATTACTCAGTTACCAGCATTGTTTTTATTTCTATAATTAATGTTACTATTATTTTTTATTAAACAAAAACATAATTTACAGTGAGAGAATAGATATATAAGGAAATTACAAACTCAATTAATTAATTAATTATTAATTAATTAAATTAATTAATTAAATCAAAACTCAATACAAGAAAAAAGAAAAAATATTTTCACAATTTATAAAGTTTGATTTATTTGTTATTTATCAATCAATCACACCGAGTTATAACATATTCATATTAAATCTATTCTTTGTATCTGGTGAATTAAAAGTGGAGCTGTATCATCGGGGAGTTCAATACCGAGATCCAGACAACATACACAATTCTGATTATCTATATCTTTGTATTTTATTTTTATATTTTATAATTTGTAATTTATATTACAAATTGGCAAGCCCAACTAGTGGGGCTAAAAGGAGAGCACAATACCTTGTTATCACAAACCTAAACATACATAATTCATTATATTTTAACTATTTTTATATTAATTTTTATTTGTAATATTTTTATATTACAAATTGGCGTCCAACTTAAGGGGCTTTAAATAGGAGGTAATAGTGTTATAAAATAAGGACGATTGTCCAATTTCCTATTTTTAGCTTGGCAGCGGTCAATAGGTCGGAAGAGGGAGCGAGATGCACAGGAGAGCTACATCAAGAAAAAGGGCTATGGAGGCCGAGCAGGAGATAGACATGGAAGATAAAGAAGCGACACCAGTGGAAGATGTGGAGTTAATGTTACCGCCAGCAGAACCAAATAAGCCTGCACCACAGAAGGAACAGCCGGAGAAATCCACCGCAAAGGAAGATACAAAATTTGATCAAATGATGGAGATGTTACTCAGAGAATTTAAAACAACGAAGGAGGAATTAAGAGAAAACAGTAAGAAGATGGAGGAGAATAGTAAGAAGATGGAGGAGGAAATGAAGAATGATAATCAACGATTGAAGGAAGAGTTGGGCAATAAAATTGGAGATACTAGCAAGAAGATGGAGGAGAAGATGGAGGAGAAGATGGAAGCAAACAGTAAGAAGATGGAGGAGAAAATGGAAGAAAACAGTAAGAAGATGGAGGAGAAGGTGGACGAAATAAAAAACGAAAATAAATTATTAATGAAGGAAAATATTAAGAAGATCGAGGAGAAGATGGAGGAAAATATCCAGAAGATGGAGGAGAAAATGGAGGAAATAAAAACTGACAATAAACAATCGAAGGAGGAATTGACCCAGATAAGCCAGAAACTGGAAGAAACCAATAAAAAGATGGAGAATAATAGTCAGCAATTGAGAGAAGAATTGAAGGAGACGAACCAAGAGAACATGAACCGGTTAGACGGAAGAATGGAAATATTGAAGGAAGAATTGAGCCAGAAGATAGCTGAAAATAATGAAACGATCAGCAAGAAGGTAGAAGAGGAAATAACGGTAATCGAACAAAGGGTTACCAGAGCTGACGAAAAATGGAGTCAAACCGAACGAGAAGTACAGAGTATCAAGACAGAAATAAATACGAAGGTTAACAACATTGAAGAAACGACTAGGAAGACATTGGAGGAAAGACTAAAGGAAACACGGGAAGACTGGGAGCGAGTGCAGGACCGATTCACAGAAAAATGTGACGGCATTGAAGCTACTGTAACCAGTATCAACAGTCAGGTGCGACAGAACCAGACAGATATAGACCTATTCCATAGTCGACCGACAAGCATTACCAGTTGTCCTAACAGCGAGAATAGTGAAGGAATTAATTTCAGGTTTTATAAAAACAAACCAATGGAGTTCCTAGCCAGAATCGAAGAGTACTTCACCAAACACAGAGGTAATCGCTGGAGGGAGAATAAGGAGGTGCTTGACGAATCGTTCAAGGAGATAGCAGATAATTGGTGGATGGCGATAAGAGATGAAGTGACCGACTATCAACAATTCAGAAGGCTATTCAAAGCCAAATATTGGTCTGAATCAACACAAAATATCGCCAGAGACAGGATCTGTCATGGAAGGTACAACCCGTATGGAAACCAAACTTTAACGGCGTACTTTTTGGGAAAGGTGTGCGTGGCCAAACATCTAGAGCCCAGAATACCGGAAGAATGCCTGGTCAGCAAACTCTCATACCATTATGAGGAGGATATTATCAGAGCCAGACGAAACAGTCAAATAAAGACGGTGCAAGCCATGACCGAGCTTTTAGAAATGTATGAGCATGAAGACTATTACCGTCAAAGTCGCAGGAGATATGAAAAGCCGGAACCAAGAAGTAACAACAATAATTTGAATAATAATAATCGGCAGAATGTGGGTAACAATAATAATTATAATTCCGCAAATCGGAATAATGCCGAATACAATTATAACACCCGAAATAACAATAATTTGCCTAGATTTAACAACAATAATAATAATAGTAATATTCTTCGCATTAATAATAATGACAACAACCACCACAATAATAATAATAATAATAATAACCGTCCACAAAATAACAACGGTTATTATAATAATAATCGTAACTATGTTCCAAATGGTCAGAGGAACCCCAACTTTTCTAATAATAATTATCATGGTGGTTATAACCGGAATTACCCGAATGGAGGTAATAACAATAATTACAGGACATATCGACCCAATATTAACTACATCAGAGCGGAAGGCAGTGGACAGAGGAGGTACCAGCCGCAACGAAGGAGCCGATACTACGAGTACGAGACCTTCCAAGGAAGTCAGGGAAGTAATAGGTACAGAGAGTACGAGCCCAGACGTAGTTCCAGCCTGGACAATCATCGAAGACTACCTGTAACAGAAGCCCAACAGGACGATCGAGCAGAACCAAACGAAGCAGTCTCAGGACTCCAAGCTGATGCTTCCAACGGCCTAATCCGTAATGAAGCGGAACATTTAAACGAACGGAGGCAGTAATAAACTCCAATAACCCTTTACTGCTCCAATCTGCTGGGTTTAACCAAGAAGGAATGAATTCGAAGAAAAACAGAAAAAATTTTACCATAATATACAGCAATTATTTGAAAGATATCCGTAAGGACCTACTCGAAGAAAGCGAGATTAATATTAATAATAATGATAATGAAATAATATACATAATGGCAGAAATTGAGGGTATTTCTGTTCCTATAATGATAGACACTGGAGCCAATGTCTCCATCATAAATCGAAATGAGTTGGACCGGATACAGCAGGAATGCCACAAAAACTTACCGGTACTACCTATTAATAATATTGTACTTGTGGGAGCTACCGGCCGACAGAACAAGACCATAAGAAAGCAGGTATCCCTAAGTGTCAACAGTCAGGGCATTAGTGTGGATATGATATTTCTTGTTGCAGCCGGATTACCTTTCAACATCATGATAGGATGTGACATATTGCGCAGAAACTCAGCAGTTATCGACTTGTGCCGAGGAAAGGTATCACTCTTTGCTGAAGGTTCGACCTGGGTAGCCAATTTAACGAATAACAAGACGTTAGACTCCAGACAACTTCTCGACCACCAAAATAAGGTGAATTACTTGTCCAACCACTCAACAAACAACAAGCCAGTACATCAGGATTCGGAGGATGACCTATGGCAACAAAAGATTCAGGAGATACGTAACTTCCAGTGCCACAATACTAGCGAGCAATTAAAGGAAAACCAGCTGAATCAATTGATCGAAATATATGAGAAATATCGAGCTGTATTTTCGGACGAACCTGGAAAGATCCGGAACTACCAATGTTCCATACGATTCAGAGAACCGGTAGAATTTAACCGAAAGTCGTATCCAATAGCACAATCTTTGAAAGAAGCCGTACGCACAGAGATCCGGAATATGATCAGTAGAGATATCATCGAGAGCAGTCAATCGCCATACACTAGCCCAATTGTGGCCATACAAAAGAAAAATGGGAAGGTAAAGCTTTGCCTTGACGCACGTGAGATAAATAAAATGATAATTAACGATCGTACCTCACCTGGCGAAATTGATGAAATTTTGAAGAGGTTCCACGGAACACGATTCATTACCACTTGGGATACCGTATGCGGCTATTGGCAAGTGGAGTTGCACCCAGCAAGCCGGCAATACATGGCGTTCATCTTCGAAGGGCGCAATTATCAGTTTAAGAGGTTGCCCTTCGGATTGGTGAATTCAGTAGCTGTTTTTGTCGCCTGTATGGATCATATACTAGGACCAGAAGCGCTCCAATTCACGACTGTCTATGTTGATGATCTCCTAATAACATCAACCAACTGGGAAGAACACTGTTACCGTGTGGAGTATGTCTTGAAGAAGCTTGCTGAAAATAATGTCACCCTTAAACTAGACAAGTCCAAGCTTATAGCTAAAGAAGTACAATTCCTGGGTTTCCAGCTAAACAGTCAAGGAATAACACCGTCAACAGAAAAGGTAGACGCCATACAACGATTACCTACACCAAAAAAAACAGAAGGCAACTACAATCATTTTTGGGCCTGTGTAACTATTATAGGAAGTTCCAGAATAATTATTCCGAACTAACAGCCCAGTTTCAGTACCAGTTATCGTCCAAGAATAAATGGCGATGGGGTCAAGAACAAGACGAAACCTTCAAATCAATTAAGGAGAAGTTCTTAGTTGCAGTAATGCTCAACCATCCAGATTTTAACCGACCCTTCTTTCTAAACTGTGACGCTAGTAACATTAGCTTGGGATCAACACTGTACCAAGAAGATGAAAGTGGAAACCATCTAGTAGTGAGCTTTGCTAGCAGAACCCTTAACCAGTGTGAAAAGAACTATAATGTGACGGAAAAAGAACTGCTAAGTGTAGTCTTTGCCTGCGGGAAGTTTCGGACGTATATCCTTGGATATCCAGTGACCGTTCGAACCGTTCACAAGTCAATATCATTTCTAAGAAGATGCAAATTAAGCCATGGTAGATTGACCAGATGGGTACTCGCCCTGCAGGAATACGATATACAGTGGGAGTATGTTCCTGGAAGTAAAAATGTAGTAGCCGACGTATTGTCGAGAGTGAATCTGGAAGAACAAACGTTCGAAGGCGAAAAGGAGAGCATCTTGAAAATCTATAATATTATTAAGGACAGATCCGATTTAGAGAAGATAGTGCAGGACATCAGCAAACACCAGCAGTCCGATCCGAAGTTAAACCATATTAAACTTCGTCTCTCCAACCAAGATGACACAATAAACAAATTTTATTGTATACATAATGGAATTTTATTCATCAAGACATCCCTTGATGAAGAGATATGGAAGATCATGATCCCTACTACAATCGAAAAGGATATCATCCTGGACTATCATCTACGATACGGTCACATGGGAACCATGAAGGTGATCAAGGCAATAGAAGAGAATTGTCATATAAAAAGTATCAATAGAAAAACGAGAAACTACCTCAAAACCTGTCTGATATGTCAATTGGTGAAAACCAACAATGAGAGAAAGGAAGGTATGATGATACCAATTACCTCACAAGCCAAACTGGAAAAGGTCTTTCTGGACATATGTGGTCCATTTCCCCGCAGTGGCGGACGCCATCGATACAAGTATATTATTATTATGATGGATCATTTTACAAAATTCACAAAACTATACCCTGTGAACAGAGCCACCACTCTGAAGACCCTAGGAATAATAACAAATCATTACATTCCAGAAGTAGGAAGCCCGACATCCATAATCACAGACCATGGAACGCAATTTAAGGGTTGGAGGTGGAGAAACACTCTGAATACATTGGGCATTAAGACTTACAAGACATCTGTCTACCACCCCAGCAGCAATCCAGCGGAGAGGGTACTGCGAGAAGTCGGAAGAATATTACGGACTTATTGCTATAACCAACAAAAGAAGTGGCAAGAATATTTATTAGCTACTGAAGAATTCCTTAATTTGTCATATCACCCCGCTATAGGTACCACGCCATACACGGCAATGTATGAAAAACCGCCTCCGAGAGAAATACAAGACATAATAGAGTTCCCCAGGAGTCAAGAATACAAATTCAATCGAATCAGATTCTACAATAAATTGGCCGAAGACCAGGAAAGGCGCAAGAACAAATATCAAAAGGCTGTTAAGAAAATAATAAGCTATGAAGTCGGAGAAAAGGTACTACTAAAAAACAGGGAATTACCCAGTACTTTGGAAGGCATTACCAAAAAGTTGTTACTGCTGTATACCGGCCCATACCTGATTATTAACAACAATAATAACAATACGTATGTACTAAAGGATATCATTTCAAATAAAGTAAAAGGAACTTATAATCAGTTATCCATTAAAAAATATTTGGAGGAGAAATAAAATATCAAAATTCAAAAATCCGTAAGTACAACTTACACAAATATTCAAAGATTATTATGAACGAGAATAAAAAGAATTTTGAGAAAGAAAACTTCAAAATTCAAAAACATTAGTAAGTACAACTTACACAAAATATTTGAAAGATTATTGTGAAAATAATAAGAATTTTGAGAAATAATAATTTCAAAATTCCAAAAATCAGTAAGTACAACTTACACAAAACATTTGAAAGACTATTATGAACGAAAAAAAGAATTTGGATGGAGATAATAATTTTCCAAATTCAAAAAATCAGTAAGTACAACTTACACAAAACATTTGAAAGACTATTATGAACGAAAAAAAGAATTTGGATGGAGATAATAATTTTCCAAATTCAAAAAATTAGTAAGTACCACTTACACCAAACATTCAAAGACTATTATGAATGAGAAAAGAATTTTGATGAATAAAGATTTTCAAAATTCAAAACAATAATAAGTACAACTTACACCAAAATATTTGAAAAACAACTATGAATAAGAAAGAATGTAGTTGAATAAAAATATCTAAAATTAAAAAATATTAAGCTCATATCATTACTCATACCAATGATGAGAAATAACTCTGGAATATGAAAAAAGATTTTGTAAGAAAGAGATACAAAATTCTAAAGGAGAAAGGAAACCAAAATATCATATGACTTAATCGAAACAACTTAACCAAACTCACAAAGAAAATAATTTAATAAAAATGGAACAATGAAGAAGGACCAACTCAGTAAAGACCAAATAGTGAGACCAGAAAAAAAAAAAAAAAAACCTGATACTAATAATGATAATGTTGTTGCAATAACCACTGTTATAGTGAAAGTGATAAAGAATTAATTCATGTTACACCATGAGCAATAAAAATAACTCAATGGATACCAGATGGTAGAAAGAGTAAATATAAATACTACTTACTATGTAAACATGATGAAATGTATATTATACCACATACCTAAACCACCTAATATGGAATAAGCTTTAAGAGAGAAGAAGAGTCAAGTGTATAAAAGTATTAATTAATATAACGTATTATGAAGTGAAGAATCTAAAAATGTTTATTTTAGTAAAAAATGACTACTTTTACTGTTTATTTATTCTTATGACTGGATGTAGAAAATGCCATCAGTCTTATGTGTTGAGCAGAGATGATAATACCTCTGGACTCAATTGAAGTATTGGACAGCAGGGATTGAAGCCAAAAGTGCCACTCTGAACTGTTCCAATTAATTTGTTAGGGAATGTTAGGGAGTAAACATACTGGTGAGGAAGCACCAAATAAGAAAGAATATAAAATGATAATGTTATACACAAGATTGAAAATCACTTATTAATGAAGAAAGAAACTAATGAAGGAGATACACATCATTTGAGAGGAAGCAACGGTGGAAAAAGAAGGTATATAAAGTGAAAACATGTAATCACGAAGGAAATGTAGTAAATACAAAAGAATTAGTAGTAATTATTTCATCCATACTAAGAGTATGATCTGAACTAATCACTTTTACAGGAGAGCATATGTAACATAACAAAAATTATCACGCTGAACATTTGACTTAATGCAACATAAATAAAGGAAAAAGTTCCATAGTGAGTGAGAAGAATAAATTGTTTTAAGGATTACACTAGAAACTGTATTTTAATTCAATAAAATGTTAATAAAAATGAAAGATAACAAAGAAAACCATTGATTAAAATAACTTACTATGTAAAAACCAGTTAAACCAGCAGTATACCCAGTAGATTGGGGAAGCAGTAAAAAGGGAAGGACCATATAAAAGGATGAAACCATATTAATAAGGGAAAAATAATAATAAGGTCAAGATGCAGAGAAACCACAAGACCAGAAACTACTAATGTGACTTTGAAAAAGGGACAAAATATATCAAGATTCCCACAAAGAGACCAGAAACAGGAAGAGATATGCCAAAACAAAATGATAGTCATGTAATACTTACCATGAAACAAAATTAAAACCGATATATGTAGACCCAGAACAAGTTACAAGATACAATCCCAGAAAACCAAATTGTATACTAGTTGTAAGAATAATGTGTCAAAAAACTATTAAACCAGACTACTAGTAGTGTAGCCAAGATGAAGGACACCTTATAATAAAATGTGATATAAAAAATATATTATAACAGACTACCATTAGTGTAGGAAATACTAGATAAAAACTAAAGAGACAGTCTAAGGACTGATTGTAATTTAAATAATAAAAGTGTTTTAGTGTTTAAGCATAATAACAATATGATAAGGTGTTTTTATGTTAATATTTTAGCAAAATAGTTATAGTAAATAAAAAGAGACAGTGAATAACTGAAATTGTTACTAGGAATAAGGTATTTTAATAGAATAAGGTTGTGACAAAATGAAACATAAAAACAAAGGACAGCCAAAGACTGATAATAATATGTTCTCATTATAATTCTAAGTATAGAGAAAATTAGGCATAAGATGTTTATGTTATGGTTCAATGATGTTATTAGTATAAAGAAAGTTTAGTAGATACAAGATATTCTATTGTATTTTAAAATCATGTCATTTAATTTTCCATTGTGTAAGGCAGAGAGGCAAGTAGGACATAAAAATGTAATAATTTTATTCAAAACAGTAAACCATGTATAATGTACAAACAGACCAGCTAAGACACCATTTTAGTAAACACAGACTGGCATATAAACCAAAAAATTATCTATCAGAGAATCAATCTATGTAATAGGAATGGAATTCAATACATACAATACAGAAATTGAAAATATAATTAATGCAGATACAGATAATAGCAAATAGAATGACAAAGGAAAGGAAATTAACTTCTTTTGGAAACAAATGATACTTGGCCTATAATGGTAATCAAATCAGACTAAACAGTAAATTAATCAATATTGAAATGTTTTAACAACCAAATTATTAACAACCAAGTAATCACGGAATTATTAAGTATATTCCATGGAAATATTATACCGAAAAAACAAATAAAAACCTTTAAAACACTGAATTTGTACAAAATATGAGGCATACAATCATCATATAAAATTGTAATTTTTGGGCTTAAATGAGCTTGAAACAAACCCAGCTACATATCAAAAGATGTAAAATTAACTAATCAATATTACTGAATAGTTAGATTCATGTAAAATTAAGAAATATTTGAAATACAGTAAAAAATAAGAAAACTTATTATGTATAGTTAGATGGTGAAACAAGTCTTAGACAGATATTTTTATAGTTAAACAATATAAAGAGGAAAAAGACATAGCACAAATTGCCCTAAAACGACGACGTTGCGTCTATTAGTCCATTGTTAATCGTAAAGCGGAATAGTTGGAAATGTGTTAGCGGAGTACTGAAAACAAAATAATTTGTATAAAACCAAGTGTGGTTATGTGGCGTGTAACGGAGATGATCTAAAAGGTGAAATAACCTTAACTATCAATTTCTAACACTTCACAAACTTCCAAAACACAGTAATAACACCATAAAACTCAACACAAGAAATCGACAGCCATTTTGAACAAATTTTGGACCGAATTCACAGAAAACCAACACACATATTTGAACACCGGACACAACACAAGAAATCCATCAAGAAATCGACATCGCAGACGACGAGAGGACATTATACACTATATTCCTGGACCAACACCACTTCGCAGAAAAGGGAACATCGTTTTATTTCTGTGGGAGAAGATCACTCAATTCCAACAGCATCGCAGTTAAAATCGAGTAGACGGCGGCCATTACTGGATTTCTCACAAAGACGGTGCTGCAGTGCCTACTTGAATGGAGTGACGTCATTTCTTCGACTCGGTTCGCAAAATTCATTTTATTTAATTGACAATTGTAGTAATAATTTTGTTCTATTTCAGCTATTACCATTTAGTTTAAGAATACCTGTTAAGAATGTATCTTGTTCCTTGCCCTCTGACCATTTCGACTCGTTAAAAGAACCACAAATTTAACCTTGTAAAAATATATTTGTTGATTTTTTCGCTACCGACTAGAGAAAATATTAGCCAGTGCCTGGGACATGCGCAATTTGACTGGCGCATAATTTTGAATGTTAATAAACGCAAATCATTACTCAGTTACCAGCATTGTTTTTATTTCTATAATTAATGTTACTATTATTTTTTATTAAACAAAAACATAATTTACAGTGAGAGAATAGATATATAAGGAAATTACAAACTCAATTAATTAATTAATTATTAATTAATTAAATTAAATAATTAAATCAAAACTCAATACAAGAAAAAAGAAAAAATATTTTCACAATTTATAAAGTTTGATTTATTTGTTATTTATCAATCAATCACACCGAGTTATAACATATTCATATTAAATCTATTCTTTGTATTTGGTGAATTCAAAGTGGAGCTGTATCATCGGGGAGTTCAATACCGAGATCCAGACAACATACACAATTCTGATTATCTATATCTTTGTATTTTATTTTTATATTTTATAATTTGTAATTTATATTACAAATTGGCAAGCCCAACTAGTGGGGCTAAAAGGAGAGCACAATACCTTGTTATCACAAACCTAAACATACATAATTCATTATATTTTAACTATTTTTATATTAATTTTTATTTGTAATATTTTTATATTACAGTGTATAAAGAAATAATGTGTATAATGAATAACAAACCCCAAGATTACAGAAGAAAACGATAATTATTATTATTATGTGTATAAAGAAATAATGTGTATAATGAATAACAAACCCCAAGATTACAGAAGAAAATGAGAATTATTATCAAATGTGTATAAAGAAATAGTGTGAATAATGAAGAATGAACCCCAAGATAAAAAGTTATTACCTCAAACCTACTTATCCAAAATAAAGAAAGAAAAAAAAATCATATGACATAAAATATATATTACATTGCCACATGATGGAACAATCTCAGTAAACGAGTGAATGTAACTAAGATAATGTTAAGGGAGACAAGAAGGAAAGAGTATTTATGAACATAATTCATTAAAAAATAAACAGCCAAAATAGTGAAATACGATAAGAAGAAGAATAATTAAGTATAAGGAATATATTTAGTAAGAAATACAATTATAATGATCAACACACAACAACTGATTAAAAAATATTGAGATCAGAGGAAAAAAACAAACGAAGAAGATACTTAACATTACAATCTCAACAAAAATGAAAACAAAAATGATTACAATTGATAACTGTCAAAGTCAATATTAACGAATGTTTAAGGAATTAAAATGGAACTGCGAAATATGAAGAATAGTGATGAAGAAATATAAATGCAACAAAGAAAAAATCTTTTCCCAAATATTTATTATTAAATGATTAAAGAGATTATTAGGAGATTATTATTATATTTTATAGCTGACTGTAGATGAATTCCAGCAGTACTATATTAAGATGTGGTGTGGGCAGCAGAGTATGAAGCCAAACAGTGCCTCTGTGAACTGTACCAACGCATGTGTTAGGGATTGTTAGGGAAATTAAATATTTAAGGAATATTAGAATAGTTGAAAAAATAAATTCAGTTTCCAAAGGAATAGGACGAAGAAAACAGAAAGAAGCGAGTTGACAGAAGAATAATTGAAAAATGCAGTAATTATAGTAATTATAAATAGGAGAGATGTACAACTAATGTATCAGTGAATAGTGTAGCCAATTACCAACAAATAATGTGTACAGAAATAAAAATGATCAAGAATGTTAAATAAAATGATGAAATGTTATTAAATAAAAAAGGTACTAGTACTAGTCTAATGAAGTTACATTGAGAAGACCATCGTCAACCATTAACAATGAAATTAAGAAAAGGCATGTGAAAAAGGCAAGTTTATTTGACCTAAACTTCATTCAGTTAAACTAAACTTTTTTAGGAGGGGAAGCATATGTAGCGCAACAAAAATGATCGCATTTCTGTTACATAAAAGAAGATTCACAGATTGATAAATAAATTGATACTTAATCCCATAATAGCACAGAGACCCAATTATGACAATTATAGTCATAGACAAAATTAAATAAGAATGCAAGGTAGTGTTGAATAGAATAAACGAACCTGTAAAATAAATAATAGCTAATGATATATGTTTAATAAAAAACAAAACAGAAAAATGAAACAATGACTTAATTTATGGTAATAACAGATAAGAATTTTGTGTTAAAAAAGTATTATATTATGACAAAAATGTTATGATAAAGTTTATGTGATGTTATATCAAATATGTGTTGAGTTCATGAAAAATAATGAAACAAATAGTGTTATTCAATGACTGTCATAAAATGAAGGGTGAGGCAGTTAACCAATGTTCATAAGTTCGAATTTTGTTGTATGTGATCAAGAGATCAAGATAAATTTGTTATTAGATGTAGAAAAATAATTGTTTATACAAATGTTAATAATTAAGTTTTGATTGTATGTACGAATTTATATAAAAGGGACTATAGATGCCTAACAGACATAACCACAGGTAGATCAATTTACAATAAAAGGCCTAACAGCCAAAAATACTAAATAAACACTTATAACTTAAAGGTTAGATGCATCAATTAATAATAATTAATAAATACACTATGAAGAGCTAGAAAGAAGAAAAAACATTAAGTTAATAATAATATTTAATAAAAATTATACAAATTATAATAATACCATAATGCCATAATATCGATTGGTAAAAAATAATATCGAAGGTGGATTAAATATAATAAAAAAGGAAAAAACGGAATTATATCAAAAAACCAGTAGAAGATGTGTATAAAATAATAAACCAGCTATCGGTAAAATTACATTCCGATAGGACAGCAAATTGACAAAGAATAGACAAAAAAATATATGAAAGAAACACTATATAGTCAAAACATGTGGAAGCGGAAATTAATATAGGTTGCTAGGGAAAAAATTAAGAAGAAGGTTGTTGATTTAAAAAATAACAAGAATTGCTTTGGAAAAAAACTGAACGTGATGATTTAAAAAACCCAAGAAGAATATATTGAATTGTAATATTCGAAATCAAGAGATACGATTATAAAAAAGATAAAACTCCAATGACAATACTTACATCTATCACTAACACAGATTAATAAAATAACGATACATTATGAAATAATAATCGAGAACAAATAACCGAATTCTACAAGAAGAAACTTGGACTGTCCCATGTCCGAAGGGAATTGATGAAATAGTAATCAAATATAAAGAGTTAACAATAACACAACTCATAATATTCACAACACCAGAAATTATAACCTTGCAAATACACGGAACAACACTAACTGCTTCAACCGAAGGAAGAACCTATTTGGATCCTGGCGGTGTAGAAGAAACATCCATCGGGCTGTAAAACAAGTCAGAAGCTGTATTCCGAAGTGGACAGGACAAGATTTACTTTTATTAAACTGAAGAAAGAAAACTGTACTTCATAATTGACCAGAACAACGAATTTAGCGATCAACAGCCTACGTGATTGGCGTCGTTAGAGTCTGGTAAAATTATATTATATTAATAATACTAAATACACAACACATAATTTTTGTAAATCTTGCATTCTTATTATGTATTTTTAGTCTTCCCCACAGTTACAAGAACCTTCACACCCTGAAATAAATAAATACGAATCAAATATAATATATAACCAAATATAAACAAAGGATTAAATAATCAACAATCGATACCTGAATCTATAGTCCCAACATATATTAATTGGAATATATCTTAGTTAATGTGAATTGATAAAAAAAATAAAGAACCTTTATATATTTGTCACACCTTGTTATTTGGAGTATGGTTTAGTGAACTGGAACAAAAGTAACTGAATAAGTAGAGAATAAATAGTTAATATAAACATCGATTAACCTATAAGTTTCATTGAGCCGATACTACAGCGCTTATAGCGGAATCATCTGACACCAAAGAGGGAGCGTAAAAATATAAAATTAGACAGAACTCTCTTCAAGGCATAATAGGGTTGTATAAAATTGTAGAATAAATCTTAAGTTATTTAAGTTCTAGGCACACTAACACTGATAATTATTAAAGAGTTAAGTTAACATTAATTGAGTACATCCATATACTCCACAACTCCAAATATTTCCGAGAATTTATACAATTAAATTAATATAACACTATTGACAAATACAACAGTGGGAATTTAGACCGTACGTATCGGTTTACTTACAAATTGGCTTCCATCGCGGGACTTGAAAAGTAGCGGACACACCGCGGATACTTACAATATATATTGTAGCGTGACAGAAAATCCACTACTTATTACGTCATATAAAATCATAAAAATTAATTACACCACAAATGTTAAAATAATATTGAATGAGATTTAATGAAATCAAAGGAATGAACCACGATAAAATAAAAATCCTCATTACATTATATAAAAACCACTGTTTAAATATCAAAGAAAGTATTGAAAGCAACTCATATTATAAGATCAGTAATTTACCCAGGAAGTTAGGAGCAGTAAACAAATTAAATAACACCATATCAAGAAGAAAGAGAATCAGTTTAAGAGTGGGGAACACCAAAATACCCCAAAGACAAGAAGAAGGAAGAATAAAGTTTGTGATCAGGAAGAAAACAATACCCTGAAAACTTTAGAGAAGAACAAGGTCCGTGTCAGTAAATAACTTAGATGCTCCAAACTAAACATCAGTCGAGATAACACAAAGTACCTTGGTTTACTCAAGAATGAAGAAGGAAGACAAGAAGACCAGAAGAATGAAGACTAGAAGAAGGACAAGAATGAAGACAAGAAAGAAAATAAGAAGAAGGACAAGAAAGAAGATAAGAAGAAAGACAAGAAAGAAGACAGGAGGAGAGGAATAAATAGTATGAAAGAAACACCGTTGTAAAACCTATTATTATTAACTACCATCAACCCCAAACCTACCAAAACGATTAAAAAGAACGTATAACATACCAAAATCCTATAAAATTGTAATTATTTAGAAACCTACAGTGTTGTATAGTATTATAAGAAGTGAACCTACTAAAGCGATTGTGTGATAAAGAAAATAAACAAATCTTAACAGTCCATGATTACTAAAGGTCTGGTCTGAGATAGTGAGACTCAAAATATCAGAACCACCAGTGAAAGTGAATTTGTTTAAGTGTTTTTTGGAAATGCAATAAACTTAAAGTTAGTGATACTATGACTTATCAATATGCTATATAACAACTTTAATATCCAATAATAAACAGCATAATAAAATAATAGAATGGAAGATTTCCAGTATTTTATTATTTTAATGTAACTCTTTATTTACAAGACATTTGTAAAAAATGCTAATAACTAGAGTATGGGTGGTCATGTTTACTGATGAAGGGGATCATAAATAATAATGGTTTAGACCAGAAAGGACTGGCATTAATTTAATATTCATAGGTTTAAAATGTTTAAATAGACTTTCTGTTCACAGCCATAAAATCAATGTATTTGTAAGAGTTATTAGAAAATAAGATTTATATTATGTGTTTAAAATGAATTATGTTTGCTAAATAACAGCATACATACCATTAATAATGTTTCAGTAGGTATGCTGTGTTAATTCAAAAAGAGTTAAAAGTATATGTCCAAACCATGTCAGCAATATGTTCAATTGTACAGATTGCTAAATAATGTTCATAATTATTTTTTTATAACAGTAGTGTTAATTAAATACTACACCTCACAATAAGTTATAAACCATTTTATTTTCATGTAATAAGAACTATGTGAAGTCAGAGGAGTGGTGGGATTAAATTTATTTGAGAAAGACAGAAATGTAAAATTCTAAACTCTAGGCCATTTGGTGAATTCACAGAAACCATATAAACCAGTATAATTCACTTATAAATCCTGTAAACTAGCAAGATTTAGATAAGGTAAATCAGTTAACCACTACTGGGAATGATCCTATGAGTTAAAATGATAATAAGGAAATAGACCTTAAAATATTGTAAATTTTTAAAATATATAAATTAATTAATTTTAAAGAGCAATGTCAAATTCAGAGACCAACACAAAAAACCAGTTCAAAGGTTTAATTTATATGTATTTAAGGAAAGGAAGAGAAATATGACTAATTAAAATTTATTATAATAGTATTAATAACAATTAAAATGGAAGAAAAATTGTATGAAGACGGAAATCAGATTTTGAGCCTAGATTTTAAAAAAGGAAAGAAATTTGTTAATTTCCACAAAATGTCCACAGATATGGACTATAATATATCAATTTAAAAGGAATGAGATGATTAAACCAATGATAAGGTTCATAATTCATGAAAGTGATGAATAAAATAAATAAATTCCATATATAATGTAATTTTATATCATGTGTATGGGTAATCGAAATATGTTAACAATACTTTTTCAAAGATTAACTGGGCCAGATTTTGACCAAGTTAATATAGTCTTTTGTTGAATATCAAGCTGAATAGTTGTGTGAAAAAACGTTCCTTATAACCGAGTAGAAAAATGGTACTACAGTTCGCCAGTCATATAAGTGAATCGAGAGTTAGATGAATTAGACACTTTTTTTAACTAAATCTACCAAAACATTAACGACAATAGTGAAAACTAACACCTAACTTCATTATACGAGTGATCTAAAACAGTAAAACAATATATTTGATCTAATTCATGCTACAAATCATAACCACTTTTTTGAGAAACTTAACCCACAGAAGTGAACACATACAAAATAACCTAATTAACACAAGTTTACACGGAACACTTCTTCAGAACACACCAAACAACCTAATAGACAGATTACACCAGTGCGGGAACATTTCAAACATTCGTGAAGGCAATTTTGCTGTGATTTTTTGACACGATGACATCGCAGTAATCTCGCCAGATCTAATAGCGGCCATCTTTGAATTTTACGAAGCCCTGCCTACCTTATCCGGTGACATCAGTCTACATATGGTTTGACTACAACTTTCTTAAACATTATATATCAGAATTATTTAAATACTGTTAAATAATAATTATAGAATTTATTTTAATTGTTAATGTTATACTTTCTCGTTACCCTTCTCTGACTATTAATATAATCGCTCAAAGAACCTGTCCTTTTTATAATACTTATAATAATTTTTCTACTGTATGCACAATCGATAATTCCCTGAGACGGAGTCGATAATTGTTCTCAATCGATAAAAAAATCGATTATTTATTAAATTGTTTAATAAATCCATTTATTTCAATTGTATTTATCTGTTATTATTTCACAGGCTAATTTAAGGTTATTTATTAAGTCAAAGAGACTTCAAGAAGAAGAAAATATTTTTTTTTTCAGTGAGATATTGGACCAGCAAGGAAAATCATCAATCGATTGCTGACTGGAGTTAATCTAGTTAACTCCAGACTTGGTTCAGATCTTCCAGAAGTGCTCAATAGTTAATAAATACCTTCCTAATTCTTAAAATTTTTACAGAACATTTAAAACAGCATTATTTCTTAATTACAAACATTGATTAACATAAACAAAATTTTTTTTTATTGAAAATTTTATTTTTTATAAAATTTTCCATCTACTATTTTATTTTTGTAAGGACCGGCATACAGGGTCTGCTTACAAAGTGGCGTTCAACTTAGAGGGCTTGATAAGATAAGCCTGGCAGCGATTATTTAATAGAACAGAAGAAAAATGCAAAGAAGAGCTACTTCGAAAAAGAGGGCGGCTGAGGCCGAAAAAGAAGCTGACATGGGGGATAAGGAGGCAACACCCGTGGAAGATCCGGAAGTGTTGGTAAACCCGGTGGGACCGAAACAACCCGCACCACCAGAGGAACAACCCGAAGTACCAACACAGACAGGGGAAGTCACTGTCCCAGAAAAGGAAACAGAAAGGCCTAAGACCACCGAAGAAAGTAAAATGGACAAATTGATGGAAATGTTCCTACAAATGGGTCAAGATTTGAGAAAGGACATGGATGAAAATAGTAGGAAATTGAGTGAAGATCTGAATAATAAAATGGAAGAAACTAGTAAAAAGATGGAGAATAAAATGGATTCCACTAACAAGAAGATGGATGACAACAACCAGTCCACTAAGGAAGATTTGGGTGGAATAAACAAAAACATAGAGGAATTGAAGGAAGACAACCGATCCACAAAGGAAGAATTGGGCCGTAAGATGGAAAATACCAACAAAAGGATTGAGGAAACCAGTAAGAAGATGGAAAGGAAAATGGAAGAAAATAATAAGAATTTGGAAGAGAAAATGGAAGAAACCAGTAAGAAAATAGAGAGTGACAACCAACAATTAAAAGACGAATTAAGGGAAAATAACAGGAAAATGGAAGAGACGATGGGGGAAAGATTGGAAGAATTGAGAGAGGACAATCAACTGCTGAGAGAAGAACTAAGGGAAGTTAACCAAGAGAACATGAATAAATTAGACGAGAGGATTGAATTGGCGAAGGAAGAGTTAAATAAAAAGATAACCGAGACGAAGAAATCCATCGTAAAGAAGTTAGAACAGGAAGTCGTGGTTGTTAACCAGCAGATCAGAGAGGTAGACGAAAGATGTCGTCAGACCGAAAACGAAGTGATGGAAGTCCGGGAAGTAATACATAAAGAGATTACACATGTCAAGGAACAACAGGAAACGAAACTGGAAGAAAACAAGAAATTTACCTTGGAAGAAGTGAATAAAGTGCGGACACAGGTAACCGAAAGATGCGACGGCGTAGAAGCCGCTGTGACGAACATCACGGGACAGGTGCGTCAGAGCCAGGAGGAGATAGAATTGATAAGGAACAGACCATCTGGATATCATAATTTTCCCATGTCAGAAAACAGAGAATGGCTCAATTTCCAGCAATATAAACGGAAGCCTATGGAGTTCTTGGCACGCATAGAGGAATACTTAGAAAAACACAGAGGGAACCGATGGGTCCAGAACAGGGAAATCCTTGACGAGTCGTTTCAGGAGGTGAATGACCATTGGTGGATGGCCAACCGGAGCGACATCGACAATTATCAACAATTTAAGAGCCTTTTCAAGGCCAAGTACTGGTCGGAGACAACTCAAAATTTGATAAGAGACAATATCTGCCACGGCCACTACAAGCCACAAGTCGGTAGTTCGATGACAGCTTATTTCCTCGGCAAGGTATGTATGGCCAAGCACTTAGAACCGGCCATATCTGAGGAGTGCCTAATAAATAAGTTGTCATATCATTATGATGAAGAAGTAATTCATGCGAGGAGGGGCAGCCAAATAAAAACCATCCAGGCAATGACCGAACTCCTCGAAAACTATGAAAATGAAGACTACTACCGACAGAGTCGTAGAAGAAGTGATGGGCCCGAACCAAGGACGTATCAGAACAACAACCAGGGTACGAACAACATAAACACTGGGTACCAAGGAGGCCGGGCATACCCGCAAAATAACAGTTTTAATAATAGCAATAATAACGTTAATAATTCTAGTTACAATAATAATAATAATACGGGTCCAAACCATCCAAATCCGAGTCGACCCTCTAATGGTTATCAGGGTAACCGCAATCCCTACCCTAATAACACAAATAGTCAGAGAAGCCCCAATTATGGTAATGATCGTTACCATAATAATAATCGTGCGGGTCCAAATAATGGTAATCCCGTTAATAATAGGTTTCCTCGCCCTCGAGTGAATTTCATACGAGCCACAGATGGACGACAGCGAAGATACAATAACAATCGAAGAAACAGCTACCGCGGATATGAAGAAAGGCGGAGGAGCCTAGAACGGGACCAACCAAGGTACTATCCGGCAAGAAGGAGTAATAGTTTAGACGATGCTGAACGGAGGTCTAACCACGAAAGACCGGAAGACCATAGGACAGATCGACAGGGAACCACTCTAAGCATCCCAAATGAGGCATCAACTAGTATGGCTCCAAGGAACAATGATGCCGAGCCTTTAAACGGGCACAGGCAGTAATAAATCGCCAGAACCCGTTACTGCTCCTAAATACTGGGTATAATCATAATAATGAGTGTAATCATAAGGATAATAACAATCGTATCACAGTCATAGGGTGCAACTACCTAAAAGACATCAGACATGAGTTATTGAAAGAGGATAACAGGAATCCCACCAATAACTTCAATAATGAAATAATTCATGTCGACGCCGAGGTAGAAGGCATCCCAGCCAAGTTAATGATAGATACTGGTTCGAACGTGTCAATCATAAGTACGACGGAGTTGGAGAGGATACAGCAAGAGTGCGGGAGAACTTTACCAACGTTGCCGTTGAATAATATTATTTTGTTGGGAGCAACCGGCCGACAAAATAAAACAATACGTAGGCAAGTCTCCGCCAGTGTGATGAGCTGTGGTATAGCAATTGATATGGAATTCTTGGTGGCGAGCGGTCTGCCATTTAATATACTGGTCGGGTGCGATGTGCTCAGGAGGAATTCCGCCATCATTGATCTGAGAACTGAAACATTATCGCTGTTTACTAACGGACATACTTGGACGGCGAACTTGGTGGGTAGTGACCAAGTCGTTCCCGATAGTATCCACCAGCAAATCCGCAAAATTAACTACATCCATCCAACATCTATAATTGAACAAAGGATAGACGACACCTCCAATGAAGATTTATGGTCACAAAAAATCCAGGAGATCAGGGATTTCCGGAGCGGTATAACTGGCGAAAAGTTAACAGTAAACCAAGCGAACAAATTAATAAACATCTATAACAAATATAAATCAGTCTTTTCTGATGAGCCCGGTAAAGTGAAAGACTTCCAGTGTACTCTACAGTTCCGAGACACAGTGGACTTTAACCGGAAGTCATACCCCATTGCGCAATCACGAAAGCAAGCAGTAAGAGCTGAAATAGAGCAAATGATTAACCGTGACATTATAGAGAGTAGCCATTCCCCATATACAAGTCCTATCGTGGCTATTCCTAAGAAAAACGGACAAGTCCGTTTGTGTTTAGATGCGTGCGAAATAAATAAAATGATTATTAATGACAGGACTTCACCCGGTGAGATTGAGGAGATTTTAAAACGGTTCCACGGTACCAAATACTTCAGTACCTGGGATACGGTGTGCGCGTACTGGCAGGTGGAATTACATCCACAGAGTCGCCAGTATCTGGCCTTTATATTCGAAGGGCGGAACTACCAGTTTAAGAGGTTGCCCTTCGGACTGGTAAACTCAGTCGCAGTCTTTGTGCACTGCATGGACCAGATACTTGGCCAAGAAGCACTACAATTCACCACCGTATATGTCGATGACTTGCTAGTGTCCTCAGAAACTTGGGAGGAACACTGCTACCGTGTGGAACACGTATTACAGAAGCTAGCGACAAATAATATTACGCTAAAATTAGCAAAATCTCATTTCATTGCTAAGGAAATACAATTCTTAGGCTTCATCTTAAATGATCAGGGAATCTCACCGTCGGCTGAAAAGGTCGAAGCGATTCAGAACTTTCCTACACCTAAGAATCGAAGTCAGTTACAGTCGTTCCTGGGACTCTGTAATTATTACCGCAAGTTCCAGGAAAAGTACTCCGAACTGATTGCCAAATTTCAGCCGCAACTGTCATCCAAAAATAAATGGATCTGGGGTAATGAACAACAGAATATATTATCTTTAATAAAACAAAAATTCCTTGAACCTATCATACTTCGCCATCCAGATTTTAACAAGCCTTTCTTTCTTAATTGTGACGCCAGTGACATCAGCCTCGGCACTACCTTATATCAAGAGGATGAGGAGGGCGAACATCTGGTGATCTGCTTTGCCAGCAGAGCATTGAATCAATGTGAGAAAAACTACCACGTTACAGAAAAGGAATTATTGAGTGTCGTGTTCGCGTGCGGAAAGTTCCGCACTTATATCCTTGGTTATTCCGTTACCGTCCGGACAGACCATAAGTCTATCTCGTTCCTTAAAAGATGTAAGTTGAGCCATGGAAGGTTAACGCGGTGGATACTATTGCTGCAAGAATACGACCTTAAGTGGGAGTATATCCCCGGAAGGAAGAATGTCGTCGCGGACGTATTGTCTAGAGTAGACATTGACAAACAGACGTTCGAGGGGGAGAAGGAGAGTATTCTTAAAGTATACCATATTCTCAGTAGTAGCGCCGGTCTACAATCAATTTTGGAACACCTGAGCACACACCAACAAGCTGACCCGAAGTTAATCTCTATTATCACAAGATTGGAAGCAGGGGATGAGACAATCTCCCAATATTATAAAATCCATAATGGAATCCTGTTTTCAAGACCATCTTTATATAAGGAGGAATGGAAGGTTATTATTCCGACCCATATCGAGAAGGAAATAGTGTTTAATTATCATGTTCGATATGGGCATATGGGCGCCTTAAAGGTGGTAAAGGCCCTGGAAGAGAGCTGCCATATCAAAGACATAAATCGGAAAGTACGAAAGTACATAAGAAACTGTCGCATTTGCCAACTCGTAAAAATCAACAACGAGAAAAGAGAGGGGCAAATGATTCCGATAACCTCTCAGTCGAAACTTGAGAAGGTATTCCTGGATATCTGTGGGCCATTTCCCCGCAGTGGAGGCCGCCACCGATACAAATATCTCGTCATCATAATGGACCATTATACCAAGTTCGTTAAGCTATACCCAGTGAATCGGGCGACTACGAAAAAGGTTCTTGAAATCCTGATCAACCAGTACTTCCCAACCATCGGAAAACCGGTATCGATCATAACCGACCACGGAACACAATTCAAGGGGAGGAAATGGCGGGATACACTGCTGTCAATGGGGGTTCATACATACAAGACATCAGTATACCACCCGAGCAGTAACCCGGCCGAAAGAGTCTTGCGAGAGGTGGGGCGCCTATTAAGAACGTATTGCCACGATCAGCAGAGGAGGTGGCAATAATACTTGGAGGTCACTGAAGAATTCCTCAACCTGGCATACCATCCAGCCATAGGAATAACCCCATACTCCGCCATGTACGAAAGACAACCCCCTAGGGAGATCAAGGATATATTGGAGTTCCCCAGAGAGCATAAATATATATTTAATAGAGTTCAATTTCATAATAAGGTGGCCGAAGATCAGGAGAAGCGGCGGAATAAGTACGATAAAAGCATGGGTAAGGTTATTAATTATACCGTTGGAAAGAAGGTGTTGTTGAAGAATAGGGAATTACCCAGTTCCTTGGAGGGGATAACAAACAAATTATTGCTTCTGTACACTAGTCCCTATATTGTCTCTAAGAACAATAACAACACATACGAAATAAGGAGATGAATTCAAATAAAGTTAAGGGTGTCTTTAACCAGGCATCCATGAAGAAATTTTATGAATAAACCATCTAAATTCTAAAACACATGTAAGCCCACCTTACATAAAAACTATTTGAAGAAAAACTTTATGACAAAAATATAAAACAGGAATTTAGAATAAAAACAACGAAATTCAAAAACATAGTAAGCACATCTTACAACCAAGTATTTAGGAAGACAATTTTGAAGTTAAAGAAAAAGAATTTATTTTAATGAATAAATTTAAAAAATAATGTAATACCAAATTACATACAATTATTTGAAAACTTTATGGAAATCTAAGAAGAGTGAATTTTGAATTGTGTATAAATCAAGTTTCCAAACCAAGAGTAAGTACAACTTACCGACCAATTATTAATAAAACACTTTGGTGAGATAAACAGAAGAGATTTAATACCATATTTATGGTAAGCATAAAATATATTTACCATGTTTATAAAGGATCATAATGGGATGAATAAAGGAAACAGACTTTAGAATTAAAACAAATAATTCTGGAAAGTATGATCATGTCTAATTTCAATATAACGAGTAAAAACCTTTCCATAAAATGATGCCAAAGGAAATTAAAAAAAAATGTGATACAATTTGAGTTGATACGATTTGAGTTAATACGATTTGAGTGATTGAATATAATAAAATACAAAAACTTATATGGAATTATGAGATAATGAAACTTTGAAGTGGTATGAGGAGAAATTATGACCTCATTATAAAATTAATAAAAAACATTCATTCGAAAGTATAATAACCATGACAGGAATAATGCGAGAATAATATCAAAGACATATGTAATTAAACGAATTAATATAAAATGATTTATGAATTAAATGTCAATTGTGATAATGACAGTTATAAAAAGTTCTAGAAAATAGAACAAGTGGAAATAATAAGAACAAAGAAACAGTCTAAAAATGTCATAAAGATATGCTACAATAAACAATGCAGATTATAATAAAAAAACCAGAAGGTAATAAAGAATTTATCACCAAAAGCTTTATATGATAAGAAAAGTTAAAAAAGGTAATAATAGAAGAGCTTCCTACCATAATATCAAATGAAAGAAATATCCAGTTAACGAGTCAGAAGAACAACTGAGATAGGAATATTAAAATCTCTGAGAAATATAATAAGTAATAAGTGAAGTATCCCAAAGATATTTTTTTTTAAATAGTAACAAATGTGTACTATTCTGAATAATTTTTTAATCTGTCTGTAGATAATTCCAGCAGTATTAATATGTTTTTTGAGCAGAGATGATTTGCCTCTGTACTCAAATATGTGTGAAGTATTGGACAGCAGAGGAAGTAGCGTACAGTGGCTCTCTGAACTGAACCAGCTCACAAAGTAGGGAACGATAGGGAGGAAATATCCCAAGGAGAAAATACTAAGAAGAAATATGAAAATGAAATAATAAATATGAAACACAGATGACTATTACTATCAAGGAAGATCAAGTGAGAATGAGAAGGAAATAAACTCAAATATAAATTAGAGAATTTTTAAAATGGAAGGAAGTCCAGAATAATAACAAACCTAGAATAATTATCATAAGCAATTGTTTCAGACAAAGCAAGTATAGTCTGAAAAAATTACTTCTGGAGAAGGGCATTCTGTAGCGTCACAGAAAATCCACTACTTATTAAGTCATATAAAATCATAAAAATTAATTACACCACAAATGTTAAAATAATATTGAATGAGATTTAATGAAATCAAAGGAATGAACCACGATAAAATAAAAATCCTCATTACATTATATAAAAACCACTGTTTAAATATCAAAGAAAGTATTGAAAGCAACTCATATTATAAGATCAGTAATTTACCCAGGAAGTTAGGAGCAGTAAACAAATTAAATAACACCATATCAAGAAGAAAGAGAATCAGTTTAAGAGTGGGGAACACCAAAATACCCCAAAGACAAGAAGAAGGAAGAATAAAGTTTGTGATCAGGAAGAAAAAAATACCCTGAAACCTTTAGAGAAGAACAAGGTCCGTGTAAGTAAATAACTTAGATGCTCCAAACTAAACATCAGTCGAGATAACACAAAGTACCTTGGTTTACTCAAGAATGAAGAAGGAAGACAAGAAGACCAGAAGAATGAAGACTAGAAGAAGGACAAGAATGAAGACAAGAAAGAAGATAAGAAGAAGGACAAGAAAGAAGATAAGAAGAAAGATAAGAAAGAAGACAGGAGGAGAGGAATAAATAGTATGAAAGAAACACCGTTGTAAAACCTATTATTATTATTAACTACCATCAACCCCAAACCTACCAAAACGATTAAAAAGAAAGATAACATACCAAAATCCTATAAAAATGTAATTATTTAGAAACCTAAAGTGTTGTATAGTATTATAAGAAGTGAACCTACTAAAGCGATTGTGTGATAAAGAAAATAAACAAATCTTAACAGTCCATGATTACTAAAGGTCTGGTCTGAGATAGTGAGACTCAAAATATCAGAACCACCAGTGAAAGTGAATTTGTTTAAGTGTTTTTTGGAAATGCAATAAACTTAAAGTTAGTGATACTATGACTTATCAATATGCTATATAACAACTTTAATATCCAATAATAAACAGCATAATAAAATAATAGAATGGAAGATTTCCAGTATTTTATTATTTTAATGTAACTCTTTATTTACAAGACATTTGTAAAAAATGCTAATAACTAGAGTATGGGTGGTCATGTTTACTGATGAAGGGGATCATAAATAATAATGGTTTAGACCAGAAAGGACTGGCATTAATTTAGTATTCATAGGTTTAAAATGTTTAAATAGACTGTCTGTTCACAGCCATAAAATCAATGTATTTGTAAGAGTTATTAGAAAATAAGATTTATATTATGTGTTTAAAATGAATTATGTTTGCTAAATAACAGCATACATACCATTAATAATGTTTCAGTAGGTATGCTGTGTTAATTCAAAAAGAGTTAAAAGTATATGTCCAAACCATGTCAGCAATATGTTCAATTGTACAGATTGCTAAATAATGTTCATAATTATTTTTTTATAACAGTAGTGTTAATTAAATACTACACCTCACAATAAGTTATAAACCATTTTATTTTCATGTAATAATAACTATGTGAAGTCAGAGGAGTGGTGGGATTAAATTTATTTGAGAAAGACAGAAATGTAAAATTCTAAACTCTAGGCCATTTGGTGAATTCACAGAAACCATATAAACCAGTATAATTCACTTATAAATCCTGTAAACTAGCAAGATTTAGATAAGGTAAATCAGTTAACCACTACTGGGAATGATCCTATGAGTTAAAATGATAATAAGGAAATAGACCTTAAAATATTGTAAATTTTCAAAATATATAAATTAATTAATTTTAAAGAGCAATGTCAAATTCAGAGACCAACACAAAAAACCAGTTCAAAGGTTTAATTTATATGTATTTAAGGAAAGGAAGAGAAATATGACTAATTAAAATTTATTATAATAGTATTAATAACAATTAAAATGGAAGAAAAATTGTATGAAGACGGAAATCAGATTTTGAGCCTAGATTTTAAAAAAGGAAAGAAATTTGTTAATTTCCACAAAATGTCCACAGATATGGACTATAATATATCAATTTAAAAGGAATGAGATGATTAAACCAATGATAAGGTTCATAATTCATGAAAGTGATGAATAAAATAAATAAATTCCATATATAATGTAATTTTATATCATGTGTATGGGTAATCGAAATATGTTAACAATACTTTTTCAAAGATTAACTGGGCCAGATTTTGACCAAGTTAATATAGTCTTTTGTTGAATATCAAGCTGAATAGTTGTGTGAAAAAACGTTCCTTATAACCGAGTAGAAAAATGGTACTACAGTTCGCCAGTCATATAAGTGAATCGAGAGTTAGATGAATTAGACACTTTTTTTAACTAAATCTACCAAAACATTAACGACAATAGTGAAAACTAACACCTAACTTCATTATACGAGTGATCTAAAACAGTAAAACAATATATTTGATCTAATTCATGCTACAAATCATAACCACTTTTTTGAGAAACTTAACCCACAGAAGTGAACACATACAAAATAACCTAATTAACACAAGTTTATACGGAACACTTCTTCAGAACACACCAAACAACCTAATAGACAGATTACACCAGTGCGGGAACATTTCAAACATTCGTGAAGGTAATTTTGCTGTGATTTTTTGACACGATGACATCGCAGTAATCTCGCCAGATCTAATAGCGGCCATCTTTGAATTTTACGAAGCCCTGCCTACCTTATCCGGTGACGTCAGTCTACATATGGTTTGACTACAACTTTCTTAAACATTATATATCAGAATTATTTAAATACTGTTAAATAATAATTATAGAATTTATTTTAATTGTTAATGTTATACTTTCTCGTTACCCTTCTCTGACTATTAATATAATCGCTCAAAGAACCTGTCCTTTTTATAATACTTATAATAATTTTTCTACTGTATGCACAATCGATAATTCCCTGAGACAGAGTCGATAATTGTTCTCAATCGATAAAAAAATCGATTATTTATTAAATTGTTTAATAAATCCATTTATTTCAATTGTATTTATCTGTTATTATTTCACAGGCTAATTTAAGGTTATTTATTAAGTCAAAGAGACTTCAAGAAGAAGAAAATATTTTTTTTTTCAGTGAGATATTGGACCAGCAAGGAAAATCATCAATCGATTGATGACTGGAGTTAATCTAGTTAACTCCAGACTTGGTTCAGATCTTCCAGAAGTGCTCAATAGTTAATAAATACCTTCCTAATTCTTAAAATTTTTACAGAACATTTAAAACAGCATTATTTCTTAATTACAAACATTGATTAACATAAACAAAATTTTTTTTATTGAAAATTTTATTTTTTATAAAATTTTCCATCTACTATTTTATTTTTGTAAGGACCGGCATACAGGGTCTGCTTACAATATATATATATTGTAACGTCTCTCGCTGAGCTCCCCCAAATAAACTCTCTTAGTAGTTAGGCCCAACATTTGTACGTCATCTTGTAACGTCTCTCGCTGAGCTTAAGTCTCGAGTAATCTACGTCTATTTGTTATTTTTCAGAACGCTCGCTTAATTAAGAGTCACCGAATTTGTTATTTTTATGTTATATGCTTTCAAAAATCGAAGATGTGTGATTATGCAAAGATTTTCTTAAATTTTATTTATGTTAAATCAATACAGTTGTTTGACAGTAGTTAGGAGAGAGAGTGCAAAGAGAATTACTCTCTTATTATACAATTGAGTAGCTGACTGCTACTTTTACGAACCCATTTAAGGTTAAAGTGACTCCAAATGGTACGTAATAAATTCTGGATGTCTGTTCTCCTCTCGATCTTCTTACAATCTGTAACTAACTACCATCTACTGGAAATAATACACATTTTATTATTTAAACCACAATGCATTCCTTGAATTTATTTAATGTTTTTTATGGTCTCCCAAAACAAAAATGGATAATCGATTCTTACATAAAACACAGAGTTAGTTCGATCTTGCTTTTACAAACATATATCATATAACAAATATTTTTTATTTTTTCAGCTTAATAACAAGAAAGAAATAATTAATTAATTTCCCAGGGTTATTTTAGAGTTCTTTGTACTATGAGAAAGTCAGAAATGTATACAGGTCAGTACCAAGCTTTACATGAATTATTTTAAAATTTAGTATAATCTATATTATGCAGTTGATTTGTTGACCGCTAGAGCGTAGGTCGCTTTCCTTCACTGACGAAAAATAAACACTATTTAATGGCTTCAGTAATGTTACTAACCAAACAACGTTTTGCTGTTTTTTGGTTAATAAAAAATAAAGTTTATATTCACCTTTTTTCTAGAAGTATTTAAAGGGATTATGCTGTTTCTAGTGTTATAAGTTTATAATTGAGGTATAATTTAGTTAAATTTTAATAGGTAACGATCTCACCAACAATGTCGAATTTCGGCAGGCTAGGCTTGGAAATAGAAGGCTGATTTTTTCAAGTTTTCATCAATTTGTGGGCGTGAATTATTCTGTTCGAAAGATGTCTAAGATGTAGTGGATATCACACATTAATTTTATTATTTGTCACTAATTATTTCCGAATGGTATTTATAAATTTCTTAATTTTTTCTAGACATTACACTTTTTTTAAACTGCTCACTTCCAATATATCTGAACAATTAATTCCAATTCTTGTTAGTTAGTTACTCTTAGTAACCAAGAATTTTTATGGTTTTTTATTGGCTAATCTATATACCTTTTAGTATATAGGCTATTAATAATTATTATAATTTCATTTCTTCTTTTTAGAAAAATAATCCTTTATAGATTTTATTTATAATCAAATTTAATTTATTTAAGGTTTTTCTTTATATTTTTCTTTAAACTTGTACACTGGTATTTTATATTTTAATTCCTTTTATTTTGATTTATAATTCACTTAATGTATCCTTACTCTAAACTATTTTTTACATGCCATCTTGCTAACATAGTATTATTTGATATATTATTATTATTTTATATATATAACCCTGGGTTATCTTATATTTAAACAAAATAATTATATTAAACACAAATATTATTCCTAGGTACAAGACCTTTGTGGCCTACACAATATAAAATTACAAAAAATACAAAGCTTGTCAACAGCAATATAGTCCACTGCTACAATATTGATTGTTTTTCATCTCCAGCACAAATCTGTGAGATGCTCTTTTTAAAGGTTTACACTTTCACCGAGTACACTATGTTCCACTTTGTACACTGCACTTTTATTATTATTATTGTTTACAGTGTTTTTAGAGTACAAAGGTCTCATAGCTTGGTACCTAATCCCCATTTCTGACTTTTAAAAATGGGTGATTACTGGTTTTAACTCTGGTGATTATGTTATCATATTTGGGCAGGGGGTTATGTAACGTTACAATATATATATATTATAACTAATCAAACTTCATTAACTTCGGGAAGCCCCAAGTCCAGGGAGACATTTATAACTTTACTGTTATGGTGTGTGTGAACTGACCTACCTGCTGTGCGTTCTTGCGTCTTCTTCTTCCGACTAGGGCCGTAGGAATTTGTGATTTAAATTTGCAAGTAGATTAATTCAAAAGTACAAGCACAAAGTGAATCGTTATAATTATTGTGAATAGTTTTGTGATGTTGGTAGATTTTGGAGTACAGCAATAACAAAACAGTGTCGGGTATAAAATTGGGGTTTATTATTCTAATAGCACATAAAATGAAAAACTTATACCTAATGTAATTTTTACGTACTAAAGAGTAATGAGTAATTTGATCAATGTTTTTAGAATGAATATTAGCTTTCAGAAGGAAAGCTTATAAATATGAATTTATTCGAACTTGTTTATTATTACCTTCAAAGTTAATTATTTAAATAATTTAATTAATGATTTTTCAAGATTTTAATATTGATTTTACTATTTCAGAATGCTTTTAAAATACTCTTAAATAAATTAGCCGTGAATCTTGTTCTACGTGCTTTTTATTTACTTTGTGAATGCACGTATACTGCAGTATAAGTTTCTTAAGTGATTTAATATTAAGATTTGTATAGCGCTTTTTATCTACTCTACTTCTTATCTATTTCTTCTTAATTAACTTATACTTGTTCTACAGATTATCACAATCTTGAAGTTCTTATTAACTTAGAGTCTCTGTTTTTATAGGCATCTGAATGAAATTGACTTTACAATTGATTTAACAAAAGAAAGAAAAATGGTTTTTTTATATAAAAATGTATAAATGATTTTGACTTTCCTGGTACTGAAGTTCTGGATGATGTCCTCTGGGGTCCCTCGATGTCCTAGTCCAATCAGCTAGTGGCGATGATTTCCGCTGCGTCCTGGGTTCCAACGAAGAGTTCAGGGATCAGCAACTCGGTTCCTTCAGCAACTGTTGATGGATTTAACGTCAGTGGTTTAACTGCTGCAACTGCTTCAGGCCCTCGATATGGATACTCTGCACTGTGTGTGTGTGTGTACCTCGTCTCGGGTGTAGCTCTGCATCGTCAGTTCTTCAGCTCGTACCACGATTTAGACGGCCTCGCTCTGTTGTAGACTGGACGTGACTTCTCGTAGTATATTGTCGATCTATTATATGCGTACGCCAACAGTTTGGGTGTATTGCGCTGTACGCTTATTTGTTGATGAATAAGACTATCGCACGTATACATCGTCACGGTCCAGTCGTTGTAGAAGAGTGTCTATGTTGTTCTCAAGTTGATACTTTACAGAAGTGTGTGTGTGTGTTCACTGTTTAAGTCCTGATTGAAGAGTATGTGTTGACTGCGTGAATGTTAACAGAAGAGAGTGTGTGTGTAGACAGCTTGATCGCCAACAGAAGAGTGAGTGTTTACTGGTTGAATGTTAACAGAAGAGTGAAGAGAGTTCAGCCCGAAACCAACGGTTGTTCAAAATTTTTAGAATGATCTGATTGGCTGAAACATTCTCCCTTCTACTTAAAACTTAGTCACCTCATTCCGTGAGAACGAAAAATAATTCCCACAGTCCGAGAATTATTATTATTTTTAATATTCTGGAATATACCGGAACCAATTGTCGGTCGGATGTCCGGTTGCAATTTGTATTGCGATTATCTTGGCTGCAAGCCAAGTTATGCTTAATCTAACATATACATTTGATTCGTAATTTTTACAATTATAACATATCCAAATTTGAACTCCCTAGCTCACTTACTATAGAAGTTATTTAAATAAAATGAATTAGCTCATTAACTCTTTAATTATATTTAATGAAATTCGCACACCATATTCTTAATATTTCGCTAAACATTTTGGCTATTTTGGATTTTGCCTATATTTATTCGTTTCTGAAATATTAATGTTTTAAAGTTAGGGCGTGTCCCTAATTTATAACGGTGCGTGTGCGTGGTTACATAACGCCAACGGAACATATCCGCCGGGCGTTTACAATTGTTTGGAATGCCTGCTACAGCGCGAGATATGGTTCTATCGATTTAAATTTATTTTATACTTGGTTTTTAAAACTTTCTACATATAACCCCAAATCTATGGGATTTTGTACGTTATAATATATATATATATATATATATATATATATATATATATATTGCAACGATACAGCCATATGCTGTATTAAGCATTGATTTAAATAAATATAAAATTTGTAAATTATATAAGTTTGGGGTAAATGGACAGGTCTGGGATTGTAAAAATGTTTCATTGTTATACTAGGGGAGAAATTAACCTGTTCCAACAGGCAAAGAACACCTGCTTGATTGTACTGTATGTGTGTTACGCGTGTATCTTGTGTGTGTTAGTGATGCATGTACAGACAGGAATCTCAGCTACCCTCCCGAAGTAATTACTAAAATAATTATTTTAATTCACTGTGTGAAAACTAATTAGTGTATAAACAAACAAAAGGCACCAAAGTGTGTGTAAATTTTATATTTATCCACAGTAAGAAAATGACGTTAATAGGACACACTACGCGAAGTCAGTGCGAAATAAATGTGCCAAAAATACACAAATTACACTAAGATGCTCAAATTAATACAGTGAGTGCTTAATCAAATTAGCTATGATTTGTGCTATCTCGATTCCATACAAAACATTGCCATTTGTAAAAAATTGCAAATATATGAAAAGGTTCGGGAGTGGGGGCTAGCATGTAATTTGCAGGTCTTGACAGGACAATTTCGGAACCAACAGGTGCGGAATCTCGAGAGGGTATAAATTAAGGGTTCGACTGGAAACCCTTCTCTTCTTTTCAAAACACAGTTGCAGTTGGACACGTTGTCCGTCGGCAGAACAGTTTATTTTGTTATAAGTCTCATCTATAAACGAATAAAGATGTTCAGTAATTATGTTTACAATATTACGGGAAACGTAGAGTACCGGGACCGTTTAAGTCAGCTAGAGTATCAACAGAGAAGCTACAAGAGCAACACGAGTGCTAGACGTTAGGAGATGCTTTTGAAACACCTAACAGCCGTAAGAGATCCACCTCGCAGCAGATAGTAATTCTCGGGGATGGACCACACACTACTGGAGAACGACACTGGACTCTGGACATATCCAGGACCATGCCAAGCCAGGAGTAACGGAAACCCAACTCTGGACAACGCTGGAACCCGTCAATAAGTCGTAAGGTCATCAAAACTCGAGGTGACATGCATAATGCATTTTTAAATGATTCTTTTAAAAGAGCTCATAAAGACTATATAAAGAGACAATGAATTAAAACAAAAAGGGTTTATAATTAGAAATAATGTAATAGAGTCTTAGGTAAATGTTTTAGTTGTAAGAATGAGCGATCGCATATAGAGAAATATAGAAAAAAAAGAGAGTTTAATTTTGAGATAGTATATTTTTTTTTATCAAAGTAAAATAATTGAAATGCTTTGATATTTGCATTTTGTAGAAGAGAATAATTTAAAATTTTTAATATGAAACAAATGCCAGTCTAAGAGTAAATAATATAATTTTGAATTTAATTTTTAAAAAACATTGGTATACACTGAGCAAGCTGAGGTCAGATATGAGTAAATGAATTCAATTAAAATTACATTTAAATTTTATTTTGTTTTAGTAAATCACATTGAATAAATGTCTAGATTAAGATTATTAACATGTCTAGATGTAAGAGTGTTTTAAATGTGTGTAACACCGTATAGCTTAAGAGATAAACACTTAATAATGAGTGACATCTTGATCGAAGATTATTAACAATGTTTATTATTTATAATGCTTGTTAAAACAATAAACATGAAATTTAACTACTCATAAATCTACTACTCTTATTATAGTAACACCTGGTATCACTATACAACCTGCATACATAAAAGGTATCGTTATATAACACATAAAGTTGTAACGTAGTATAATTGTTGCACCCCACGAACAAAGGGGCTCCACAAAATAAATTATATATGATATGTATCGTTGTAATATATATATTTAATAAATAACAACTGTAAAGCAGACAATTATACAATAAACACTCAAAATACCAAACTATTTAATTTTTTTTAAGTTAAAATTTATAATCACAATATCTGATGCAAGTAATTTAGTCCTACTTTCATGTTTATGTACGTTTTCATTGATATCTATGGGGGTATGGCAATATCTAATACTTTTCATAAATATACCTAAGTGATAACACTATGTAAACTTTATTACAATTATAGCTTGCAAACGTTTTCAAGGTGGTCCAAAATTTGCAAGGGATGTTAATAGATATTAAATTTGTCAAATTACTGAAGATACCAAATTTGTACATGAATAAGATTCTTCGTAACCTGATGCCCCACATACTTTGTTTTCTTAAAATTTGTACTCCCATTTTTATATAACAACATAACTAACTGGAAGGACAGCTGTACAGGGATGGGAACACCAAATGGAGACCTTCATTTGTGTATCTTGAGTTTTACCAATGATAAGGTAGTCTTGGCTCGAGATGTAGTTGTTTTGGTATTTATGTTGAAGAAGTTGTATAAGAGTACGAGAGTTGAGGACTACAAGTTAGCTTGCAGAAGAGTGATTATATCTGGTGATAAATTCAACAACATATTTTGAAGTAGCCCTACTACTAAAAGAAGGCCTCCATAGTACTAACACAATTATCCCAAATGTGTTATGTGAAATAGGTGAAGGTATTTAAATATTTAGTATGACGGACAAAGAATGTGTAAAATAAAGCACAGAATATAAATTACAAGGAAAATTGTTGGTCACTTAGTCCTACTTGGCAGGAAAGAAATATATCTTTCAGGAATAAAAGGAACATAGAAAAGCTGATGGTACCACAGTAGAAATTAAGTGTGAAACCACAGTGGGAAACCACTGGCTGGTGAGATGGACTGCCCAAGTGTCTAGACTGGAATAGGTTCCCACTGACTCATCAAAAAGAACAGAGGTCAATAGTTTGATCATCTATTATAACCGAGTAAGACTAATTTAAAAATAGCAAATTTCCAGAAACAGCATATTTTGAGATGAATTTGTTTTAACGATAGGTTTAGTGTTTACCTAAAAGTTTATCCAAGTTCTAGACTTCGGACCCCCCATTTTCCCCGACTTTTCACTTCCGGGAAACAGCGGAGCGCGAGTCATTGAAGTTTTCCTCAATTTTTCTGATAACTTCACCAAATCAGAAAAATAAAAATACCAGCGTGTTCCCCGGAAAATTCCCTATCGATCTGTGTTAGTTGTGCATTTTTGTAAAGGCAACATAACCTACAAAAAAATTGAAACTTGAAAAAATGTGCATTTTCAGATTTCCGTTAATAATGAGTGAAATAATGATTTTTTCTTCACAAAAAAAATGTAGAATGTAGTATTCTAATAGACGAATTTCCATATTAATTTTTATCCCGAAATATTTTGTCATTAAGTCACAATAAATTTTTCAAGTTGAAAAGGGAAATTTTTCAAAATTGGGTCCAGTCATCACTCTGACATCACAGAACAAGGGGTTTTTTTAATACTCGTATTTTCATGGTCTATCAGCTAGTGAAAAAAGATTGTTCATTTATAGCTTCCCAAATAATAATTTTTACCTTTTTTTGCGCTTGTACACAGCGAATGTCGTTAAGAGCAGCTGATGCTCTGGTAAGTACGTAGTACTGCTGCTTGGCGGCGCATATGTATACTCGATTCAGCCCGAATTGAAGAAAACTTAGTGACTCGCGCTCCGCTGTTTGCCTGAAGTGAAAGTCTGGGAAAATGGGGGGTCCAAAGTCTGGAACTTGTATAAACTTTTAGGTAAACACTAAAACCTATCGTTTAAAAAAAAATCAGCTCAAAAGATGCTGTTTCTGGAAATTTTCCTTTTTTGCCCTTTTTTCGATAGTCTTACTTGGCTATTAAGAATTCTGGATTCAAGATAGCCAAAACATTTACTGTCATAGTTGCTGAAAGGAAGAAGGAAGAATGGATGTTCTCTGAAATCCTGGTGTGAAGGAATCCAACATCCTGTGCTCGAAAGAAAACTAGATGAAGAAACAGCTTTCCACAAAAAAAGCTGTATTGTATTGTAAAGTATGTTCTGTACTGTATACAGTCATACCCCGCTTTGCGCAACCCCACATAACGCGAATTCGCTATAACGCGTTTTTTTTCTAATAAAATATTTATTATACATATTAACAATTACATACACAGTACCAATAATATTGTATATATACGTATCATCGTAAATGTAATGAATATGTAAATTTTGAATTTAACATCTAAAGTTTGCGTATTTTATTTTGAAAATGACAAATAAACACATACAGTACTGTAATTACATTACTGTATTATTCAGGGCTGCAAACTGGTTTTGAGGTCTAAATTACTGATTTTACTGACTAAAATCACTGAAATACTGACTTCTTACTGACCTAAGATAAAATAACTGACCTTAATTACTGACCTCCATCGACCATATTAATATTAATTTACAAGTAATTAGAGACAGTTTAAAACATATTTTTTATAATTGGCCACCCTTCTCCCCACTGAACAGCTGTAAAACAAAATCTAACGTACAACAGCATTATTTTAGTTTGAGACTTATTAAAAAACATTAAAAACTAAACATTGTTCAAGTAAAATCAGCAGGCATATTGTTAACTGGTTTACAGCTACTCAGGCCAATTTCCCTTGCCACCATTATAAGTTAATTTTGTATATTTATTTTATTGACATATTATTCAGCGCTTAACTTACATCTTATATCTAATAAAACTGTAACATAATTACCCATCTTAAATATTCCTAGAATAATATAATGTACATACCAAGAGAACGTTAAATATCCTTGGTACTCTATGATCAGTCTGCTTAAGAATTGTAATTGAAACTCATTGCTTGGGTTTTTTATTGAAAAATGAAGTAATTAGTGAAGATTTTCTTTTCTCAACATTTTTCTGAATTTTTTCCGCATCATGTCTTTTTATGTCAGCTTCTTCTTTAACTTTCTGAGCACTTTCCAGGATTGCCTGTGCAACATTAGCCGCAACAAGATCCTTATTTTTAATAGCCTGCTTTAATCTTTCATTTGCATCTTTTAAAAGAGTATCAGCTACTTTTCTTTTCTCTTCTTCATCACTTTTCAGTTGTTTTAATACTACTTCTTTTTCATCAATACCTTTCCTCTCAGCTGAGAGTTTTTTCTCTAATTCGTTTTCGGCAATACGCTCTTTCTCCTTAGCTTCTTCTTCTTTCTTTTCCTGTTCTTTCTTTAAACGTTGTTCTTCTAGGTTATGCCTATGATGTATATAGGCTGACTGAGCGAGATTCAAGAGCTCTTTGTTTATATGAACCAAATGTACTTTTCCATCATAGAGTTTATGCAACTTAACGTGAAGATAGGCATCCAGAGTTCTTTCAGACATACTTGCCCGATCAGAGGTCATAACTCTCTGTGAGCTTGAGAAGCCTCTTTCCACATCTGCTGAACCATGAGAAAGAGATAAAGCTGCTTTGACAACCTTAGAAACAAGTGGGTACTTAATCTCACCTGCCTTATCAGTTTTCTTAAAAAACTGGTTCCAGTAAACATCAGTGCGATTGCTCTTGCTATGGAGCTCATCTTCTTCCAAACTCAGTAACTTCCATTCATCAATAAGGGAGGCTATGTTCAGATCAATAGGCAATGCTTTTGCCACTTCAACGATGGACTTCCAACTATTGTCTTTTGTTCTTTCGGATGGGATCAAACATTCAAAATGCTTCAATAAAGGTTTTGACGTCAACGAAGACTTGGTAAAAATGTGTTTACAACTAGCAATGAAATGCTTTTTTGCTTGGAGCAGAAATGCAAGTTTGTCCTTTTCTGGTAACATTTGTAATTCTTTTACATCTAATCCACAGTTTACTTCTTTAAGAGGAAGAAAACTTTTATCATCATTCAAGGAATCTAACGAGAAGATAACCTCAGAATGACATATACGAGTCATTAGTCTGCTTGTTAGAGTTTTGAGGTGATCATACAGAAGGTGAATCAAAGGTTCTTCTTTCTGAAAGTGACCAGTAAACTGTGAAAATATGTGAGCACTGGAGCAAGCAAAGTTTATTTCCACTTTCATTGTGTTAACTTTCACAAGACTAACAATGTTCTTGTATTTGGATGATATCATTAAATCACTTTTATATTTTGGCACAAATACCATGAAATACTTCGTGACTGCTGGCCACTGTTCTAGGAGTCTTAAACCTGCTGACTCCAAAGACAACCACCTTGAAGAAACATGTTTGATGAACCTGTGCTTAGGTAGCTTCAGATCATTCTGAATTTTTTCAAAATCTTCCCATCTCGAAGGCCAACCATAAAAAAAGTCATGAATAAGGAATATCAAATTTGAAGCGTTATCACCAAGTTCTTTCATACCGCGCCTAAAAGCATTGTGAAGTATGTGAATGTTGCATGTACCAATGTCAACCATTCGTTTTTTTCTTAATAAAATAAGAGATTCATTCATCAGGTTTGTAACTGCTTTATTGACATTGGGCCCATCATTACTGAGCATCAGTAAGTTGGTTCGCAGTAAGGTTGTGTTATCTATAGCTTCACACAGCTTATTATACAATTCATCAGCGGTAGCTGACCCCATAAAAAAAGTCTGCAAATGCCTTGTAACAATCATTTCTTTAGATGGAGACCAATACTTAACAACTGTTTGAAGTTCTTTTGATGAGCCAGCATTAACAGTTTCGTCAAAACATAATGTGAAAAGAGCACCATCCATTTCATTCAACATTTGCTTTTTAAAGAATGGTGCCAGAGCATCAGTTATCAAGTATTGTGCCTTTGTTCTTGAAAGTGAAAAATCTGTAGGAACACTTGATGGAAACATCGCTTTAAAAGTCTCCCGAATGTCTTCACAGGATGGAAGCAAAGGAAAGTCCGCTGCAACTGTCTTCATTACCCAAATAAGTTCCGCTTTGGCTGCACTATCTCTAATGTTGTACAACTGAACCGTTTGCTTGATTGTTTCACCAACACTAGTAGATGGCGCACAGTCTTGTGAACCAGCTGTGCATTGGCGAACTGAAGTCAGGTGAAGTTGTGAAGAGGAAAGTTTTTGTTTACATTCTTCTTTATGCTTCCGAGAAGATGCATGCTGTTCCACGGCTTCATATCCCCACGAAATATTGAAAGTTTTTACACAAAGGGTACAGAACATCTCATGGTCACTGGCTTTACGTCCCCACTCAGCAACAATATATCCATTACAGTCAGACTTTCTCAGCCAGTCACTTTTAAATTTACACCTGCCCATTTCAAATACGTTACACAGTAAGAAATTGTTTTTAAACACTTAAGAGTCCCAACAAATTATTTGATTTCAAAAAATTATAAGGCCGGTACGAAACAACGGATTAAAAAACTTTGGGTGGTCGCTTTCTTCTCTTCAGTTCCGGTTGTATTCTTCTTTCTTAACTTTGAGCCAGTGTAGTAAGTCTATGGAAGCTCTAACAATTTTTTCAGTGATCTTTCATGGATATTATCGGCCTTATAAATTATACCAGTAAACCAGCACGTGAAACAAAAACACAGATGAAATGTACTGTTAAAAATATTACGGTGCTATAAAAATCTGTTAGTGCAACAGGAATTTATAGCACCAATATTGCGCCCTCAGTTAAACATCATTGGGCAAACAGTACATTCCAGACTGCTTTTTATACTGGAATGCAATCTCACAATCTGCTTTTCATACCTAATTTAATTATTTATTTCTGACAAACAAATTTTTAATTATCATGTTAGAAAGTAAGGAAATAAAAAAAATGAATTGCCGGTATTGAGTAAAAACCCTTTCTTAAGAACCACTAAATTCTGCTTTAAAAAACTGACTTTATTGACCAATTTGAAAAATACTGGCTTTTTACTGACTTGCTCAAAAATACTGACTATTACTGACTTTACTGACCAGTTTGCAACACTGTATTATTTTTAAGGAGTACGAACACGTCATCCTACCAACACGTTTGGTGGAAACGTAAAAACAGACAGCTGATTTGTACAGATAAATAAGAGGTTGCATTAGGTCAGACGTAGATCTGTAATAAGTGTAAGCCAAAACAGTAGTACGTTTTGTAAACATACTGTACATGGCTATGCCATTACACATTATAAATGTTATTTGACCTTGAATACTCTCGTTGGCGGGATTCTGACGAATGAGAAATCGTATCTCTGTGCTGGAGACCCGTGGTGACGCTGAATAGACACAACACATTTTCACTACATACACACAGCAGTGCTGATGTTTATTAACCATTTCCGAGTTCCCGATGCCACAACTCAGATTAAACTGTGCACAATGTTTGTAGAAAAGGCGGACGTGTGTGACGTAGGCGTTAGTTTGCAAAATGCATCTTCCATTCCCGCCAGAAATGTATTCACGTTTCTTGTTTATCTTGTCTCAGCCAAATAAACATTACTGTACTGTATACGTACTAATTTACATTCTTGGAATGGTAGTTCGGGTTAATCCATCCTTTTTAGGGGCCCCTTGTTGAACTTAAGTCTCGGCCAATTTCCTGGAAAACCATTCACTCCCCCCCCCCCCGTTATTGTTTCTAAACATTGGGAATATGTTTTCCTTTCAGTTTAGTTCGAAAATTCAATTAGAACGAATTAACAATGTGCGCTGATAAAATGTCGAAAATAACACATTTTGACAAGGAAAATCATATAAAAGCAATAAAAACTAAAACAACGAGGTATTCGTCGGTAAAAAATAGGAAACCCAGCTTAGCGTGATTTTCGTTTTATGCGAATCGCCGAGGAACGTATCACTCGCGTTAAGCGGGGTATGACTGTACTGTACATAATTATCCCGTAATCTTGTGCGTGTTGGTTTTATAAATTCAATGAGAAATGAGTGACAAATACCATTCAGATTGTCAGCTCCCTTAAAAAAATACCTCAGCATTTTCGGTATGTTGATACGACTTAGGAATGTTAGATATTCAGAATCAAAATGTTTAACTGCTGTTGATCAGTATGACGATGATGATGATCATGAGATATACTTACCTATACACCTGTGCTTCAAGAGATGCAATGTCCCTCTGCCTTTCATTGTCTCTAGATCTGCTCGACTTTCCTGGCTTACTTTTTGCTACTAATGCTGGGTCCAATGATTTCTTACCCTTCGTGCTAAACAATCGCTGCGCTCTTTCTTCCAGTGTCCTTATAGAAAAACAATACATGCTTAGGTCACATGGTTCACAAATACAAAATACTTAGTGCCAGTTTATCATAAACATTGCTGGTCTGATCCTTTTTTTCCCATGTTCCATAGTAAACTAAAATACAGTGACAGTATAAAAACTTGAGTACTCTCACAGTACCCGCACTGCATTTTCGATATTCTGATTATGCTACTGTGTTGATATACCACAATGTGAAGATGTATACTAATTGTAAATTATTCTATTTCTTAATGTAAAGTGAAAGTACATAATGTTTTGGTTCGTGAGGTTAGGCAATAACGTTCTTTTTTTGGTTTTAGTTAACTGTAAAAAAAATAAAAAGTCCTGGTTTGGATAAAACATGATGTTTCATGTGTTCATGCAATTCTTATAACTGAGTAACATTTAAAATAAAGAACATAGCATTTTTTAACAAAAACAAAAACAGAAAATGTAAAGTTAAAAAAGTACAATTGTTTCTCCATACTAAAAAAAAGGATTTTTTATTTGTTAGGTGGGCAATATTCTTTTATGTTATTCATTAAAATCTCAAAAACTTCACTGGAAGCAAATTTTGTGCGAAACACAAAAACAATGGTAGGCATGTACAAAAACTGAGTATTAGTGAAAAATGAGCACTAGTGGAAAATGGCTTCTGTCACAAAAAGGGAGGCAAGTAAGAGCAACAGACAAGTTACTTCGAGTTGTATATTTGCGCGATTTTCATAAAAAAAGCAAGTATTACATTAAAGGCATACTGGTTTACTTGTGTAATTTCAATTTACGTGTTAATCTAACATCGACTTTTGGTGTCACAGGCACATATTTGGACAATACAACACAATTGCAATCATCAACAAACTATTTTATAACGTACACACATACATTTTAATGAAGTCTTTCATCCAACTAAAATTATATGCGATATTCACTACATATCGACGCCATAAATCACATAATCAAAATATCGAAAATGAGTGTGGGTATGGTTATTGGGACACCATGAAAAGTTGTATTCATTACAACTGAAGATTCATAATCTACAGTTTTCATAACATTAAAAAACTGAGTTCTTGAGATGTGTGCATGTCATTAATCAAAATAAAAGAGTCTGTTTATAATTTTTTTATTTATTTATGGACATAAGTGTTTCTGTATATTTTTTACCTACAGCTTTTTAAGAGAAATTAAAAATATTCTACAGCACTTACAGTGACCTAAAAGTCAAATATTTATTCACATAATTTAGAATATTGTTTTTTAACTGAACAATTAGATTAAATTATTCTTCTCCCTTCATGCACTGGACACACAGTCTATGTCATATGGCATGGTAATCACGGTACAAGCAGTGGGTATGTCCTGACCATGGTATAACTCACATTACACCAAGTCAGAGAGAAATCATGCACTTAGTAACCACATATGGTGGACAGGAATCGTGTGTGCATAGGGCTCTGTTACTTATCTACCCCCACGAATGCCAAATAAGACAGCTGTATTATCCCCAAATATGCATGTGGGCAGGCAGAACTTGACCTTGACTTCAATCCCATTACAACTGTGAGCTGTGCTGGCCCGCACCATGATTCGATAGTTACAACAATTAATTTTGTACTTCACAACAAAAATACCAAAATTATGTCTGTCTACCCATAGGCATAATAAAGTCACACCTTTAAGGAAAGCATTGGATTTTGATTCCTTTTTTAACTCAAGTTTAATCAGATAGATCCCAGTCATAAGACATTCTTCTTAACTAAGAAGACAGATTTGGCCCCTTGGATAATAAGAAGATAATAATAAGACTAAAACTAGGATCCTTTCAAACCTCAATGGGAACCCTTATGTTCTGCTTGAAGGTTTACATCTTATAAAATAGTGAAATGTATTATTACATTGAAAACATACCCTCCACATTTTAATCCAAGTGCCATCAATGCTGATTTAAGTCTGTCCAATCCCAATGATGCGAGTTCTTCCCACGATGAAAATGCAGACAAGTCCAAATGTGCACCCACATTAGTCAACACACTGCCAGTTTCTTTCTGCAACAACAGAAATATAGTAAGATTCCACAAATCATCTCACAAGCATACATTTCTGAACCTACACAAAGTATAATTTTTCATCTTAAAAAACGGTCTTGTAAATTGTAAAAATTTAGTTTTAGGCCCCTGTTTTTAAATACAACTGCACTTATGTTAATCTCTCTGTTGCAGGTAGAGGCACGCTATTTAGCTATGGAGGAATCAGTTCAGGCAATAAATACAGCTTCTAAAAAATAGGGCTTCATGTAAACCAGTCTAAAACAAAAACATGAGAGCAGGAAAGCTTGAAGACCAGATGTGACATTTTCTGTGAGTACTGACAGCTTTTACAGAGTGGAAAATTTACCTGCTTCATGCCCTGGGTGCTTAGTTACCCGGGACAATAATGTATCACAGGAAATTAGAGCAAGAGTTACAGCAGAAAGTAGGGCTTACTACAGTCTAAAGGTAGACTTGTAATGATACAATCAGTGTGAAGCCACATCTCTGAAAAGATGTACCAGCTAACAAATCGATAGCGGGATCTGTAGATCGATACGTGGGTTGACTTGGCTGAAAATGTATATATAAGTGAGAAAAGTGATACAAACCACAGGGTACTTATTATATATTATATTTTGTATGATGTATAAATTAAAGAGAAATGAACAACAATGAAGACGACAATATCACTGAAGAAAATGTGAACAGTGTAGTATTGTATGTAGGTGGGTTAGTAAAACGTATTACCTTCGAGCATGAGTTCATCATAAGAGACAAGTAGTTCTATAAATAACATAGTTATATTGGAAATATCAAATGAAAATTGAATATAAAGTAAAAATCACAAATTAAAGTAAAACAATGTTTGTTAAGTGATTATCATAATACATTTTCCTGATGACATGTATATGCTTTTTATATTTGTCACTTCATTCTGACCTAACATGTGCTCGCAGACTCATCTAAACAGATCTGGATTTTGTCTTCTTCTGTAAGGGCTTAAATACGTATATTAGTGTTCTGGTTGTTGAGGGACAGGGTTGCAGTTTCCACATTCTGCCTGTCGAAATGTGGTGATGAGCTTGGGATTTGTATGTTTTGGGGGTTGCTTCAGGGTGTTCTTCTTTTAGTAACATTAAAGGCTTTTAACTAAGAATATAAAACTTATTTTTTTATAAACCCCAGTATGAATCATATTACCTTGCTTCTGATGCCTGAAAAAGCCAATAAAGGATGAGAAGCAGATACACAGGATCACCTTAAGCAGGTAAAAGAAGACCTTGAAGGGGGTCTGCATTTTAGTTACGAACTATATGAAGCATATAAAGAACTACTACAATTCTTAAAATTATTATTAATCGATGGCGCAATATACTCAGTACACATTATAAGATTTTGGACATTACCCATTGTAAGTTAAAATTAATGAACACGACGTTTCAACCTCTATAGAATCAGAGGTCGTCTTCAGGCAAACAATAAATTAATACAAAGATAAATCTATCACTGACAAATACATATCGTCAAAGTCCAAACCTTAGTTATTCAAATATAGTGTTAGAATAATAATAATAATAATAATAATAAAACAGTACTCACCATTCCATAAAAGAAGGATTATTCCCGTGGTTGCAATGTAAACCACGGGAGGAATCCTTCTTTGATGGAATGGTGAGTACTGTTTTATTATTATTATTATTACTATTATTATTTTAGCACTATATTTGTATAACTAAGGTTTGGAGTTTTGACTATATCTATTTGTCAGTGATAGATTTATCTTTGTATTAATTTATTGTTTGCCTGAAGATGACCTCTGATTCTATAGAGGTTGAAATATCGTGTTTACGATGGCTAATGTCCGAAATCTTATAATTTGTAATATAAAGAGCTACTGGCAACCCACTTTATAAAATCAATGAGTTTTAACTAGACAGGACACACTACCTGCATCTAGAAGAACAAATCAGGAAATAAAATCAAGATGGGTCACCCAGACAAGCAAATAAAACCAGACAGACCCGAAATACAATGGATAAATAGGATTGAAGGTGAACTGAGGAAGCTAGGTGATCTGAAACTGGGTGACAACGATTCTCAATGGCGATGTGTAATAGAGAAATCCCTGGCTCAGATAGAGCTGTAGTACCAGAGGATGAGGACATTTTTCTGAATAAAATACCTATATAGAACCATGAACTGATTATATGCATATAGTATAAACAGTACAGTGTCTTTACCATTTATGTGCAAATGAAAAAAATAGGCCTTCATTCATCTTTATTTCCCTTAATATCACATATGAATACACTTACCGGCCAACCAGGAAATGTTCCATTTTCCCAATGAAGATTAAACTCTTTCAATACACTGTCGACTTCTGCATTCAAATCTAGAAGTGGCTTAACACGCTGCAAATATTCATGCAAATAGTCCAGCAAGATGTGTAAATACTTTCTGTACTCGGAGTTCTTCCTTTCTTTTGTAATTTCAAACAAATGGTCAAAATTACTCAAATATGTGATGTAGTCAATTTTCTGTAACACAAACATCATATTACTTCTTAGAACCAAGTTATAAACAAGAAGTTAAAATTTAGAATAGCCAGAGGAAAAGCGTTAACACTTTCAATGCCAGCCTGTTACAAGACTATTAATACCAGAAATCCGGGCACGTTTTCCTGAAAATTAATAATGCATAATCTTTGGTCAATGACGATGTTTTGAACATTAAATTAATGAACAGTGTTTCATCTTTTAGACTGTTTGAAACATGTACATAAATCAATAATCAATAATTACTTACTGTAACTTATACGAAACCATGTTTTTATTTTTGAAAAAAAGTCTAACAGTTTTATTACAATTATGAAAATATTCTGTAACTTCAAAATCCTTTTGTATTATAATATGGAGTTGTAACTCTATTTTTTATGGGATTATTTATTATCTATCTGTCTGCACATAATCACTTGTTAATGTCTGTTTCTTTCAGACGGCATCTTTAAAGATTGCCAACTACGTATGAAAAAATTGTTACTTACCAGGGATATGTTCTTTTCGGCAAACACAGGAGAACAGATTATGGTTGTTTGGAATAAAGAAATTTGTTCCCATGAATTAAGTTTTATTCTATAAATACTTAAAACTTCCGGGGTGAAAGGCCATGGTCGAATGCTTGATGTTGTGTAGCTAGACGTTTCGGCCACACCACCGGTGGCCATCTTCAGTAGCAAAAATGTTCGAAATAGGTGGTATGCCGAACAAGTCGCCCAGTGAACTGGGAACAAGCAACAGTGAGAGAAGGCTACGCTGTTTCAATTTATAACTTTTTGCTCGCTTAAGGTGTATAATGTGAACCAATGAGAAGCCAGTTCATCATTCTCCACTCTGATTGGCCGTGGAAAATAAACCATGCCAGACACTATTTAAAGAGACGCTTTCACCTCGGCGGTTCATAGCGACGGACGCATTCTTATGAATATTGTAGGTAACCTCGGTGTGTCCGGTACTTTTCAAGTCCCGCGATGGAAGCCAATTTGTAAGTAAACCGATACGTACGGTCTAAATTCCCACTGTTGTATTTGTCAATTGTGTTGTATTAATTTAATTGTATAAATTCTCGGAAATATTTGGAGTTGTGGGATATATGGATGTACTTAATGTTAACTTAATTCTTTAATAATTATCAGTGTTAGTGTGTCTAGAACTTAAATAACTTAAGATTTATTCTACAATTTCATCCAACCCTATTATGCCTTGAAGAGAGTTCTGTCTAATTTTATAATTTTACGCTCCCTCTTTGGTGTCAGATAATTCCGCTATAAGCGCTGTAGTATCGGCTCAACGAAACTTGTAGGTTATTCGATGTTTATATTAACCATTTATTATACTACTTATTCAGTTACTTTTGTTCCAGTTCACTAAACCATACTCCAAATAACAAGGTGTAACAAATATATAAAGGTTCTTTATTTGTGTATTCAATTCACATTAACTCGGATATATTCTAATTAATATATGTTGGGACTATAGATTCAGGTATCGATTGTTGACTATTTAATCCTTTGTTTATATTTGGTTATATATTATATTTGATTCGTATTTTATTTATTTCAGGGTGTGAAGGTTCTTGTAACTGTGGGGAAGACTAAAAATACATAATAAGAATGCAATATTTACAAAAATTATGTGTTGTGTATTTAGTATGATTAATATAATATAATTTTACCAGACTCTAACGACGCCAATCACGTAGGCGGTTGATCGCTAAATTCGTTGTTCTGGTCAATTATGAAGTACAGTTTTCTTTCTTCAGTTTAATAAAAGTAAATCTTGTCCTGTCCACTTCGGAATACAGCTTCTGAATTGTTTTACAGCACGATTGATGTTTCTTCTGCACCGCCAGGATCCAAATAGGTTCTTCCTTCGGTTGAAGCAGTTAGTGTTGTTCCGTGTATTTGCAAGGTTATAATTTCTGGTTTTGTGAATATTATGAGTTGTGTTACTATTAATTCTTTATATTTGATTAATTTTTCATTAATTCCCTTCGGACATGGGACAGTCCAAGTTTCTTCTTGTAGAATTCGGTTATTTGTTCTCGATTATTATTTCATAATGTATCGTTATTTTATTAATCTGTGTTAGTGATAGATGTAAGTATTATCATTGGAATTTTATCTTTTTTATAATCGTATCTCTTGATTTCGAATATTATGATTCAATATATTCTTTTGGGTTTTTTTAAATCCTCACGTTCAGTTTTTACAAAGCAAATCTTGTTATTTTTTAAATCAACAACCTTCTTCTTAATTTTTTCCCTAGCAACCTATATTAATTTCCGCTTCCACATGTTTTGACTAGCCTATATAGTGTTTCTTTCATATATTTTTTTGTCTATTCTTTGTCAATTTGCTGTCCTATCGGAATGTAATTTTACCGATAGCTGGTTTATTATTTTATACACATCTTCTACTGGTTTTTTGATAAAATTCCGTTTTTTCCTTTTTTATTATATTTAATCCACCTTCGATATTATTTTTTACCAATCGATATTATGGCATTATGGTATTATTATAATTTGTATAAATTTTATTAAATATTATTATTAACTTAATGTTTTTTCTTCTTTCTAGCTCTTCATAGTGCATTTATTAATTATTATTAATTGATGCATCTAACCTTTAAGTTATAAGTGTTTATTTAGTATTTTTGGCTGTTAGGCCTTTTATTGTAAATTGATCTACCTGTGGTTATGTCTGTTAGGCATCTATAGTCCCTTTTATATAAATTCGTACATACAATCAAAACTTAATTATTAACATTTGTATAAACAATTATTTTTCTACATCTAATAACAAATTTATCTTGATCTCTTGATCACATACAACAAAATTCGAACTTATGAACATTGGTTAACTGCCTCACACTTCATTCTATGACAGTCATTGAATAACACTATTTGTTTCATTATTTTTCATGAACTCAACACATATTTGATACAACATCACATACACTTTATCATAACATTTTTGTCATAATATAATACTTTTTAACACAAAATTCTTATCTGTTATTACCATAAATTAAGTCATTGTTTCATTTTTCTGTTTTGTTTTTCATTAAACATATATCATTAGCTATTATTTATTTTACAGGTTCGTTTATTCTATTCAACACTACCTTGCATTCTTATTTAATTTTGTCTATGACTATAATTGTCATAATTGGGTCTCTGTTCTATTATGGTATTAAGTATCAATTTATTTATCAATCTGTGAATCTTCTTTTATGTAACATAAATGCTATCATTTTTGTTGCGCTACAATATGGATGGCTCCAGATGCAGGCGAGTGAAGTAACCCCGGACAGAAGACAACACCCAGGCTTCATCAAACATTACCTGGTGATTGTCGTGGGAAAGAGCGTGTTCAGCAACTGCGGACTTCTCCGGCTGGCCCAGGCGGCAGTATCTCCGATGTTCAGAGAGGCGCGTCCGGACACTACGCTTCGTGGTGCCTATGTAGACCTGGCCACACGTACAAGGAATACTGTACACCCCGCACGACGAGAGCGGATCCCTGGCATCTTTAACCGGTCGCAGGAACTGTTGGATCTTTTTGGTTGGCTTAAAAATCGTCCTGACGCCCAGTTTACTCAGCAACTTGCCGATGCAGCACTGAAACAGCGTAGCCTTCTCTCACTGTTGCTTGTTCCCAGTTCACTGGGCGACTTGTTCGGCATACCACCTATTTCGAACATTTTTGCTACTGAAGATGGCCACTGGTGGTGTGGCGGAAACATCTAGCTACACAACATCAAGCATTCGACCACGGCCTTTCAGCCCGGAAGTTTTAAGTACAGTAATCCCTCGTCAACCGCGGGTTCTCCAACCGCGGAATTCATTTATACGCGGTTTTATAAATGCGCAGTAGTTTCCAACCGCGGGGCTGGAATTCGCTTATACGCGGTTTGTAGTAGCATCCGCTAGGCAGCACTTCGTGCACACATATCCCTTCAAATCGGATTGAAGTCGGTCAGTCGCGCGTTGCTCTTCTGCCGTGACGTATTGCGTGTTCTTTAGTTTTTAGTGTGCGTTGTTCTTATTATCTAGTGTTAATTTACTCTTTTATAAACTATCCTTTCGTCATAATGTGTTCCAAACGTTCGGAAAACATAATTGGCGGTGATAAGCTAGCCAAAAGGGCTAGGAATGTACTACCGCTGGAGAAAAAGCTCGATGTTTTGAACAGGTTAGGGCGCGGTGAGAGTGCTGCGTCTGTGGCCAGGTTAATGGCTGTCAACGAGTCAACTATAAAATTCAAACGGGGTTTGAAGGATTTATTATCTCCATACAAGCAGCTTCAGAAGGAGTTTCAAAATAAAATGAAGCAGACTTCTCTTTTATGCTATTTTAAATCATCTGGTGGCAAGTCAACTGACGTCTCTCACCCTTCCACAAGTGCCGATTCCCATGCCTCGATTTAAAATTGTTTTGATTAAAATTTTGCGTTTAAATTGTTTGTGTGTTAAAAATTGTGTTTATTTTAAAATTTTAAGTTGAAAATGGTAAATATTTACCTGTGCTACACCATACGCCATATTAACTGAGTAGTTAGTGGGATCACCACTACATTTTGCCTTAACGTAATTCAATTGCCTACAACGCAAAGCATTACATTTCAGACTCGTGGGTGGCCGACTCATCAGTTTCCTACAGTATCCACCGCTGAGAGTGATTTTGGGTAGCCGGCTCACCGCACATGCTTTAGTCTACGGCGCCTTCGGCGCCTCCGAGGTTACTAATAATAAACTCGCGGTGGGCTCAACGCAAAGCTTTAAACCGCCGTTTGGGCTCAACGCAATTTTGAACATGTAAGAATCATGTAAATTTTGTTTTGGAAACGCATCAACATGATTTCCAGTCAAATTCGGCTCACCGTCTACACAGTCAATATGGCGATCATTCACTTTTGCATGCATCCTTATGGGAGTATTTATTTTTTTTTTTTTCTTCGTAAATAGCTTCGACCCCCGTTTAAAATTAATTTTCGCGTGTTTATATAACATAGAAGAATAAAAAAAAAATATTTCACTTCAAGATTGTATGGTGGAGCACAGGTAAATATTAACCGAAAATTGTAGTAAGTGTGATGTTATTCACCTTTTTACCCTTATATTTAATACACTCCCCTCTTCATAAAATAATACTTACCGCTGCCAGAATTTCACTTACCGTCATGGTCCCCGTAAAACTTACCTTTTGAAACTGCCCAGGTCGCCACGATATTTTTTAAAAGATTAAATATCGAAAACTTATACACTCTTGCCCTTATAAAAAAAATCACGCCATCTGACTATAATAAAAATTCAGAAAACCCCCGATTTCGTTAGACGAATTTTTAACACAGAAATAAGACAGTGGTAATGACGAAATAACTTAGACTAACACATAATTACAGTGAAGCAAATAGTTTTAATTACTGTTAAGACGGATCAAAATCATTATGACACAAATATGAGAGAAACAAATTCTGAAATAGATACATATATGCCTTACATTTAGATACTTCTTACCCTATACAGGTCAGCCCAGCTGCTCACACACACATTCACACGATTTAGAACCATTTAATTGAAACACCCCATTTTACTTTAAAACTGTATGTATCTCGAGACACCACCCGGGTACACGTTGCTTCGTTCGTTAGTTCGCGTCACTTTGAATAATTTGCCCGCAGTTCACTACACTTCTCCTGTATAACCTCCTTATTTCCTTGGGTCCCGGTCGGTAATACGTCGGTATTACACTGAGTTATTCATATTTAGAAAGTTTCGACCGACCGGGGCCCGCGGCTCACTAACTACATCTACACACTGTTGTACAATCTGCTGCTTAGCGTCTCTGACTAATGTCGACTGTGTCGTCATTGAGAACGTAACAGGTACATCTACCTGTTCCTGCATGGAAGTTGTTCTTCAATGCCACGATGTTTTCGTCGTCGCTCCTTGTTCCTCTGCTGTCGTGTAACCATTTTATATAGGGAATGGAGCTGACATATGTGGATGACCAGAGCTTAATATTGGGCTTGGCTCTGCTGATGTCATTTAAGTGGGCGTGGTCTAAACGACACTTCCGTAGTGAAACCAAATGAACGATGAAAATTTCACTCTCTGGCCATCTTGGTTTTTTGTCAGAGCGTCACTTGGAGCGTGATTGAGCAGTTGCGTATGTGCGCTGCCACACACACAGGTACAAAGTTCTTAGAATTTTGTGGAGGTGCAAATGCTCCGCCGCATTCCTCAACAACAACTGCGTCTTATAGCGTTGTTTCACTGTTCTGTTACACTGACTGTTATACTGACACATACGTTGCACAATAATACATTTTTTTTCCAATTTATTATACCAGTCCGTCCGAAAACGAAATAAGTCACAATATAATAATGCCCCAAATGGTTAAAATAAAAACACCCAAAATTCGACCCGCTACAATACCCGATAACCCCGAAGAGGATCGGTGAGGAACTGGTGCCAACAACCCCCTGGTTCTTACTCTGCATGGGTACACGACCCCCCTGGCTCAGTGACCATGGACTCATCTGAACGAGATCACTGGACTTCTCCGTAAGAGATCCCAACACCGAGAAATCGATCAGACTCGCACCATAGCCCACCTCGCCCTTCAACATACTACCCCCAAAAATCCTCAATCCCTGGCTAAAATCATTCCAGCTCCTCCGCCGATATGGATCCCCTTTTTGCAAGCTGGGCTGCCTTTGGCAAATACTGGGCTCACACACTCTAACATTACATATTACCATAACACATAAGAATAAAACTTTCTTTTAAAATTTATCAAAAATTTAAAAAATTCAAAATTCAAAAAATAATCGTTTATCAAAAAATTCTCTTCCTCTTTTTTCTAATTTTTGTTTCAATGACTTAACCTAAACATTCCTATTAATACAAATACATCCTTACTCTAGCATGAGAACAATTTATAGCCTACCAATATAAAGCAATACAATAAAAGAAACATCATTAATACATACACAATAAAATGATCATTACTCAAAATATTCACTCGCTGGCAGGCGAAACATCAAAAAAATTTTTTTTTTTTTTTTTTCAAAAAAATTTAAAATTTTCAAAATTTTACAATTCAAAAAAATTATTCATTAAATATTTATTAAATTTATTTATTAAATAACATTTATTAAAATTATTCAAATATTGGTTTGAATTAATTAAACAAACAAATCACAATTGGCTTCCTACTATACACAAGCTTAGTAGGTGTATGAACTCATCAGCTGATCATAACTAGGTCAAGTCCAAAACCCTTGACCTACATATGTTATGTATGATTTCTGAAAACACTTTAAACATCTGTAATATCCTAACTTGAAATACAAAACATAATAACATAAAATATTTAAAACAAACAAAATATTAATACAAATAATAAACAGATTGACATTTACATTATTTAAAACAAACAATTCTTGACTTTACATTATTTTCACTTCTATCAAAATTCTGTCACTGGTTGAAAAAACAATTGTACATTCTTTATTATAAATTCCTCTCCTTAGTTAACAGTTAATTCTACCTTACTGGGGGTGATGTAAATTATTTACTCTCAATTACCGTATTAGATCTCTATACATATATAAACTTTCTCCCTCTGACTCTGATATTAATCAACTCAATTATCATGACACCCATCTCTATCAAAATATCTACTAATCAGGACATTCTAAACCCCAACTTACCATTTAACACAAAACGCCACCTTCTCTACATATATGAAAAAATACTCTCTAACCCTTTGTACATAGGATACGTGTTTCCTTCCCAAAACTCATTCCCTTATGTTGGTCCCTGGACTCCCCCTAGGTAACCCTTTCCGGCGCCAATCGGTCCCTATCCCGTCCCAACCCTTGTTGCGGACTCCCCAAATACACTACCCCCTAATACAAAATTGCCATCCCCAAAATTCTCAATCTCATTTCATTACTACAAATACACAAAATAACCTCATTAACTATAAAAACAACCATATATCATTCAAAATCTACATAAAGTCTCCATTACCACTGTGTCAACATCTATATTTCACAAAATCCTGTTATATCACATCAACTCAAAAACAGCATTACATTATATTCATCTCCATCATTTCACATTCAACTTTTAATTCAACTTGGACAGGTCTACATGTCCCATAAAACACTTATCACCCATGAATTATCTTTTATTAATTTGCATACTCTTTTTATCTTTACTTCAAAATATCTGTAGTACACTAAACATTAATTACTTGTAACATTTATAAACCAATATACCAGTGACATGGTATTGTTGATCAGCTGATATCCTAACATAATTAAAACACCATGGATACCTTTCAAAATTGAACAGTTACATGTAATACATTATCAACACTTACTTCTATTATGTTGATTGCCTGCCAGGCGTCTAATGATTGGCTTAGAAAAAAAAATTACACACATAATGAAAATACATTTTATCAACAACTATATCTAACACACAACAATAAAATGATACCCTTAAAATTATAGTATGAACCTTATTTTACGAGTCTGAGCATATAATTATGTGGACAGAGCACAAGCATTTTTGATTGGATTAAACCTTGAATAAGCAAAACTGTTACGTCATAAGATTTTAAAATTCGTGACTCCTTTGCGTCACCTCCCAGCCACACACACTATTTCAGATTATGGAGGACTGTCTCGCCCTTTCGCTTCCACAGAGACTGTATATTTTGGAGCAGGGTTTTACCTCTCCGTGTCTCTGCTTCCGCTGTTAAGTTTTAACATTGGTGAACATCATCATGTTCTCGTTAATAATCATGCACCCTTAAACGGATCTACCACCTGGCTCTGCTGTTCCTTCTCGAACAGAGTGGCAGCCGCTGTTCCATAGTTTGGTGATTCCCCTTTTTATTACCCCCCATCAATTTCAAAATACACCTTTACAACGATAACAGCTATGGCCAGTTATGGTCAGCGCGTAATCGTAATGTGCCCCAACCATAGCTGTTAAAGCTAAACCAATTCCACGGTCAGGGTTCGGTGAGGCCGTGACCGCCCGAAAATTTGGGGAATCACAAGTAAAATATCTTTCGTAATATTAAATTAAAATTTAAATGACAATATTAATTTAGATGGGGTTTTAACCCACTTTATATGGAAGCTTAACCATTATTAACATAAAATAATTAATACAAAATCTACAACCTTCCCCCATAGCAGTTCCACACTACACGTTATAATACATCACATAACACAATACACAAATAGCAATAAACCTGGATTATTAGCATACATCAAACAAACAATTCTCTTTTAAATAATTTATATAAAAATTTATAAACATTATTATTTAAAATTTTTCATTAACTCTTTTTATTTATCATCATGATGAATTTATCCTGTGTTGTAATCAGATTTTCAAAAATTCTAAATTTATTATTAACATATATTTTTAACCACTATTTTTATTTAGCGCAATTATTTCAAAATATTTCATTACTGAATTAACATATCAATCACTCCTGTCAACCTTTTTGTTATACATTATTCATATTGTAAAATTTCAATACTTACAGCCCATTTCTCAAAACATATACAACATACCACAATACTCTCACCTCACCACTGAAACATTTCACAACATATTAGTTCCCCTCAAATAATTCAGCCATCTATTATCAAAATGATTTAAATTCCTTAAAAAGTTAATTATACAATATTGAAATAGTCAAACAAAATATTTAACATGTATTAAATTGTTTAATTAAATTCATTATTAACAATACAAAATTCATTACCATAAACTATTATTATTCAATTACTGTTTCTCAATATTAATGTTATTACTTATTTAACTGGCAAAATATTATTATTCTTATTATCACAATTACACACATTTATTTATTCAACATTCTACATAGACACAATCAAAGTTACTACATTATTATTTACAAATTTCAAATTTACAAAATATTCATCAACAACTGTTCAAGTGTATCTCACTTCATGTCCAAATCTGCCATGTCAAACAACCATAAAACAAAATATTTATACTGTCTTTTATTGTTTTAATAGTTTAACCTCCATCGTTCCAAATCAACCTTGGTTTTATATAACACTGTTGCTTTTTATTTACAAACAACTGGTTACTTTGTGTGTCATAACCAGAACAACCAAATTCACTCATTTTACCAGAATACTCATTGAACCAGTCTACGTTAGGTATTTTTGTTAAGTCTCCGTCATTACATTCATTCACTATCGGTCTAATTATTTTTATCAAATCATTGTAATCATTATTATTCAAATATATTTCTAAGCCTTCTTTCCATTCATCATACTTTCTATTCAAATTATACAATTCTGTTACATACCGTTCTCTATTTACCTCTCTCTCTTCATAACACCACATCACACTCTCACAATTATTCCGGACAGAGGGTACACAATTACTCCACAAAAATAAACACCTCAATTCATCTACCAATACAGGACTCTTGCCCTTCAACCACAACACTTGTGGACTCAATAAATCATCATCATAAATAATAAAGGGAAAATTTGCCCTCTGTCCCCACTCTACCACAACATTATTTTTCCACTCTCTCTCTAACTCATTAACACACATTAACATCTCATAATCCCTACCTTCCATCAACTCATCAGTACTCTCATTCTTTATTTTTACCGTATCAGTCTCCGATACTAATTCTTCAAATACATTACTATTATTCTCATTATTTTCAACATTATTGTTATCATTTATTAACTCTTTCTCTGGTATCATATTTTTACATTTGTCATTACAATTTTCATTTGTTTTATTTTTCTCTGTCCTCATCACATGTACTCCCATTCGCTCCACACTCTGTTCTAACTTATTCAAATTATTTTTTATTATTTCGTTATTATTTTCAAAACATTGATTGATCTCACTAATATGGCTTTTTAACTCACTGAAATTGCTTTCGCATTTTATTGTCTGTTCATGTATTTCGCTTTTCAACTCATGGAATTTAACATTCTGCTCATCGAATTTAACACACAACATTGCATTCATGCCACACAAATATCTCATTACATCACTATTCTCAAATTGATTATTTTCCATTTTTGTAGTTTTTACTTTATCTCTGTAAATCGCAATGATACAAACCTAACCTCTAAATGTTGTTTACAAATTCGTCATTACCACATCCTATTTTCTGTGTATTAAAATAGGTCTAGTTCCTATAAAATTTATATACGAACATCCTGGCAGGGTCGCCACTGTGATGTTATTCACCTTTTTACCCTTATATTTAATACACTCCCCTCTTCATAAAATAATACTTACCGCTGCCAGAATTTCACTTACCGTCATGGTCCCCGTAAAACTTACCTTTTGAAACTGCCCAGGTCGCCACGATATTTTTTAACGATTAAATATCGAAAACTTATACACTCTTGCCCTTATAAAAAAAATCACGCCATCTGACTATAATAAAAATTCAGAAAACCCCCGATTTCGTTAGACGAATTTTTAACACAGAAATAAGACAGTGGTAATGACGAAATAACTTAGACTAACACATAATTACAGTGAAGCAAATAGTTTTAATTACTGTTAAGACGGATCAAAATCATTATGACACAAATATGAGAGAAACAAATTCTGAAATAGATACATATATGCCTTACATTTAGATACTTCTTACCCTATACAGGTCAGCCCAGCTGCTCACACACACATTCACACGATTTAGAACCATTTAATTGAAACACCCCATTTTACTTTAAAACTGTATGTATCTCGAGACACCACCCGGGTACACGTTGCTTCGTTCGTTAGTTCGCGTCACTTTGAATAATTTGCCCGCAGTTCACTACACTTCTCCTGTATAACCTCCTTATTTCCTTGGGTCCCGGTCGGTAATACGTCGGTATTACACTGAGTTATTCATATTTAGAAAGTTTCGACCGACCGGGGCCCGCGGCTCACTAACTACATCTACACACTGTTGTACAATCTGCTGCTTAGCGTCTCTGACTAATGTCGACTGTGTCGTCATTGAGAACGTAACAGGTACATCTACCTGTTCCTGCATGGAAGTTGTTCTTCAATGCCACGATGTTTTCGTCGTCGCTCCTTGTTCCTCTGCTGTCGTGTAACCATTTTATATAGGGAATGGAGCTGACATATGTGGATGACCAGAGCTTAATATTGGGCTTGGCTCTGCTGATGTCATTTAAGTGGGCGTGGTCTAAACGACACTTCCGTAGTGAAACCAAATGAACGATGAAAATTTCACTCTCTGGCCATCTTGGTTTTTTGTCAGAGCGTCACTTGGAGCGTGATTGAGCAGTTGCGTATGTGCGCTGCCACACACACAGGTACAAAGTTCTTAGAATTTTGTGGAGGTGCAAATGCTCCGCCGCATTCCTCAACAACAACTGCGTCTTATAGCGTTGTTTCACTGTTCTGTTGCACTGACTGTTATACTGACACATACGTTGCACAATAATACATTTTTTTTCCAATTTATTATACCAGTCCGTCCGAAAACGAAATAAGTCACAATATAATAATGCCCCAAATGGTTAAAATAAAAACACCCAAAATTCGACCCGCTACATAAGCTATAAAACTGGACTTACTTAGCACTAAAAACTGGCCGCTATTTTTTCCTTGTCTTAGCGGCTTTTTCGTTATAATGTAATACAGTATGTATTTTAAAAATTTTGAAAACTTTTATAATTTAAATAACTGTCAGCTATTTGAAATCATTGGACTGGTTTTAGACATTCGAACAATGTAGTGTATACTGTATAATAAAGAGTTGTACAGTATTTTATATTTCTGGCTTTGTTTCAGATTCCCCTAACCTTACTTTTCCCATATAAAGTTAACTTCACCAACCGCGGATTCACTAACCGCGATGTTTTGTAGGAACCTAACCCCCGCGGTTGGCGAGGGAATACTGTATTTATAGTGACACCGGCCGTGAAAGCCTACGTACTAAAATTAAGTTTTATTTGTTAATTATTATATTGCTTATTTGTTCATCACAAACAAATATTCTTTTCCCCTCCATTACCTGTTATGAATTCAACATTAAACAATATCTTGGTTATATGATTTTGTAGACCTCTTGAACAAATGAAATTATTTTATTTCTATAACAAAAAATTAAACGCAAACTTAAATTTAAACACAAACCAGCCTTCTTTGTTTAACATATTTCTCCCTCACACGCACACACACTATTACCCCATACCCTTAGAGCTCTCATTTTTTTTTAAGACAATAATAACATTATAATTTTGGTTTAGCCCTTTTTAATCTTTGACTCTACCCCATTTGTTTCGTAGCTGTTCATTTGAGTCCAGAAAACGTCACATTGTTCTACGCGCACTACGTAGATTATTTCGTGATCTTCACTGAATTTACATGTTTTAAACTGTTAATTCACTCTGAGAAAATTTAAAATAGTTGTTTTACATTTTATAAAATCTTATACGTGCTGTATTCACATTCTAGGTGCGGGCGCCCGCGATTTATGTTCTCGAACTTTTGTTTGCAGCCGGCCGGCTTGAGGAGCAAAGTTTAACTGGGATGAGACGAACGGCACTATTTTCTGAAGTGGTCGCGGCTATTTTACCAATTCTTATTGTTCTTGTTTTGTATCACTACGCCAGTATGTGTGCTGGACTGCCACTCCTACATTCCAGCATGACGTATGATCTGACGTAATATGGTCTGACTTCGTTTCAATGCATAGTTTACAAAGGTCAAAGTTCGTTGGCTATATGTAACTGTTTTTCTTGTGTCTGTATGTTGACCTTGACACAAATTCGCTCGTTGCCTGCTACGTCGTTATAATATTTTACAATTACTCCTTCTACTTTTGTTTCCAATAAAATTTACCCTTATTATGAATTTATGTTTATGTCTCCCAAAATTATTATCTATTTTTATGTTTCCCCACAATTAACGTTACATAAGAACCATTAGCTTTTATTAAAACACAATATTTTTTATATTACCCTAGGTAGGCCTAAATAGTTACAGAGTTTAGTTTACATTGTTCTGTCATGGAAAAAAAAATTTGTTAATGTTTATTCTTTAACAATATGTTTCCACTGAGTGAATCCTAACAGTTTGTCAGAATTATATAAATTTTGTCAACTTATATAACCTATAAATAAAAACGATAAACAATGCAAAATAATACCAGCTGTTTATATAGAATCAACACATTCTGTTAAACAATACTGTAGACATTACAGTTAACATTCACAAGAATTGTACAAAATGCTTTTTGTCCATAGCCAAATCAGTAGATCAAACACCCAGTGTAATGGTTCATGACCCGTATCAGTATAAATTCAAAATTGCTGCACCAAAAAGGCAGAGGAATTATTAACCAGGGTGTGGTGTGACCGCGTGAGCATGTGCATGTAAGAAAAGAAAACGGAAACTAAAAAAGAAAAATGTTATTAGATAAAATTATAAAATAGTAAAGAAAATGTATTTTGATGGGCTCTGGTTTTTGCGATGATTTTGGATAAAAATGCAATCAACATGCGACCGATATCAGTGACGTGGGTGCAAACAGTGCAGGACGGTACTGACATGGGCTATTTCAAAATCTGTTCCTTCACATCAGTGGAGTGTCACTGTCATGTTACACTAGTTTCCAGCTGCCTAACAATTCAACATATGATCTACATCTGATATCCCTTCATGCTTTCTCATAAAAACTTTCGTGATACTTAGAAGTGTAAGCTCAACACAGCACTTGTGAAACAGCATCAGGATTTTTATGATTACACACAAGTTTCAAGCTTCATCACATAAAAGGAAACTAACACACTAATAAAATGACAACAAATGGTACCTCAATTCCCTTCAAGTTGATGTACTTTTCATAGCACTCGTGAAGATCCAAATACTTTCCATACCCTTCTTCATCTGTAAAATCAACTAAATCTGCAAAAAGAAAAATTAAAACAACCTATTAGAGAACAAAAAAAATGTATTGATAAAAATTATGTTGTTATTTTCCCATGTTCCGCAATGGAACCAGCTGCAACAGACACTTATAAATATACAGTAGAGCGTCAATAATTCAGACGTCAAAAATCCGGACCGTCGATAATCCGGATTTGATTCTGGCAAAAAAAATCGCATGAAGTGAATATTTGTTTAAAAGTGTCGACACAACTGTAAAACTCGCCATGCCCTACAAAGTGGAGCGTGAATACGCAATTCCTCTGTGTTGTGTGGAGGAGGGAGGGGCAGTGAAAGCGGGAGAGTCAAGGTCGCACAGTCACATGTACACCTGCTACCCTGCCCCTGTCAGTCATGTCAGGCCACTGACCTCGAGTATTGTTCTCTGTGCATGCACTAAGTTTTTGTTTACCAAATCGATCGTTTGTGTACAGTAGAGTGTTTGTGTGTGTGTCAGTTTGTCTGTGTTTTGTTTTTTGTAACACATTACAGTACCGTTCTGTACCCGTGATGGCGCCGAGTTCGAAGAAAAAGCACACTTTTTTAACCGTTGAAACCAAGTTAAAATTTTTTAGAAAGGTTAGGAAAAGGTGAAAGTGGGGTATCACTTGCAAAGATTTGTGGGGTAGGAACTTCCACAATAAGTGATATTAAGGCGAAAAGAGCCCAGGTGGAACAATTTGCATCAAAACTGAACTCTGAAGAAGGGACACTGAAAAGAAAAACTGCACATTCAGCAAACAACAAAGCCTTAGAAGACGCAATGTACGTGTGGGTCACTCAAAGGAGAAGCTTAGGAGAGCCAATTTCAGGCCCATTGATTTGTAAAAAAGCCTTACAATTTAATGAACAGCTTAATGGACTGAAACATTTCAAAGACAGTTCTGGTTGGCTTAAGAACTTCAAATCTAGGCACGGAATTAGAGAGTTAGACATCGAAGGAGAAAAACTTTCCTCAGATTTAGCGGCTGGAAGAGTTTTTAAAGAGAAGTTTATTAAGGAAGCACTTGAAAAAGGTTATTCTAGTGATGACGTATACAATGCCGATGAGAACGGGATAAACTGGCAAGCCCTTCCACGCAAGTTGCTGGCGTCAAGACGCGAACAATCCGCTCCCGGGTTTAAAGTAAGCAAAGAGAGAATGACGGCTATGGTATGTGCTAATGCCAGTGGGCAGCACAAGATAAAATTGTTAGTGATTGGGAAGAGCAAAAAAACCACGTTGCTTTAAAAATGTGCACACCCTTCCTGTTTCGTACACGTCTCAGAAAAGTGCTTGGATGACTTCAGTCATTTTTCTTGATTAGTTTAAAAATGATTTTATCCCTAGTGTTACAAAATTCCATGAGCAGAAAAAGAAAAGTGGGAATGTTCTTCTTATCATTGATAATGCACCCACACATCCCCCTCTCGAAGTATTAAACGAAATCGATCAGAATTTCGAAGTGCAATTTCTCCCACCTAACGTTACTGCAAGTCTGCAGCCAATGGACCAGGGACTGATCGAGAAAATTAAGAGTATCTATAGAAAGCAGCTCCTGCGTCGCCTTTTATTGGCAGAAAAGGACGAAGAGAGTGTAGTTCAGTTTATAACAAAGTTGAACGTTAAAGATAGCATTTACATGCTTGCCGATGTTTGGGAAACTTTCACCAAAAGTAATTTGCAAAGAGCCTGGAGAAAATTATGGCCTGATGAAGAAAGCAGGATTGAAGAAAATGCAAATGAAAATGAAGATTGCATTGTAAACGACGTGACAGAAATCTGCAGCACGATCCCGGGATTTGAACAGTGTGACGAAAATGATGCCAGTGAGTGGTTGGCTGTTGATGACAACGATCCTGGGTACCAGATTTTGAGCGACCAAGAAATAGCTGACATGGTGTCTGAAGGTATGTAGCACTGCTTAAACATACAGTAGGCCTACTGTAACATTTTTTTATTTTAGCCAAACAAGCTGTATGCATTATCTGATGCTGTACTGTTAGTAGTTTTAAATTCACGTTCTATTTTTAAAATATTTCGCCAACTTTGCGCTTGTTCATTTTTTCTATAAAATTAGAAAAAGAAAACATTTGTTTCGTTTGTTTATTTAGGCGAACTTTTTCATTTTAAGGGGACACAGAAACAGTAGAATCTGATGGGGACGAGAATGAAAATGACATTGAAGAAGCAGGGCCGACACATTCCGAAGCATTTATGGCAGTAGAGACACTGATGTCATAGCTTGAAAAACAGACTGAGAGCAGACCAACCCAGCTCATTCTCCTAAAACAAATCAAGGAAAGGACTTAGCTGCAAAAAACAAACCACTACTGCTGTTCAAAAGTCCATAAAAGATTTTTTTAAAAGCTCAAATACTGTATGATTTACTGTAGGTATTTTTATTACTGTACTTTACTGTATTTTGTTGTAGGTCTAGATTTACTGTACATAAAATAAGACAGTCTGTAAATGCAATACTGTACATACAGTATTTTTTCTGTGATTGAAAAACGTAAAAATTTAACTAAATTAATGGTTTTATTCATCCGCTCCACTTCTGTAACCATCAGAGTGAATTATGAACGATTTTAGCAAGTTATTTACGTTGAAGACATCTAGCGGCGCTTTTATTGGTTCATTTCGAAAAGCCGGACAATTTGATAATCCGGAAGGTGTCCGGTCCCAATTAATCCGAATTATTGATGCTCTACTGTAATTATTTTCTAACAGCTGGAGGAAAATATAAATATTCTCCAAGATCTACGATTTTATGTCCCTATAACAACGGACACATGAAGATGACTTATAAGGAAATCTTCTTCTTATTATTATTACGTGTTTCCGGATTGTTCTCCGATGACATGATGTCTCCTGTAGATGTTCTCCGCCACTATCCACTACGAGTTGTTGTTCAATATTATGTCCATTTTTGTTTTCAGTCTTGCCACTCCTGGATGTCTGTCTGGCAATCCACTAATATATACTGTAAGGTCTCCTCATGCTGATGACATAGTAGGCAGGTAGCAGTTTGGGTCAAGTTGAATTTGTACAAGTATGACTGAGTTACGGTATGGCCAAGTCTTCCTCTGGAGCCGAAAGTTTGAACACTTCTAGGAATGTTTCTATATATTGTAACGTCCCACGAGTAAATTCGATCGAGACCTTTCCCGTATAATAATTACGTAAGTTTAGCCCTACGTTGTTAGCGTAATTTGTAACGTCCCGCATGTTTCTATCTCGACTCTTATGGTTACAAAGCTTGTATTCTGATAGTGTTATTTATTTTTAATTGGGTGTGTGAGATTCTTTAGTATTGACAAATAAACTACAGTATTCTTTATTATGTATTATATCTTCTTACAGGTATTACTATTCAGTTGTTCGTAAAAGGGTAGGAGAGAGAGAGCGAGAGGATTCCTCTCTTTGAGTACGATTTAAACGTTTGTTTTTTCTCGCGCATTGCATCAGCTGTTTTCAATTTGCTAACCAATTGAAAGGTTATGTTGTCCGGCATATTTCATACGTTGTGATGTTGGAGCTAACTTTCTTACTCTTCTCTGCTATTCATCTGTTTCCTGTAACCAAGCTGTTATCTACAAGAAATAATATAAAGTCAATTACCTAAAAGAAAGGTATTTATTGATTGAATTTTGGTTTATTTTTCTGTAAATTATTACCTCCCAATCATCAGTTTACAAATCGATTATTTTCAAAATCACAACATTTTTCGATATAAGTTTTTTCATATAACACAACAGATATATTCAATTACAGTTACTATTAAAATTAATAAATTATGTATCTCAGGGTTATTTGGGATTCTTTGAACTATAAGAAAGTCAGAAATGCTTAGTTAATAGTATCATACTTTACAATAATTAATATTTGTTTTCTTAAAGTCTGATTCAACAAGTTCGTTTTTAAAACGCCAGAGTGCAGGTTACGTATTCATACAGAAAGTGAAAAAATAAAAATGGCTGCAGTAGAGTTCCTAACGAACACACATTTTTACTGTTTTTGGTTAATTAAATAAAGTTTATAATGTTCACACTAAGTTTTCTGATAAATTGAAAGATGTGGTACTGTTTCTAGTGTTCGTTACTTGTTAGTGATGTGTAATTTTTAGTTTATTAAGGTAGGCGTTCTCACCCAAGAAGTTACAGTTCAAAATTTTCTGGCCATCAGATAAGATAGGTGAATTTTCTATGTTCTTTGATTTTCTGGCATTAATTATTGTGGTTCAACGGATGTCTCAGATGTAGTGGCTTGTGCTGAATCATTTCATTAATTTAGAATGGTGTTTTTTCTGAATTGTAGTTATTAAATTTTAAAAATTTTCTGGACATTATTTTTGGTCATCTACTCACTTGAACTCCAAATTAACAATTAACAATTCTTGTTGATTAGTTACTCTTAGTAACCAAGAAATTGATGGGTTTTTGTTGGCTAACCTAGGTACAGTTTTAGTAAATAGGCTAGTATTAATTATTATTATTTCTTCCCTTCTTTTAGGAAAAATACTCCTTTATAATGTTTAACTATAATTACATTTAATTTATATAATGTTTTTCTTCACATCTTTACATAAACTTAGATACTTGTATTTTATAATTTAGTGATTTTTAACTTGGTTTATTCCTGACTTATACTTCTGTAAATGTATTATTACTCTAGGCACTATTTTATTTTCCCCCCATCTCTTTACTTTATTTTAATTAGCAATTATTAATTTCTTATATAACCCTGGATCCTTCAAACATAAATAAAATAATATTTTTATTACATTGATATTGCCTTGGTGGCCTAACAAAACAAAACTACAACTTATTACTAAACTTATAGTTTATTACTATAGTCCAGCATCTTCACTATTTGTAATTGATGTCTTTTTCAGTTTTTAACATTTACACATATCATACTATGTTGCACTTTGTACACACCGCACTTTTATGGTAACACTTAGTACATTGTTTTTAATTGCTAAAGTGTTTTATGGTACAAATGTTTCATAGCATGATACTTAATCCCTCATTTCTGACTTTTGGAATGGGTAACTACTGACTTTTTATTATTATTATTATTATTTTACAAATACTTCCTTTATTTTTTTATCAGTACTCTAGAGCACTGGTATCTATGGAGATATCTTATGTACTGACGTGCTGTTTGTATGTTGAACCTTTGGTGGAATTCAAAAATGCATGGAGATACAAAAATAAGGAAATGGAGATAACATCAGAAAACATCGGAGAATGTTGTAAATCAATTTATTCTAAGGTTATCAATCAAACTAGCTAAAACTGAGATACAAAATTTAGATTATTAGGGATCCTATTAAAAATAAAAAATAAAACTAACGGTAGTAACTCACTGATCTCTAAAAACAACACAAATACAATATCAATATCATATCACAACAAATTGCAATCACCAAAGTGATTTTTTTCAGAGCTAAAAATGAAGCTAATAAATGGTGTTATCAATAAACAGATGAAAGAAAAATTCTCAATCAAGCAAGAAGACACCTGGTATATAAGAAGATCAGTACAAAAGATAACAATATTGAAAAGATACACAATTTCACATGTCTGGGAGTTACCAATCAAAAACTGGGTCAGAGGAACCAAAAGCAGGTTCACCCAAAAAAGCATTAGTCCAAAAATATGCATTGGTAAACAAAAATGAAAATTCACAAAATCATCATTAGGCAACTGCTTTGATACAGTTGTGGAGCCTGAAGTATTATGAATAAAACAGCTAATGGCACTAATACATTTGAAAAGAAAAATCTTGAACGCATATTAGGATCACTACAAAAAGAAGCCTCACAGAGACTAAGGTATAATAATTAATTATATCACACTTACATGAAGTTCAGAGTTTGTAAGATTTCAAAAACTCCACTGACACTGACATAATCAGAATGAAGAGCTGCAGAAACCTCAAAGAGTGTTATAAGTACTGGTAGGAGACAAGACCTAGAGGCAGACACAAGGAAAATGTAGAAAGACTGTGTTGTAGAAGATGGACTATCACAATACAGAACCTGGAACCACAACAAGGGATAGAGTGTATCGGAGCAGACCAGGGCCCAATTTAGACTGTGGTGCTATTGAAGGAGGAGGTAACAACACTCAAAAGACGTGCCTTGCATGTATCTGGTCATTGACCATTCGTTCATTTCGCGACACGTAGTTGAAAACATATAGAACTGAAGTAACCTATTATCTGATAATTCTCTATTCCTGTACAGTGTTTCATGTATAGAGCTACTTACTTGCATATTCCTCTGTTGGATTTTCTCTCATTTTAGCCAACTCTTCAAATTCAACTGACATTGGTACACAGATCTGAAACAGCAGTAACAAATAAATTGGTGCTATAACATCAACACAAAATACAGAAGACTTGACAGTGGTGTGGATTACGACAACCATAAAGCTGCTGGGGAACTGTTAATTTATTTTAAGGTTCAATGAGATTTATATTCTGTCAATAAAGTAGAAAGTAACTCCATATTCACTTACTGCAAATGCTATCAAATAGACTTCTCAGAGTCTACAAGAAAGTTTCATTATTACTAAACAAATATAACTCTGTGTGTGGGGGTGGAGCGTTGCCACACAATCTCCCGCTCCTTTTTCTTTCTCTATCTATCTACCTGTCTCTTACTAGTTATTCATTTCTTTTTTTACTTATCTCCGTCTCTTGTTTCACAATCTCCAGAAACAGAAATTTTGGAAAATCACAAATTAAGAATTGTAAAATCAATTTATGTTTTTTTTTACCTCGTTAGGCATCCTCCTATAGAACTCTCTTATGTTCTTCAGCCTAGAATAGAATTCTGCAAACTCGTTAGGGCCAGACAGTGCTGCGACTTCATCTTTCCGCATACCATCTTTGTCTTCGTACAGTTCCTTCAAGTTGTTTGTACTCTCCATATATTGCTACAACAACATTTCATTAATGTTATAACATATTGCAAACTGAGTTTTTTTTAATAAAGTGATATCACACATTTCAAAATGACACTTTTAAAAGCTATATTAACTCTAGCTGATTTCTTATTTCTGAAAAAAATAAATTTGAAAAGCTACAGATTTGGATAACGAGAGCTCATGGGTGGATTTAACTTTTGCCTCATAGTTTTATCAGAGCATGGAGGGGTCTGAGCTTATTTGGTAAAGTTCCTCCAAGAGCAGGATTCTGGCTGTTCACACTGTCAGGATGAGGATGTGTCCTTCACTTTGGGTAAAGGCTAAGTTCACATATTATTCTCACAACAACCACTGACTCTTGTGAAGTTTGTGGGGCATATGCTGACATCTAAGTTGCTTCAAATATAATATTGAGTGCAACTGTAATCACGCAATTGCAGCACATAGAAAGACTGAACGCCTCTTGAATGACTTAGTAGGTAGAATACAGGCAGAAAGTCCTGCACAGTTAACACAGACGAGAATCAGTGTTTAAAAGAAGGAAACTATTAATGGGCAGAATGATACTGTTTTGAAAAATATACAAGAACCAATTTTTTCTATCCCTTCAATTAGAAAAAAAATACAGAACTTGCAATTAAAATAATATAAAATTAACTTGTTAATAAGGTATTTTTATTATTCATGAAAAAGTACATTTGTCATTTCTGGTTAGCCCTTTAACACTTTGAGTCCTATGGCGTTTGTACATAGACCATCCCCTATGACCAGCAGTTTTTTTTTTTTTAAAGCACTGTTGTTTAGTACAATTTAATACTAAAAAAATAATTATACCACACATTTTACCAGACTTTCCTCTTATGAAAATACTCATAATATTTTTATTATTGATTTTATATACTGCAACTAAAGCTGTTTAAAAATACATTTCAAGTAAAAAAAAAAAAAAGGTCAAATATTCTTTATCGATTTTGTAACTAATAATATAGTAATTAAAAGAAACACACTCACTACTATCAATAATATGCAAAATAAACATGAAATAACCTCAGAAAACCCGCAAACCTCACGTAAACAAAAACCGCAACTTCCGCCTTGAACATGCAAAGTGTAAACAAAGTCATGACATTTGCCAGCTGTAAAAATTATTTCCTAAAAACTATTTTCTTCAGTCAGTGCTGCAATCTGATGGCGGAAACACGAACTAAAATGTCAAATAAAACTTCTGTATTCGCTCTGTGGCGTAATAGTAAGACGCAAAGTGTTTGAAAGCAATTAAAAGTGAGCGGGGTATATGTGCGCCATCTGTCAAAATACCAAGTCCACTGGTGGCGCAATATTATGCCGTTGGTCCTTAAAGTATTAACAGAACAACCAAATATTTTATTATAACCAAACCATGTGCTGCGGTATGGTTATACTGTACTCAATTACAAATTGCAAACACAATTAACACTGTTGCACACCACTATAGAAAAATTATTCCGATTAGCGCTTTCAAGCTTCACAGCTCATCGCCAGATCTGAAATAACAATGATGCAACTAGACAACTTCTGTATACCCACACTTGCCCTACAGTACATGCACGTTTTAAGCTTTTCTTGAAAAGTTTTATTATTAATACACATTTATTCAGTTTTAAGATAGTAAATATACCTGCGAGTCATGTGAATGTATATGGACTGCTTTCTTAACGAGTTACTAAAATGTACTTGATTAAATGCATTGTCAGACTGAGTGCTTGTTAGAACTCCTTCAAAACTTAATATAAATTAATAAATACCTCAATACAATCACAATCACATTACAGCAATCACGAAGTTAAAGCATTGTGGATGACTATATGTTGGCTTAGTGGCTGGAGTTCTCTACAGTTGTACAGGTAGTCTGAGGGAAGGCCTAAATATTGTACTCAATTTGATAAATTAATATATAATAAATATTCATTCATTTTACAATTTTTTATTTTTTATTTACTTTCCAGTTTCTATCGCAAAATATAATCCACAAATATAATAATCTGTGATTGCTTAAAATGTTTAGTGATTATTCACTTATATTAGAAAAAAATAAAAACATTGTATATACTATACTGTACATAAAACATTTTGCTGATACTGATTTTCTTACAGAGTTACTACCAAATGATGTATATACTCACATCTAATAACATCTTCAGCCGATGATCTGAATTTATTGTCTCACGATACTGAAACAGAATATTTATTATTACAACAAAAATAATATTTGTATTTACAATTCTAGTTAAATTTATAATTATTGCATATTTTGTTTTCATCTGGCTACTAAATATATGTATATTATTTCCATTCTTAGTTAAATCTTTGATGTAAACAAACACACGTGGCAAATCTGAAACTCTATTGGTCAGGGGTGTTGACACTGTTCACACAGTAATGTGTTACATGCATGTGCAGAATGTCTGTATAGTAATGCAAGAGTTGTCTTACCACTTAAATCGCGGCACGTCGTTTTAAGACTTCCTCTCTTTCCATTGTATTCTGAATCCTATTGAATTAATATGGAGCCAGTTGAAAGGATATGTTGCCCGTCACAACATACCATATAAGCTGCCTTATATAAAACAACTGATAGAGAAGGCAGTTATGAAACAACGGTGGACAAGTGGGGTCATTGTATCGAGCATATAATCAAGGAAGAAGATGAAGATGTTTAAAGAAGAAAGTTGTGTTAGTGGTTAAAATCACAAGCAGAATTATCACTGTTGGACACCACTATATAAAAATTATTCCGATTAGCACTTTCAAGCTTCTCAGCTCATCGTCAGATCTGAGATGAAGAAATAACATAAAAACCAACCCTTCACCCCACCCCCACCCTGCTCATACACAACAAGCTATAATTCAATGTCCCTTCCCCCCCCTCTGAGCACTGTCCCTCCATCGCGACAGTTACATATTTTTCTAGCAAATTCCTTGTGTTTCAGTATTGTGTGTGTGTGTGTGTGTGTGTGTGTGTGTGTGTGTGTGTGTGTGTGTGTTGTCTAACCGGTTAGACAATTTAATTAATACTAAAATTAAATTTGATAATGAAGAAATATTTTATAACATAATTAAGAAGTAATTATAGAGGACAGATAGATAAGATTAAGAATTAAATAGCAGAGGACTAATTGGATGGTTTTAAATAAGGGTGCGTGACTGGGCCACATGTGTGGATGGAAAGAGGGGTAGGTTTAAAAGGAATGCGCGCGCGCGCGCGCTGCGCGCACACACACACACACACAGCACTGAAACACAAGGAATTTGCTAGAAAAATATGTAACTGTCCAGATGGAGGAACATGGCTCAGGGGGGGGGGGACATTGAATTATAGCTTGTTGTGTGTGAGCAGGGTGGGGTGGGGTGGGGGTGAAGGGTTTGTTTTTATGTTATTTCTTCATCTCCGATCTGACGATGAGCTGTGAAGCTTGAAAGCACTAATCAGAATAATTTTTATATAGTGAAGTGCAACAGTGATAATTCTGCTTGTGATTTTAACCACTAACACAACTTTCTTCATTAAACTGCTGTTAAGATGTGCAATCGATGACAGGTAATGGACAACAACAACGAGGTAATAAACGACAACAATAAGGTAAGTAAAGTTTTTAAATATCTTAAGTTAAAAGTTAAATTGAAGAGGGTTTTAAGTAAAATATGGTTTAATAAACAATGTCTGGAGAATAATGTCATCCCAAAATATGCGCAAGTTAAAATTAAAAATAAGAACACAGTAGCTAAAAAAGTAAAAGAACAAAGTGAGAACTTGTGGATAAAATTAGAAATAAGGTCACTTTACGGCTTAATCAATAGACATAATAAGGAACTGTATGACAGACATATAGAATGTTAAGAATATACTCGTATGTAGAGTTAGAAGAAATATTATATAATTTTGGTTTGGGGTATGTAGAAAAGAAATTGGAAAATAAAAATAAAAAAATGGTAGATAAGTTAAATAAATTAATACGAAAGAACGGAGTAAAAAAGGAACACCTCTTTAAGAATAACTATGAAAAAAGAGTAATAAACCTTACAGAGGTAACTTTCAATACAGAAGAAAAAGAAATGTTAGCAAAAGGCTTAAAATACGCGCCACCACCAGAATTAAATAAAGAAAAAAACTATTATTGAATGCGAAAGCATAATACAAAAACTAGGAAATGAAAATGATAAAAAAAGAATAAGGTGGGAAGTAGGGAATGTAGTAGATAAAATATTTAAGAAAAATTTGTATCATTCAAAAAATAAACAAAAAATCAAATCAACTGTAACTAAACTAAAGAATAAAATAAAAAAGAATGATATTATAGTTACGAAGGCAGACAAAGGAAATACAATGGTACTACTGAGAAAGGACGAATACATAAAGAAAACGGAGGAATTTATAAGTGAAGGACCATATGAAGAAATAAAGTATGATTATACAAGTAAGTACCAGTCAAGGATAAAATAAATGATGAAACAGATAACATTTATAGAAGAAAATAAGAAAAAGTATTTATTTGAAAGTAATCCAACAGCACCAACTTTTAAAAGTCAGGTTAAGATACATAAAGAAGGAAAACCAATTAGACCGATTGTTTCTTTTATTAATGCACCTATTTATAAATTATCAAAGGAAGTTAGCAGAGTACTGAAAGAGAAATATGAATTTGGGAAAAAATACAACATAGAGAATAATGTAAAATTTATAGAAAAATTAGAAAATATTAGAATTAATGAAAATACAAAATTGATATCACTGGATGTTAAGGACATATTTACCAATATCACAGTAAATAAAGTTATTAAGTTAATAAACGATAATAATATGGGTGAATACAGGTATAAAAAGCAATTGATTAAAATAATTAAAGAATGTGTAAATCAGAACTATTTTAGGTTTAATAACAAGTTTTATATACAGAAAAAAGGATTACCTATGGGGTCTTCATTATCCCCTATTCTTGCAGAAATATATATGAATGATTTTGAAAAGCAATTAATAAGTTCCACTAAGTATAAAGGCAATATAAAATTATGGACTAGATACGCTGACGATGTATTAGTAATTTGGGAAGGAAGCATAGAAGAAGTGGATATGAGTTTATAAATGAGGTAAATAATAAGATTAAAAACTTACAATTTAAAGAAGAGATAGGAGGTAAGAAAATAAATTACTTAGATTTAAACATAGAAATTAAAGATAATGAGAAACTACAGTTTGGGATATTTAGGAAAGAATCGTATTCTGATATAATTATACCAAGAGAGTCCTACCACCCTTATAGATATAACATGGCGGCAATCAATTCATTTTGTTATAGAGCTCAGAAGTGTTTAAAAGAGACCGAATCAAAAGATAGGGAGTTAAAAACGATAAAGGGAATTGTAAGGAATAATAACTATAACACCAACATAGTGGATAAAGTTATGAAAATGGTTAACATACAAAAAGCTAAAATAGAACCAGAACAAAAGAATTATGCAGGGTCATTGACATACATAGGTTCACATACTAGAAAAATTATAAAATGTTTTAATAAATACGGAGTAGATATAGCTACTAAAAAATGTGAAACGGTATTTGATAAGATAAGGAATAAAAATATAGAAAAAATCCCAGTTTTACAGAAAATTGGAATTTATAAATTAAAATGTAAAGACTGCAACAAAGTGTACCTCGGGGAGACAGGACAAAAATTCGTATGCAGGTTGTCTGACCACAAACGTGGAGAAGGTAATAGAACAACGAATTCGTTATATGCAAGACATTTCATAGAAGACAATGATAAGTTTTTTAATCCTTTGGAAGACTACGAAATTGTAAAAGTAGTAATTAACACAGTTGAAAGGAAGCTTAGGAGGAGTTAGAAATATTGAAAGAAAGAGAAAAAGGGTTAGACAATTTAATTAATACTAAAATAAATTTGATAATGAAGAAATATTTTATAACATAATTAAGAAGTAAATGATAGAGGACAGATAGGCTAGATAAGATTAAGAATTAAATAGCAGAGGACTAATTGGATGGTTTTAAATAAGGGTGTGTGACTGGCCCACATGTGTGGATGGAAAGACGGGTAGGTTTAAAAGGAATGTACACACTGTCACCGGACAAAAGCCTTTTGTCCGGTGACAAGTGGCGCCCAACGTGGGGCGACGATCATCTTGCGGATACAAGATCCAGCCATGCCAGTGAGCTACCAGCCGGCACACAAAACAACATGGCGCCCAACAGACACCTCTACAACATCCGGAGAAGAGCAGTAAGCTGGCTACCAGAGAACATTCAAGACCCGGGGGAGTTGTGACAACAGCGGTATGCGAACATCTGCTCTCCGTTACCAACGGCCAACACAGCGAGCCAATCAGGGATCAGCAGCCGAGACGTGACCAACTACGTGCTCGGAGCGAGCCAATCAGCGATCCCGGTTAGTGCATAAAACCCGGGCCAGCAGAAAATTTTGGAGCACTCTTCATTGCCATGCCATCGGACGCACTTCATCGCCACGCCATCGGACGCACTTCATCGCCACGCCATCGGACGCACTTCATCTCCTCTCCTCTCTTGGACGACATCGGTGCGGAGTCAGCCGGAAGGAACGGCCGAAGAATAGAACCGGCATTCTTGCGTCTGCGCCCTCCAGTTCCGCGCCAGCGATGGATTTCGCTGGGCCGGGAGCCGACTCTACAACCGGTGCCGAAAGAAGAGGAGGACTGCAGTACGCCACGAACAGCGGGCAGAGCCGCCAAACATCTCAGCGCGGCACGACCAACATCAGCCTTCTCACCACCAGGTCCTTTTTAGGGCCACCAAAATAACTAGAGTGTACAATTGGCGCCTTTTGTCCGGTGACAACACACAACACACACACACTTAAATACAAGGAATTTGCTAGAAAAATATGCAACTGTCCAGATGGAGGGACAGGGCTCAGAGGGGGGAAGGGACATTGAATTATAGCTTGTGTGTGAGCATGGTGGGGTGGGGTGGGGGTGAAGGGTTTGTTTTTATGTTATTTCTTCATCTCCGATCTGACAATGAGCTGTGAAGCTTGAAAGTGCTAATCGGAATAATTTTTATATAGTGGTATGCAACAGTGATAATTCTGCTGAAGATGAAGATGATCTACCCAGACTTCCTCCACTGTAGTACATTTTCTTTGACATTTCAATCCTCAAAATCTGTTCCCCAGAAGTTGCGGGTGAGAGTTGAAAGGTCTTTGTTGAAAGACCTAACAATTATGTCCTTTCTTAGTTTCTGAGACCTAACAGTATGTCCTTATGCCACTCAGTTTCTGAGGATGATCACAGATATTTTGAATCGAAGTCAAAGAAAAAATTGCCATGATACAGGAAGTTTTACCAATACAAATGGGAACTGGACAGAATGTAATTTATGAGGAATAGGGGACTCCTTTTTTAATAGGTGGGTGGATCAATGACTTTCACATTTAAAATAAGACACTAGCCTATAAACTGGCAGAACTTTCTACTGCGAACTGTAATACAAATGTTCATACAGTATTTACTGATTACCAGATATTGTAAACACATCCATTATCCTGATATACAAAATCTACAAAAGAAAATTATTAAATTATATTAATTCAGTGTAGGCCTAAATACTCACATTAAATGTTAATTTCTATGATGAAAATTCTTTTTTATGTCAAAAATAAATGTATACAGAAAAGCGAAAAACATTAAATTTGGTTAGTGTAGCTAGGTATGGAAATTTATTATGCAATTTTATAAATATTAGTATGAAACTGGTTGTATAAAAAAAATATTAACAAGTATGGGAAAAGTTAAATGCGTTGTTTTGGCTAGTTATTTTGATTTTTAATCAACTTAATGAAAAAACTGTTGTTTCAATAAAACAAACGTGTACAAAAAAATGATAGGTCTGTGTACTGTATGCTACAAAGTTAACGAAGACATTTCTGGCCCCCTGTTAACACATATGTTGTTTATATATATATATATATATATTACTATAATATCACTTTTCGTTTTCTATTATACGTCTTTTCGTATAATACTATACTTAGCAGAAAGTATTGAAATATATATATATATATATGTGTTGACATTGCCGCGTTGGCAACTTTGGAAGAGCCCTTGGGACACCCTGCCTTACTCGAGTCGTTTTCTTTTTACATGAATCCAAATAAGCAAGAAAGGTTAGTAACTACTAACCTTTCTTGCTTATTAACTTAACGTCAATTTTACCTTATTTACGTCAAAAAACTATTTTATTTACCGCGTACGCAGCTAAATTTGACGTGGATACGACGTAGAAAATGAAAAACCGCGTTTCACATTATTTGGATCTCATAATTGTATTTTGTACGAATTTTTCACGTCCGCACCTAGTTTTGGCCTGTAGTGTACGTAGAAACACAAAAAATGCGTTTTTTTTTTCAAGTTTGTGGCTGCCTGAGCACAGGCTGTCACTGCCGACTATTACTAAATTCTTCCATTATTTCCATATTTATATAGAAACGCCGTACACATTTCAAAATGAGTTCGCTTTCAAGATTAGACATTAAAATTAAAATCAGTGCAAATCGTAAAACATAAATCTTGCTATTTCTGCAGGTTTAGGTGCCACTAGAGATTCAAACGCTTTTTAAGAAAACAAAATATGAAATATAGAACCTGAATAACTCACAACCGAAATTGTTAGGTTAACTGCATGAAATGTATCTGACACTACACACTTACGCTTGACTTCTTATGTAACATTTCTTTAACCATTCCATCCATCAATCTCTCTCTTTCTTCATGATATCTCCTCTGTTGTTCTAAAATTGTTTCCATTTCTTACAAAATACGTAAACCCCTTGTAGGTAAACACAACACAAGTTACAAGTTATAACCAAATTTCACAAGCCGTCAGTGTTGCCAAGACATAGCTTGTAAACGTTGTACCGAAAAATTTATTACAACTAGGTCTTATTAGATGTATATACTTAACAATTTTTATCCTACCGGTACTTTTAAATCTTAACAATCATAATAAGTTTGTCAGAAGTAACATGTTTAACCATTACAGTAGCCGTAATAATTAATACGGTTTTTTCTTAATTTGAGCAACTCGGTTTCATATATTAAGTTTATTAATATAAACTCAATAAATAATATTTTACCCTAATAAACTTTGTCAGAATTATATTATAAAATTGTAAAGTTGGTTATATGTGGAATTGGCTACGCTCTGTTTGATTTAAATATTCATAGCTGGCTACAGTGTGTGGTGAAAACTTTTAAACGTGAAAAGCAAGGTTGACATTTTTCAATATTACTACAAGTGTATGGCGTATTTATTATTAATTTTCATTCTTGGATTTCGTTGTCCATGACGTGTCCGTTAATTAACTAACTATAATTTGTTCCGAGTCGGTAGTGCTTTAATTATAATTAATTAATTTTTAGTACCTACTAAATTTCGAATAACGAAAATTTTAAGCGTAATAATAACAATTATAATAGTTAAGCATTCAATTCTTATATACCTGTTTTTCATCAATCTTCATGAGTCAGTTTGGTCGACAACTTTGAACTGGTAAGTTTGTTGGTTTGTGTAAGTTGCTTTGTTCTACGAACCAATGTACTGTAAGTTTATTGTAGTAAAGAATAGTAACATTTATTTGTATGTCAATAAATGTGTGTGCTCTCTATACATACATTCAAATTACAAATGTATTAATTAGGCAAAAGTCCGTAACTGTATAATATTAAACCAAGTGTATAATGTTAAAACTAGAATCTGGTTATATTCCTATTATACTCGTGTTTTAAATATATGTTCCACCAGCCTTGTAGATAAATTATGCATTTCGACCAGCTTTCACTGTCTACAAGCAATGTAGTTTAGGTAGCAGTATTGTAGCATTGTCCATTAGACTACCATAGTTTATTTCATGATGTAAGCTATCCATCCATCCTCTACTAGCCCAGAAATTAACATAGGTCACTTCAAGAGTAAATAGTGTGAGCTAGCAAAAAGTTCATTATTTTTTTATGCCTCTCCAAAAATAATTTTATTAACAAAATATACCTAAAAGTGCGTACATAAACCCATTAAATTTTTTATTCACACGTTGATAATTGTGACAGTACAATATTTTTTTTACATGCAAAAAGCAAATTTTTTAGGAGTGCGTCATTCTTTTGTGGATTTAATGAAAACCAAGTGCAAAACACAGTTATTTAACATTTTGTGGTTAGTAAATATTACTAATTTTGTGGGAAGGGGTACATGTAATAGATTATAAATTTAAATTAATTTATAAATTAAGTGAATATATATCGGTGAAGTGATTATTGAACACCGAGTTGAATGTTTTTGGTAATGTATGTTAAAGCTTCTGTGGTGATAGGTTTAATTAATTTTGGAATTCTCTAATGGTCATTTGTTGTTAGATGTCAGTATCATTGTTGTATGTAGTGTGAAATTAAAGCAGTTTATACAAATATTCTAATGAACATACAAGTGCTGACTAATGTTTTCATTACAGATGTATTGTTAAAATGGTTTTGTTTTTTATATTTTTAAATATTGTAACATGACACAAGGTAGTGAAGATACATTGATAATTAATTATAAAACAAAGAAGCTGAAGACAAGAATAAGGGTCAAGAACTTATAAACTCAGAGATTAATAACCAGATGACAAAATGACAAATGACCAATAAACTGACGATGACTTGACTCAATAGGTTGGATAAATACAAGAAGAACAATGGAACAAGGAAGAAGGAACCAAGAACTAAATGTAATCAAGAAACTGATAACGAACATTGTAATTCCCTAATAATGACCATAAAATGTATGTTAACAAATGCACTAATGTAATTAGAACATAGATGAGATGTACCTAGGGTAATGATGACAAATAAGAAAGACAGTAATGTTATGTATGTTTTATTAATGAAGGAATGTACTCATAAATATAAGATAGGGAGTTAATAATAAACACACCCAAATGAATAGTGATAAAAATAATCAAAACCAGTAAATCATACCATGAGGCAAATAAAGGCCACAGTTAATAACCAAAGTGATCATTAGTGAAGGGAAAATAAAATAAATACTTATAACCAGTAACCCCATGATGATGTTAACATGAATAAACAACTTAGTGAATAATATCAAGTGAGTGGAAGAAAGAGTGTATTAATACAAAAGTGGTGACATGCAGTTATAGCATGTTACATATAAAAGTGAAAGTGAATAAATAAAAAACCTTCTATGAAGGAAAAAGTGTAGTGGGTGAACATAAAAAAGTATTTTAGTTAGTAGACTGTATTAGAATAACTAAAGGACCTGTGATAAACTTTGTACTAGCAAGTAAGAGGAACTCATTATACTGTGATTAAGTTAAGCAATAGTTAATAAGAATTATAAGATAAGATAGAAATTAAGTCATTGGAATGAAAGGTAAACAAGAAAGATAGACACTGTTTTCTAGTGAAGGAATGAGGGAATAGAGTATATTGTGCAAAGTACAGTTTAATAGTAGTATAATAAGAATGTTGTTATTGTTTAAAAAACCAATATAATGTAATGAATTATCAGTTGAACCCGACAGTAGAAAGGAACAGAAAGTTAGTTTTATTTCAGGCTTGAACCTGTCAAGAAAATGTTTATTGTTATAATAAGAGGTGTAGTTAGAAACACCAATGTTTATTATTTGTTTCTAGTTAAAAAATTGTTTTAAAGTACCATATATAAAGGTAAGGAGTTACAAAGAAATGTTAGATAGTAGTATAGGAAAATCTAGGCTCTAGGCCTAACAGTTGATGAAGAATTTTGTAAATTTAAGGACAAACAATAGTCCAGTATCAAATCAGGATATACCAAATGTTTAAACAAGTTAAGTGGGTATACCTAATACCAAAATGTATAAATAACATTCAGTTTTAGATAAAATCTATATGAAATATAAATAGGAAAAATAACAAAAATGTGATTAGCTACTCAAAGGTAACCATGAGGGGTATCAAAATGATCCTTATCAAAAATTATGAACAATGGTATTCATGTAATAAATATAGCTACTAATATAAGAAAGAAATCTTAATTTGAAGATATTTTATAGATTTAAACTAAAATAAGACGTTAGAATATAACAATGACTTAAAATTAACGACCAATGAGAATTAGCATAATTTATTAGGTAACCATAGCAACCGAAATTTATTGCCAAAAAACCGTTGAATTTTCGTTAATCCATTATTGACCGATGCGGAGGGCGGATGTATGCAGCTCTCAACCCAAATTTTATCATAAATAAGTAAATTTTGACTGAAATCAGAAGGAAGAAAGTTAGTAATAGCAGTCCATGGAACACCTAATAATATAATTATTATTAAAATATTCACAAACTAAAATTATCCGTGGAAATTAAGAAGACTTCAAGAATCATAGCTGACGACTCATCCCGAAGGAAGACAAGGAGTGACCTACTTCAACCCAAGAAAACGGACGACTGCGGAACGAGAGAGAAGCCGAACTTTATGGAAAAACCGTCTGAACGAGATTGATGAACATCCGAAGAATAGAAGACGACCAGATCCATCCAGAAGAAGCAGACGAGCATCGAGGAAGCCCCAACGAGAACCGATGAGTATAAAACAATAATCTCACTAAAACGAATTCCCAATTTTTCTATCCATAATAACAAATCACAATTTTCACTTCACTGATCACTATTTTGAATAAGAACTGAAAGTATTTATAATATCACTATTATTAAACCTTAATCAATTGATAACCATTTAAACTGAGCTATAATAAATAATTAATAAACATAACTTGTTGTCAAAATCATAACCAAAAAATATACTAACTCTCATTGATGATTACTTACTTGGATGTATTAATGTATTAAATATTGTGTACCTAGTTTTAAGAATTATTATAAATTTGTGCATTTTAGCCGTTAATCCAATACTTCTGTAGCCAAAAGGACTTACTAACACGCCCTGTGTAAAAAATTTTATTGTAAACAAACGTTATTCGCCAAGCGGCGTATGCATAAGACAAACAACTGAGCATGCCAACTGAGCAATTGTAAAAGCTGGTGCTAAGATAAAATAATGTACTACTAAATAACTGAAAATTATTGAAGGGTTAATAAATATTATTGTTCTGCAACGCTGTATGTTTGATTCGTACAAAATAAGCTAATACATAGAAAATTATTAAAGTGAAAACAACAAAACATCACAGTTAGTGAAGTCGACACTGAAAGACGGTGTGCGCCAATCAGGTGGCGAGGCGGCAATATTCAAACCAAACGCCGAGAGATACGGTTTGCCTGTAAATGGTAAGAAAAGGTACAACTCGACTCGCTACATGCAAATAACATTGACAGAAGTAACTGAATTGATTAATAACATCAATTATACACCCATACTATACCACGAACGCAACGAGCGAATTAAAAAACGCTCATCATGCACACATTTACTATACGAGTAATAGAACGAATTACAGAAAAACACAATTTAAAAACACCCCATAACAAAGTTTTAACCCCATAACCCCGCACATAAGTTTTATTACAAAGTGACGCATCCAACGTGTGGCAGAATAACACGCATTTTACAAATAAATACACCCCAATAATAGGTTTTATTAAAAAGTGGCGCGCCAACTAGTAGGGCTAGGATAATTAAGGAATTATACCATTAAACCTTACAGATTCTAGCGGCGACTACAGAAATGGAACTGGCAAAGCACGATACGAGATACCAGACTAAGATACGAGAGAAGGAGGCGGAAAAGGGAGCAAAGAGATCAGAAAGGGAGATCAAGAAACGCGCCGGAATGGAAGAAAGGGAAATAACTTCGGTGGAAGATGTAGAAGAATTATTAACTCCTATTGAAATAAATAAACCCACACAGCAGGAGGAAACCAGAGGTGACCTGAACTTAATGCAATTATGGGAATTAATGAATGAAAAACTAGATAAGAAGTTTGAGTCAGTAAATGAAAATTTCAAGAAACAAGATGAAAAACTGGACAGAACCAATGAAGAAATTAACGAGGACAGTGAGAGAAGGAGAAGAGAAGACAATGAAAAATTAGATAAGAAATTTGAGTCAATTAATGACAATTTTAAGAAGCAGGAGGAGAAAATAGATGAAAAATTGGACAGCACCAAGGAAGATTTAAGACGGACCATTAATGGAAATAACGAGAAATTAAGACAGGAAATGAAGGAGGAGAATAAATTGATTAGTGAAAAGATAGAGAGAAGTAATGAGTAAACCAGCGAAACCTTGAGACTAATGAAAGAAGATATCGAGACGCTGAATGATAAAATTGAATACAACCAGGATACATTACAGCAACAATGGACAGAGTACAGGGAAGAATTGAAACAGACTGTAATGGAGATGGAAGAGAACATAGAGAAAACCAGCGAAGTAGTGTTGCAAGTCCGAGAAGAAATTTTGATCAAGGTGAATGAAGGTGAAAGTGAAGGTAAAAGGAGGGTTGAAGGACTCCAAAAAGAAACAAATAACAAATTGGAACAAATACAGAGAGCAGAGTCGAAGAGAATTATAGCAAATTGGATGCATCGGTAAGTGAGGTGAAGGACACCACAACCGCCCAAGAAGGGAAAATAGCAGAATTTAGAGCAAGAGAACTACGCCTCCAGGAAGAGATAAAAGCGTTGAAGGACCGACCACTGATGAGCTCACACATATCATGCAGTGAGAATAGAGAAACAATCAACTTCAAAAATTACAAACGAAACCCAACTGAATTCATAGAACGGGTAGAAGAGAACCTAGCCCGAACCAGGGAGACACGGTGGACGGTAATCAAGGGCATGATCGATGAAATGTTCAAGGAAGTTCACGACAATTGGTGGACAGCTGTGCGACCAGACATACATAATTTTAACGAGTTTAAAAAACTGTTCAAGGACAAATACTGGTCGGAGGCGACGCAGCATGTAGTCAGAAATAATATCAGCAATGCCCGATTCGACCCTTACCTGGGACAATCTCCAACCGCCTACTTCTTAGGTAAGGTTAGTGTAGCTAGGAACCTAGAACCTAACATCCCTGAAGAGTGCTTGGTGACCCAATTGGCATACCACTACGACGGAGAAATCACCAAAAGCCGGTTGAGTGGAAGAATAAAGACGATTCAAGAGATGGCCACGTTATTGGGTGAATATGAATGGGAAAAACATTATGTGTTGAACAGGCAAACCCCAAACTACAGAAACTATGATAATAGAAATCATCCAAGTGGGCCGCAAGGAAACCATACACCGGCTAATCATCCACCAGCCAACCCCAATAATTATAGAGATTTCAATAATAATAATAATAACCATAATTATCAGAGGAATAATAACCAGAATTACTTCAACAACAGTAATAATCAAAATAATTCCTATAACAGGGGAAATAACCAAAACGGAGGTGGTTACAACAGCCCCAACAATCAATACAACAATAACAACCAGCCGGGGCCGAATCAAACATACAGGCGACGGGTAAATTATATAAATGCCGAGAATAGAAACGACGGAAGACGTGGTTACAGAAGACCAAGGAGCCGGAGTGCGGAAGAAAATAGAAGGAGCCGAGAACGAATAACTTTCAATGACCACTCGGTTGAAAGAATGCAAACCACTGAGGATAATCACCCCATCAGATCAGAGGACCGCGCCGAAGGCAACACCCAACATTTAAACGAGCAGCAGCAGTGAGAATACCACAGGACCCGTCACTGATCCGATCTATTGGGTTATTAACAAGACTGACTAACCAGACAAATGACGACACAATAACAATAATTCAGAACCACTACCTGAAGAACATCCGTGAGGAGCTAATGGAAGAAAATTCCACATTAATCAAGCACCCTGATAACGAAATTGCATATGTTATTGCCAAGGTATATGGAGTAACTGTAAAATTCATGATTGACACGGGTGCCAATGTGTCCTTGATTGATACAAATATGTATAACAAAATTCAAAAAGAGAGTAAGATCAGCTTACCCACGTTGCCAGTAAGTAACATTGTTTTAATTGGAGCCACTGGAAGTCAGAATAAAACCATTAAGAGACAAGTGTCTCTAGAAGTAATGAGTAATGGTGAGACACTGCCAATGATATTCTTAATTGCTCATAACTTACCATTCGAAATTTTAATTGGTTGTGATATCCTGAGAAAGTATTCTGCAATTATCGATATGAGACTATCCAAAGTAACTATGAAATATGAAGACAAAGAATGGATAGCAGAATTAACTGGGAGCAAGGGGGTCATCCCAATCAGTATAATATATAATATAAGAACGATTTGTGATTCACCGGACCGAAGGTGGGAAGTGAAACCAGACAATCAAATAAACAGTGACTCCTATGGAATCAAAAGTTAGAAGAAATCCGACAATTTCGAGGGACCCAAGACGGGAATCCATTAATGGATCAAGAGGTGGAAAAATTAATAATGATTTATAACAAATACCGCCATGTATTTTCCGACCAACCAGGAAAGGTACGGGGGTATCAGTGCGAGTTGAAATTCAAAGAGGTGCCAACTTTAATAAGAAATCCTACCCGATTGCGTATGCAGCAAAGGAGGCAGTACGTGTGGAAATTAATAAATGCTGGAGGAGGACATAATTGAGTATAGTTGTTCGCAGTACACCAGTCCTATAGTAGCTGTTACCAAGAAAGATGGAAGGGTACGCCTATGTCTCGACGCCAGAGAAATAAATAAGATCCTAATCAACGACAGGACATCTCCTGGTGAAATTGAAGAGATCCTCAAAAAGTTTCACGGTACTCCGATTTATCAGTACCTGGGATACAGTTTGCGGGTACTGGCAAGTAGAATTGCACCCAGCCAGTAGAAAATACGTAGCGTTCATATTTGAAGGCAGGAACTACCAGTTCAAACGACTACCTTTTGGGCTGGTAAACTCGGTAGCGATATTTTTCCGCTGCATGGACCAGATATTGGGTCCCGAGACCATGAATTATACAACTGTGTACGTCGATGATTTGCTGATCACTTCATCCAACTGGGAGGAGCATTGTATGAGTGTAGAGCGGATACTAGAGAAATTATCCATAAACAATGTAACTTTAAAATTAGAAAAGTCAAAGCTGATAGCAGAATAAGTCCAATTCCTTGGATTCAACCTGTCATGACAAGGAATAACACCATCAATCGACAAAGTAGATGCTATTCAACGTTTCCCTACCCCTAAAAATAAGAAACAGTTACAGTCGTTCCTGGGCATCTGTAACTACTACAGAAAATTTCAGCAAAATTACTCTGAGCTGACAACCAAACTGTCACCACAGCTATCATCTAAGACCAAGTGGATGTGGGGCCCAGAACAAGAAACGATTTTCAACACCATTAAAAACACTTCCTCGACACAATTATGTTAAACCACCCCGATTTCAATAGACCCTTTTACATGAACTGCGATGCAAGCGACATTAGCTTGGGATCGGTACTCTATCAAGAGGACAAGGATGGAAACCACCAAGTAATAAGTTTCGCCAGCAGAACGTTAAATCAGTGTGAACGTAATTACCATGTAACCGAGAAAGAGCTGTTGAGCGTGGTCTTTTCTTGTGGAAAATTTTGAACTTATATTCTTGGATATCCTATCACAGTGCGCACCGACCATAAGTCTATTTCCTTCTTAAAGAACTGCAAGCTCAGCCATGGTCGATTAACCAGATGGATACTTGCTCTCCAAGAATACCACATCAATTGGGAGTACATCCCTGGCAGTAAAAACACAGCAGCTAATGTGCTATCCCGCATTAACACTGAACAGCAAACCTTCGATGGAGAGAAGGAGACCATAGTAAAAGTATTTAATATTATGAAGAGCAGGTCCGACCTAGAAGTGATACTGAATAGAGTAAAACAACACCAGAAGGAGGATAATAAATTGAATCAAATCCGAGAGCGGCTGAACCAACAAGAAGAAAGAGCCACACATTTCTATTGTTTGCATGAAGATATTTTATTTATTAAAACCCAGCCCAACCAAAATACATGGAAATTAATAATACCTAAAGGAACTGAAGCTGAGATTATAATGGAATACCACCTCAGATACGGACACATGGGAGCACTGAAGGTGACCAAAGCATTAGAAGAGCATACCTACCTGAAAGACATTAACTGGAGGGTAAGGAAGACCATAAGAAGCTGTCACATATGCCAACTTGTCAAGTGGAATAACGACAAGAAAGAAGGAGTAATGCAACCAATAACTTCTGCCAATAAACTGGAACGAGTCTTCTTAGACATATGTGGACCCATGCCACGCAGTGGAGGAAGAAAGCAGTACAAGTTCATAGTTATTATCATGGACCATTACACCAAATTTGTAAAATTATACCCTATCAACCGTGCTACTACAAACAAAGTACTGAACATTATAACGCAGAGGTACATTACTGAAGTGGGGAGTCCAACAAATATTATCACTGACCATGGTACCCAATTCCGAGGAAGACGATGGAAAGAGACATTGATGGATCTGGGCATCCGAACATACAAAACTTCGATTTACCACCCGAACAGCAACCCAGCTGAAAGAGTGCTCCGTGAAGCTGGAAGGATTCTTCAAACATACTGCCACGATCAGCAACGTAAGTGGAGTGAATACCTCGAAGCCACAGAAAGTTTCATAAATCTCGCTTATCACGAATCCATTAAGGATACCCCTTACACCATCATGTACGGAAAACCACCACCTTGAGCTATAGAAGAACTTGTCAATTTCCCCGCCAATCCGGAATACCAATTCGATAATGCTAGATTCTACAGCAAGATAGCGGAACAAATAGAAAAGAAGAAGGAAAAATATCACAGAATTCAACCCAAAGCAATCCGATATCATGAAGGAGAAAAAGTGCTAATACGGAACCGAGAGTTACCAAGTTCCAGAGAGGGAATCACAAAGAAATTGCTATTATTGTACAATGGACCCTATCTCATTGTAAAAGACAACCAAAACAACACCTATGTTGTAAGTGAGATAACAACCAAGAGAATCAAAGGGACTTACAACCAGTCTTCTTTGAAAAAATATTATGAGACAGTGTCAGAAAGTTAAAAAGAATTGGGAGAGTAACCATTATCTAAATTCAAAAATTAAAGTAAGCACAACTTACAATAAGTATTTGATTGAAATTATTATATGAATGAAAAGGGAATTTAGAAGAAAGATTAGCTAAATTCAAAACAAAGTAAGTACAAACTTACAACCAAGTGTGAAACAAAATGTGTAAACCAATGTAATTTTGAAAAAATATATGTATAATGAAATATCATAAAAAAAATTGATATAAAATAATAAAATGTTACACAAATAATGATGACGCTACATAACATCATTAACTAACCCTATCACAAAAGGGAATAATAAAGAATTAACGTGTCACAAAAGAAAAGACAAGACAATCAAATAAAAAAAAAAAAAATGACAATGATATCTTAACTGAACAATCGATGAAAAAATATAAGTGAGCCAGAAACCAGCTACAATGTTAATTTTGAGTATAAATGAAAAATAAAGTGATAACAAATAAAATCACTACCATATGAAGTAAGCTGATGAAACAATGCAAAATGTCTATTAAATATCGCCATAAGCTTAGAAAAAGGAATCCAAATAAGTCACTGAGATGAAAAGGTCATGAGATGTATAAAAGAGAGAATAATTAATCCCAAAAGTGTTTTATTGTATTGATATTATATGAGTCGAAACCAGACAACTATTATTATAATTATTATGAATATTATTATGTGATGATTTTATGTTGAGATACGTCCAACAATTATTTATGTTATTGAGCAGATAGGCAAGACCTCTGAACTCAAAATGTGTATAAATGGATAGCAGAGTAATAGAGCCACACGTGCCCTCTGGCTAGTACCAATTTATATGAATGGGAGAGAAGAAAAATTTTAGGAAATAGAACATACAAGGGATAACACTCGTAATAAAATAATACCAAATACCATATTATGAACCATGACTTAATAAAAAATAAATAAAGAAGAAAGTAGCGATTGATGTATTCCTGAATAATAACAACTTGATTAAATGAACTATATTGATGATTTCAGAAAAAAACATAATGATCTTTGTTTCGAAATAATCAATTTTGGTGGCGATGCATTATGTAACATGACATAAGGTAGTGAAGATACACTGACAATTAATTATAAAACAAAGAAGCTGGAGACAAGAATAAGGGTCAAGAACTTATAAACTCATAGATTAATAATCAGATGACAAAATGACAAATGACGAATAAACTGACGATGACTTGACTCAATAGGTTGGATAAATACAAGAAGGACAATGGAACAAGGAAGAAGGAACCAAGAACTAAATGTAATCAAGAAACTGATAACGAACATTGTAATTCCCTAATAATGACCATAAAATGTATGTTAACAAATGCACTAATGTAATTAGAACATAGATGAGGTGTACCTAGGGTAATGATGACAAATAAGAAAGACAGTAATGTTATGTATATTTTATTAATGAAGGAATGTACTCATAAATATAAGATAGGGAGTTAATAATAAACACACCCAAATGAATAGTGATAAAAATAATCAAAACCAGTAAATCATACCCTGAGGCAAATAAAGGCCACAGTTAATAACCAAAGTGATCATTAGTGAAGGGAAAATAAAATAAATACTTATAACCAGTAACCCCATGATGATGTTAACATGAATAAACAACTTAGTGAATAATATCAAGTGAGTGGAAGAAAGAGTGTATTAATACAAAAGTGGTGACATGCAGTTATAGCATGTTACATATAAAAGTGAAAGTGAATAAATAAAAAAACCTTCTATGAAGGAAAAAGTGTAGTGGGTGAACATAAAAAAGTATTTTTGTTAGTAGACTGTATTAGAATAACTAAAGGACCTGTGATAAACTTTGTACTAGCAAGTAAGAGGAACTCATTATACTGTGATTAAGTTAAGCAATAGTTAATAAGAATTATAAGATAAGATAGAAATTAAGTCATTGGAATGAAAGGTAAACAAGAAAGATAGACACTGTTTTCTAGTGAAGGAATTAGGAATAGAGTATATTGTGTAAAGTACAGTTTAATAGTAGTATAATAAGAATGTTGTTATTGTTTAAAAAACCAATATAATGTAATGAATTATCAGTTGAACCCGACAGTAGAAAGGAACAGAAAGTTAGTTTTATTTCAGGCTTGAACCTGTCAAGAAAATATTTATTGTTATAATAAGAGGTGTAGTTAGAAACACCAATGTTTATTATTTGTTTCTAGTTAAAAAATTGTTTTAAAGTACCATATATAAAGGTAAGGAGTTACAAAGAAATGTTAGATAGTAGTATAGGAAAATCTAGGCTCTAGGCCTAACAGTTGATGAAGAATTTTGTAAATTTAAGGACAAACAATAGTCCAGTATCAAATCAGGATATACCAAATGTTTAAACAAGTTAAGTGGGTATACCTAATACCAAAATGTATAAATAACATTCAGTTTTAGATAAAATCTATATGAAATATAAATAGGAAAAATAACAAAAATGTGATTAGCTACTCAAAGGTAACCATGAGGGGTATCAAAATGATCCTTATCAAAAATTATGAACAATGGTATTCATGTAATAAATATAGCTACTAATATAAGAAAGAAATCTTAATTTGAAGATATTTTATAGATTTAAACTAAAATAAGACGTTAGAATATAACAATGACTTAAAATTAACGACCAATGAGAATTAGCATAATTTATTAGGTAACCATAGCAACCGAAATTTATTGCCAAAAAACCGTTGAATTTTCGTTAATCCATTATTGACCGATGCGGAGGGCGGATGTATGCAGCTCTCAACCCAAATTTTATCATAAATAAGTAAATTTTGACTGAAATCAGAAGGAAGAAAGTTAGTAATAGCAGTCCATGGAACACCTAATAATATAATTATTATTAAAATATTCACAAACTAAAATTATCCGTGGAAATTAAGAAGACTTCAAGAATCATAGCTGACGACTCATCCCGAAGGAAGACAAGGAGTGACCTACTTCAACCCAAGAAAACGGACGACTGCGGAACGAGAGAGAAGCCGAACTTTATGGAAAAACCGTCTGAACGAGATTGATGAACATCCGAAGAATAGAAGACGACCAGATCCATCCAGAAGAAGCAGACGAGCATCGAGGAAGCCCCAACGAGAACCGATGAGTATAAAACAATAATCTCACTAAAACGAATTCCCAATTTTTCTATCCAGAATAACAAATCACAATTTTCACTTCACTGATCACTATTTTGAATAAGAACTGAAAGTATTTATAATATCACTATTATTAAACCTTAATCAATTGATAACCATTTAAACTGAGCTATAATAAATAATTAATAAACATAACTTGTTGTCAAAATCATAATCAAAAAATATACTAACTCTCATTGATGATTACTTACTTGGATGTATTAATGTATTAAATATTGTGTACCTAGTTTTAAGAATTATTATAAATTTGTGCATTTTAGCCGTTAATCCAATACTTCTGTAGCCAAAAGGACTTACTAACACGCCCTGTGTAAAAAATTTTATTGTAAACAAACGTTATTCGCCAAGCGGCGTATGCATAAGACAAACAACTGAGCATGCCAACTGAGCAATTGTAAAAGCTGGTGCTAAGATAAAATAATGTACTACTAAATAACTGAAAATTATTGAAGGGTTAATAAATATTATTGTTCTGCAACGCTGTATGTTTGATTCGTACAAAATAAGCTAATACATAGAAAATTATTAAAGTGAAAACAACAAAACATCACAGTTAGTGAAGTCGACACTGAAAGACGGTGTGCGCCAATCAGGTGGCGAGGCGGCAATATTCAAACCAAACGCCGAGAGATACGGTTTGCCTGTAAATGGTAAGAAAAGGTACAACTCGACTCGCTACATGCAAATAACATTGACAGAAGTAACTGAATTGATTAATAACATCAATTATACACCCATACTATACCACGAACGCAACGAGCGAATTAAAAAACGCTCATCATGCACACATTTACTATATGAGTAATAGAATGAGTTACAGAAAAACACAATTTAAAAACACCCCATAACAAAGTTTTAACCCCATAACCCCGCACATAAGTTTTATTACAAAGTGACGCATCCAACGTGTGGCAGAATAACACGCATTTTACAAATAAATACACCCCAATAATAGGTTTTATTAAAAAGTGGCGCGCCAACTAGTAGGGCTAGGATAATTAAGGAATTATACCATTAAACCTTACAGATTCTAGCGGCGACTACAGAAATGGAACTGGCAAAGCACGATACGAGATACCAGACTAAGATACGAGAGAAGGAGGCGGAAAAGGGAGCAAAGAGATCAGAAAGGGAGATCAAGAAAGGCGCCGGAATGGAAGAAAGGGAAATAACTTCGGTGGAAGATGTAGAAGAATTATTAACTCCTATTGAAATAAATAAACCCACACAGCAGGAGGAAACCAGAGGTGACCTGAACTTAATGCAATTATGGGAATTAATGAATGAAAAACTAGATAAAGAATTTTGAGTCAGTAAATGAAAATTCAAGAAACAAGATGAAAAACTGGACAGAACCAATGAAGAAATTAACGAGGACAGTGAGAGAAGGAGAAGAGAAGACAATGAAAAATTAGATAAGGAATTTGAGTCAATTAATGACAATTTTAAGAAGCAGGAGGAGAAAATAGATGAAAAATTGGACAGCACCGAGGAAGATTTAAGACGGACCATTAATGGAAATAACGAGAAATTACGACAGGAAATGAAGGAGGAGAATAAATTGATTAGTGAAAAGATAGAGAGAAGTAATGAGTAAACCAGCGAAACCTTGAGACTAATGAAAGAAGATATCGAGACGCTGAATGATAAAATTGAATACAACCAGGATACATTACAGCAACAATGGACAGAGTACAGGGAAGAATTGAAACAGACTGTAATGGAGATGGAAGAGAACATAGAGAAAACCAGCGAAGTAGTGTTGCAAGTCCGAGAAGAAATTTTGATCAAGGTGAATGAAGTTGAAAGTGAAGGTAAAAGGAGGGTTGAAGGACTCCAAAAAGAAACAAATAACAAATACAGACCAGAGTCGAAAGAGAATTATAGCAAATTGGATGCATCGGTAAGTGAGGTGAAGGACACCACAACCGCCCAAGAAGGGACAATAGCAGAATTTAGAGCAAGAGAACTATGCCTCCAGGAAGAGGTAAATGCGTTGAAGGACCGACCACTGATGAGCTCACACATATCATGCAGTGAGAATAGAGAAACAATCAACTTCAAAAATTACAAACGAAACCCAACTGAATTCATAGAACGGGTAGAAGAGAACCTAGCCCGAACCAGGGAGACACGGTGGACGGTAATCAAGGGCATGATCGATGAAATGTTCAAGGAAGTTCACGACAATTGGTGGACAGCTGTGCGACCAGACATACATAATTTTAACGAGTTTAAAAAACTGTTCAAGGACAAATACTGGTCGGAGGCGACGCAGCATGTAGTCAGAAATAATATCAGCAATGCCCGATTCGACCCTTACCTGGGACAATCTCCAACCGCCTACTTCTTAGGTAAGGTTAGTGTAGCTAGGAACCTAGAACCTAACATCCCTGAAGAGTGCTTGGTGACCCAATTGGCATACCACTACGACGGAGAAATCACCAAAAGCCGGTTGAGTGGAAGAATAAAGACGATTCAAGAGATGGCCACGTTATTGGGTGAATATGAATGGGAAAAACATTATGTGTTGAACAGGCAAACCCCAAACTACAGAAACTATGATAATAGAAATCATCCAAGTGGGCCGCAAGGAAACCATACACCGGCTAATCATCCACCAGCCAACCCCAATAATTATGGAGATTTCAATAATAATAATAATAACCATAATTATCAGAGGAATAATAACCAGAATTACTTCAACAACAGTAATAATCAAAATAATTCCTATAACAGGGGAAATAACCAAAACGGAGGTGGTTACAACAGGCCCAACAATCAATACAACAATAACAACCAGCCGGGGCCGAATCAAACATACAGGCGACGGGTAAATTATATAAATGCCGAGAATAGAAACGACGGAAGACGTGGTTACAGAAGACCAAGGAGCCGGAGTGCGGAAGAAAATAGAAGGAGCCGAGAACGAATAACTTTCAATGACCACTCGGTTGAAAGAATGCAAACCACTGAGGATAATCACCCCATCAGATCAGAGGACCGCGCCGAAGGCAACACCCAACATTTAAACGAGCAGCAGCAGTGAGAATACCACAGGACCCGTCACTGATCTGATCTATTGGGTTATTAACAAGACTGACTAACCAGACAAATGACGACACAATAACAATAATTCAGAACCACTACCTGAAGAACATCCGTGAGGAGCTAATGGAAGAAAATTCCACATTAATCAAGCACCCTGATAACGAAATTGCATATGTTATTGCCAAGGTATATGGAGTAACTGTAAAATTCATGATTGACACGGGTGCCAATGTGTCCTTGATTGATACAAATATGTATAACAAAATTCAAAAAGAGAGTAAGATCAGCTTACCCACGTTGCCAGTAAGTAACATTGTTTTAATTGGAGCCACTGGAAGTCAGAATAAAACCATTAAGAGACAAGTGTCTCTAGAAGTAATGAGTAATGGTGAGACACAGCCAATGATATTCTTAATTGCTCATAACTTACCATTCGAAATTTTAATTGGTTGTGATATCCTGAGAAAGTATTCTGCAATTATCGATATGAGACTATCCAAAGTAACTATGAAATATGAAGACAAAGAATGGATAGCAGAATTAACTGGGAGCAAGGGGGTCATCCCAATCAGTATAATATATAATATAAGAACGATTTGTGATTCACCGGACCGAAGGTGGGAAGTGAAACCAGACAATCAAATAAACAGTGACTCCTATGGAATCAAAAGTTAGAAGAAATCCGACAATTTCGAGGGACCCAAGACGGGAATCCATTAATGGATCAAGAGGTGGAAAAATTAATAATGATTTATAACAAATACCGCCATGTATTTTCCGACCAACCAGGAAAGGTACGGGGGTATCAGTGCGAGTTGAAATTCAAAGAGGTGGCCAACTTTAATAAGAAATCCTACCCGATTGCGTATGCAGCAAAGGAGGCAGTACGTGTGGAAATTAATAAAATGCTGGAGGAGGACATAATTGAGTACAGTTGTTCGCAGTACACCAGTCCTATAGTAGCTATTACCAAGAAAGATGGAAGGGTACGCCTATGTCTCGACGCCAGAGAAATAAATAAGATCCTAATCAACGACAGGACATCTCCTGGTGAAATTGAAGAGATCCTCAAAAAGTTTCACGGTACTCGATTTATCAGTACCTGGGATACAGTTTGCGGGTACTGGCAAGTAGAATTGCACCCAGCCAGTAGAAAATACGTAGCGTTCATATTTGAAGGCAGGAACTACCAGTTCAAACGACTACCTTTTGGGCTGGTAAACTCGGTAGCGATATTTGTCCGCTGCATGGACCAGATATTGGGTCCCGAGACCATGAATTATACAACTGTGTACGTCGATGATTTGCTGATCACTTCATCCAACTGGGAGGAGCATTGTATGAGTGTAGAGCGGATACTAGAGAAATTATCCATAAACAATGTAACTTTAAAATTAGAAAAGTCAAAGCTGATAGCAGAATAAGTCCAATTCCTTGGATTCAACCTGTCATGACAAGGAATAACACCATCAATCGACAAAGTAGATGCTATTCAACGTTTCCCTACCCCTAAAAATAAGAAACAGTTACAGTCGTTCCTGGGCATCTGTAACTACTACAGAAAATTTCAGCAAAATTACTCTGAGCTGACAACCAAACTGTCACCACAGCTATCATCTAAGACCAAGTGGATGTGGGGCCCAGAACAAGAAACGATTTTCAACACCATTAAAAACACTTCCTCGACACAATTATGTTAAACCACCCCGATTTCAATAGACCCTTTTACATGAACTGCGATGCAAGCGACATTAGCTTGGGATCGGTACTCTATCAAGAGGACAAGGATGGAAACCACCAAGTAATAAGTTTCGCCAGCAGAACGTTAAATCAGTGTGAACGTAATTACCATGTAACCGAGAAAGAGCTGTTGAGCGTGGTCTTTTCTTGTGGAAAATTTTGAACTTATATTCTTGGATATCCTATCACAGTGCGCACTGACCATAAGTCTATTTCCTTCTTAAAGAACTGCAAGCTCAGCCATGGTCGATTAACCAGATGGATACTTGCTCTCCAAGAATACCACATCAATTGGGAGTACATCCCTGGCAGTAAAAACACAGCAGCTAATGTGCTATCCCGCATTAACACTGAACAGCAAACCTTCGATGGAGAGAAGGAGACCATAGTAAAAGTATTTAATATTATGAAGAGCAGGTCCGACCTAGAAATGATACTGAATAGAGTAAAACAACACCAGAAGGAGGATAATAAATTGAATCAAATCCGAGAGCGGCTGAACCAACAAGAAGAAAGAGCCACACATTTCTATTGTTTGCATGAAGATATTTTATTTATTAAAACCCAGCCCAACCAAAATACATGGAAATTAATAATACCTAAAGGAACTGAAGCTGAGATTATAATGGAATACCACCTCAGATACGGACACATGGGAGCACTGAAGGTGACCAAAGCATTAGAAGAGCATACCTACCTGAAAGACATTAACTGGAGGGTAAGGAAGACCATAAGAAGCTGTCACATATGCCAACTTGTCAAGTGCAATAACGACAAGAAAGAAGGAGTAATGCAACCAATAACTTCTGCCAATAAACTGGAACGAGTCTTCTTAGACATATGTGGACCCATGCCACGCAGTGGAGGAAGAAAGCAGTACAAGTTCATAGTTATTATCATGGACCATTACACCAAATTTGTAAAATTATACCCTATCAACCGTGCTACTACAAACAAAGTACTGAACATTATAACGCAGAGGTACATTACTGAAGTGGGGAGTCCAACAAATATTATCACTGACCATGGTACCCAATTCCGAGGAAGACGATGGAAAGAGACATTGATGGATCTGGGCATCCGAACATACAAAACTTCGATTTACCACCCGAACAGCAACCCAGCTGAAAGAGTGCTCCGTGAAGCTGGAAGGATTCTTCAAACATACTGCCACGATCAGCAACGTAAGTGGAGTGAATACCTCGAAGCCACAGAAAGTTTCATAAATCTCGCTTATCACGAATCCATTAAGGATACCCCTTACACCATCATGTACGGAAAACCACCACCTTGAGCTATAGAAGAACTTGTCAATTTCCCCGCCAATCCGGAATACCAATTCGATAATGCTAGATTCTACAGCAAGATAGCGGAACAAATAGAAAAGAAGAAGGAAAAATATCACAGAATTCAACCCAAAGCAATCCGATATCATGAAGGAGAAAAAGTGCTAATACGGAACCGAGAGTTACCAAGTTCCAGAGAGGGAATCACAAAGAAATTGCTATTATTGTACAATGGACCCTATCTCATTGTAAAAGACAACCAAAACAACACCTATGTTGTAAGTGAGATAACAACCAAGAGAATCAAAGGGACTTACAACCAGTCTTCTTTGAAAAAATATTATGAGACAGTGTCAGAAAGTTAAAAAGAATTGGGAGAGTAACCATTATCTAAATTCAAAAATTAAAGTAAGCACAACTTACAATAAGTATTTGATTGAAATTATTATATGAATGAAAAGGGAATTTAGAAGAAAGATTAGCTAAATTCAAAACAAAGTAAGTACAAACTTACAACCAAGTGTGAAACAAAATGTGTAAACCAATGTAATTTTGAAAAAATATATGTATAATGAAATATCATAAAAAAAATTGATATAAAATAATAAAATGTTACACAAATAATGATGACGCTACATAACATCATTAACTAACCCTATCACAAAAGGGAATAATAAAGAATTAACGTGTCACAAAAGAAAAGACAAGACAATCAAATAAAAAAAAAAAAAATGACAATGATATCTTAACTGAACAATCGATGAAAAAATATAAGTGAGCCAGAAACCAGCTACAATGTTAATTTTGAGTATAAATGAAAAATAAAGTGATAACAAATAAAATCATTACCATATGAAGTAAGCTGATGAAACAATGCAAAATGTCTATTAAATATCGCCATAAGCTTAGAAAAAGGAATCCAAATAAGTCACTGAGATGAAAAGGTCATGAGATGTATAAAAGAGAGAATAATTAATCCCAAAAGTGTTTTATTGTATTGATATTATATGAGTCGAAACCAGACAACTATTATTATAATTATTATGAATATTATTATGTGATGATTTTATGTTGAGATACGTCCAACAATTATTTATGTTATTGAGCAGATAGGCAAGACCTCTGAACTCAAAATGTGTATAAATGGATAGCAGAGTAATAGAGCCACACGTGCCCTCTGGCTAGTACCAATTTATATGAATGGGAGAGAAGAAAAATTTTAGGAAATAGAACATACAAGGGATAACACTCGTAATAAAATAATACCAAATACCATATTATGAACCATGACTTAATAAAAAATAAATAAAGAAGAAAGTAGCGATTGATGTATTCCTGAATAATAACAACTTGATTAAATGAACTATATTGATGATTTCAGAAAAAAACATAATGATCTTTGTTTCGAAATAATCAATTTTGGTGGCGATGCATTATGTAACATGACATAAGGTAGTGAAGATACACTGACAATTAATTATAAAACAGAGAAGCTGAAGACAAGAATAAGGGTCAAGAACTTATAAACTCAGAGATTAATAATCAGATGACAAAATGACAAATGACCAATAAACTGACGATGACTTGACTCAATAGGTTGGATAAATACAAGAAGGACAATGGAACAAGGAAGAAGGAACCAAGAACTAAATGTAATCAAGAAACTGATAACGAACATTGTAATTCCCTAATAATGACCATAAAATGTATGTTAACAAATGTACTAATGTAATTAGAACATAGATGAGATGTACCTAGGGTAATGATGACAAATAAGAAAGATAGTAATGTTATGTATATTTTATTAATGAAGGAATGTACTCATAAATATAAGATAGGGAGTTAATAATAAACACACCCAAATGAATAGTGATAAAAATAATCAAAACCAGTAAATCATACCCTGAGGCAAATAAAGGCCACAGTTAATAACCAAAGTGATCATTAGTGAAGGGAAAATAAAATAAATACTTATAACCAGTAACCCCATGATGATGTTAACATGAATAAACAACCTAGTGAATAATATCAAGTGAGTGGAAGAAAGAGTGTATTAATACAAAAGTGGTGACATGCAGTTATAGCATGTTACATATAAAAGTGAAAGTGAATAAATAAAAAACCTTCTATGAAGGAAAAAGTGTAGTGGGTGAACATAAAAAAGTATTTTAGTTAGTAGACTGTATTAGAATAACTGAAGGACCTGTGATAAACTTTGTACTAGCAAGTAAGAGGAACTCATTATACTGTGATTAAGTTAAGCAATAGTTAATAAGAATTATAAGATAAGATAGAAATTAAGTCATTGGAGTGAAAGGTAAACAAGAAAGATAGACACTGTTTTCTAGTGAAGGAATGAGGGAATAGAGTATATTGTGTAAAGTACAGTTTAATAGTAGTATAATAAGAATGTTGTTATTGTTTAAAAAACCAATATAATGTAATGAATTATCAGTTGAACCCGACAGTAGAAAGGAACAGAAAGTTAGTTTTATTTCAGGCTTGAACCTGTCAAGGAAATGTTTATTGTTATAATAAGAGGTGTAGTTAGAAACACCAATGTTTATTATTTGTTTCTAGTTAAAAAATTGTTTTAAAGTACCATATATAAAGGTAAGGAGTTACAAAGAAATGTTAGATAGTAGTATAGGAAAATCTAGGCTCTAGGCCTAACAGTTGATGAAGAATTTTGTAAATTTAAGGACAAACAATAGTCCAGTATCAAATCAGGATATACCAAATGTTTAAACAAGTTAAGTGGGTATACCTAATACCAAAATGTATAAATAACATTCAGTTTTAGATAAAATCTATATGAAATATAAATAGGAAAAATAACAAAAATGTGATTAGCTACTCAAAGGTAACCATGAGGGGTATCAAAATGATCCTTATCAAAAATTATGAACAATGGTATTCATGTAATAAATATAGCTACTAATATAAGAAAGAAATCTTAATTTGAAGATATTTTATAGATTTAAACTAAAATAAGACGTTAGAATATAACAATGACTTAAAATTAATGACCAATGAGAATTAGCATAATTTATTAGGTAACCATAGCAACCGAAATTTATTGCCAAAAAACCGTTGAATTTTCGTTAATCCATTATTGACCGATGCGGAGGGCGGATGTATGCAGCTCTCAACCCAAATTTTATCATAAATAAGTAAATTTTGACTGAAATCAGAAGGAAGAAAGTTAGTAATAGCAGTCCATGGAACACCTAATAATATAATTATTATTAAAATATTCACAAACTAAAATTATCCGTGGAAATTAAGAAGACTTCAAGAATCATAGCTGACGACTCATCCCGAAGGAAGACAAGGAGTGACCTACTTCAACCCAAGAAAACGGACGACTGCGGAACGATAGAGAAGCCGAACTTTATGGAAAAACCGTCTGAACGAGATTGATGAACATCCGAAGAATAGAAGACGACCAGATCCATCCAGAAGAAGCAGACGAGCATCGAGGAAGCCCCAACGAGAACCGATGAGTATAAAACAATAATCTCACTAAAACGAATTCCCAATTTTTCTATCCAGAATAACAAATCACAATTTTCACTTCACTGATCACTATTTTGAATAAGAACTGAAAGTATTTATAATATCACTATTATTAAACCTTAATCAATTGATAACCATTTAAACTGAGCTATAATAAATAATTAATAAACATAACTTGTTGTCAAAATCATAATCAAAAAATATACTAACTCTCATTGATGATTACTTACTTGGATGTATTAATGTATTAAATATTGTGTACCTAGTTTTAAGAATTATTATAAATTTGTGCATTTTAGCCGTTAATCCAATACTTCTGTAGCCAAAAGGACTTACTAACACGCCCTGTGTAAAAAATTTTATTGTAAACAAACGTTATTCGCCAAGCGGCGTATGCATAAGACAAACAACTGAGCATGCCAACTGAGCAATTGTAAAAGCTGGTGCTAAGATAAAATAATGTACTACTAAATAACTGAAAATTATTGAAGGGTTAATAAATATTATTGTTCTGCAACGCTGTATGTTTGATTCGTACAAAATAAGCTAATACATAGAAAATTATTAAAGTGAAAACAACAAAACATCACAGTTAGCGAAGTCGACACTGAAAGACGGTGTGCGCCAATCAGGTGGCGAGGCGGCAATATTCAAACCAAACGCCGAGAGATACGGTTTGCCTGTAAATGGTAAGAAAAGGTACAACTCGACTCGCTACATGCAAATAACATTGACAGAAGTAACTGAATTGATTAATAACATCAATTATACACCCATACTATACCACGAACGCAACGAGCGAATTAAAAAACGCTCATCATGCACACATTTACTATACGAGTAATAGAACGAGTTACAGAAAAACACAATTTAAAAACACCCCATAACAAAGTTTTAACCCCATAACCCCGCACATAAGTTTTATTACAAAGTGACGCATCCAACGTGTGGCAGAATAACACGCATTCTACAAATAAATACACCCCAATAAAAGGTTTTATTACAATATTAATTTTTAAATTTAAAATTCCATGGCCAGTTGTTTTAAATGAAAACCACTCCGCTTGATACGTTAACGTTTCAAGTTAGGCAAGCCGCCAGCGACAGCGTTATTTAGTCAGTCGCTGTGACCTTGATCGTCGATGTAATCGAGCAGGCCGCACTACTACGATCTATGACAACAAAATCTGGGCAGCCGCGCATCAGCTGTTTGTAACTTTACTCGATCCGTTGCTGCGTGAATAAGTTAGTGTTAGAAGTATCGGCCTTGGGTATCGATACCGAGTACTCATATGGTATCGGACACCACGGTATCGAGTACTTTTTTCTTTTTAGAAATAAGTTATACTTTACTTGAAACAAAAAAAAAAGTACTCGATTCTCGAGAGTTTGGGGTCGATACTTTTTGGGTATCGATTCCGCACATTGTATATAGCATGTAGAAGAACAAACAGAAAAGCACATCATATCGAGAATCAATATCATTTTATTAGAAATTGTTAAGCAAAAACAAAACATACCATTGAGAATCAAAATCACAAACGTAACTTCAAGAATGAATACTGTTTTATTACAAATTATTGTATTACTCCATTAAACTTAAAACCATTCTTCTTCTGGCCGGCCTGATAAGAATAGTAATTCATTCAGTCTCTTAGGTTTGAGATGATTCCTCTCCTGTATAGTTGTAGCACCAAGCTTTGGAAAATAACCGTTCTGCTGGTACGGATGAGGCAACAATCATGGCATGCCGATGGAATTGTCGATATAATCCAGGGAATATATCTTCCCACGTTTCGAGAGGATTTGATTTTAAAGGAGTGACAGGATTTTTAATATAAAGCGAAAGTTCGTCATGTAGACCCCCTTTAGCCTTTCTCCCTTTTTTATGAGCTAGTTCTTTATGCTCCTTCCAAAAATCGTATTCCCCGGTAACACTATCTGTATCAGATTCGGAAGAGATATTTTGGGAGGTAGAACTCTCTGAAATTGTCCTACGAAGAAGGCTCATAGCACTGGCACATGCTTCTCCAGTCTTAAAATGTAAATTTTTAAACCTTGGGTCAAGGATTGTACTCACAGCCAATAAATGAATTTTTTCAATTGCACCAAAACGTCAGTGAATTTGTTCCAGAAGAACCCTTTTTGCTTCCAGACAAAAAGTTGAATTGAGCTGCAGTGATGTCACCTGTGCAGGCAAACAATTGATAAAAGGTATCACTTTAGAAATTGTGACATAGTTCTCTCCGGACACTTTTCAGGTTACATATTCGAATGGTTTTAAAAGCAGCATTAATCCTTGGAGGTCTTTTAATTCTGTTGCTGAAAGCATGGGCGGAGCTTGATCTTTTAACAAAAGCGGCAAAATAATGGGAGCTAATTCAATAAATCGGTCAATCATATAGAAAGTCGAATTCCATCTAGTCTTAACATCCATTATCAGCTTTTTAGGTGCAGTTGTCTCATTTCCTGGTGGACACTGCGCTTTTTTCAACTCATCTGTGGCTATAACACTTTTTTTGAAATATTTCACAATTTCTCTTACTTTGTCAACAAAGTTTCGTGTATCCCCCTCAGACAACATTTTGTCAACAATTAGATTAATGGTGTGCGCGAAACATGGTAGATGTTTCCCAGAACTCTCAAAAAGGTTTCTGACAGCAGCTACCATGTTTGCATCATTATCAGTGAGAATAGCCATTATATTAGTTTTCTCTATATTCCAGTCGTTGAATACCTCTGACAGCTTTTCTGAAATATATTCTGCCGTGTGTCGCTCATGCAGAGGAATGGTAGCAATATATGCGGTCTTTAGGCTTGTACCTTCAAGATAATGTAATGTTATTTCCAGAAAGCTTGTCATTGTCATAGTTTCCATCCATATATCACAAGTTTATTATATCCATATATCCATCCTGATTCTTAAGTTTCTCCTTCAATAGGTTTTTTAAGACATTATACTCATATTTATCAAACATCAATTTTTTCATGTACGTGTCTGATGGAACTTTATAATGTAGAGCTATTGTTTTCATCAATTTTAAAAAGCCCTTTGTTTTAACAGTATAGAAAGGTTTGTAATCAACACAAATATAATACAGAATTGCATTGGTTATAGCAGCATGTCGTGATCCACCTTCGCTATTTGATGATTGACATTCGAATGCCTGCTTGATAGGATTCACTAAATTTGATGGAACTTGGGGTGCCTTAATAGAGTCCTCATAGATTTCCTGACTGCAAGTTGTTTTCGAACTTGGTACAGCTTCTTTTATCTACTTTGTGTGAAATAAGCTTCATTTGTTTTGATTTGACCTCAGCATCCTCAGACCTTTTCTTTTTTGCTGGTGTTACTGTTGATTCGGAGTCACTGGAAACAAATGTGCAAATAAGTACATATTATTTTTAAAATATAGCAAATTAATTGTACTAATAACTATTTATGTTATAATATTGCCAATTCATCTACAACAAAATACGATATAATATGGGTAAGTGCCTTAAAGTTTTGATCAAACTAATGCTGTAATTCTAAAATAAACTATTTGAATATAATGCAGTCTCCTGCAAATTTATAAGTAATCAGTTGCACTAAAGACATGCATTCGAATAAAAAATAAAGTATTTAACTGCATTTATTACCTCCTTGAAGGCTTGGATAATAATTGGATAATTTACCAATTATTTCCGATAAATTTTGATGACAACTTCTTAAGTGTTTGTTTAATTAGTAGTATTCCCCGATGATTTAAAATTTTTAAAACACAATTACATCATGCAGTGTCCTTACTTATTCTTTCAAAGTATTTCCAAATGGCGCTCATCTTGTCGAAACTTATCTTGCGAACATGTAGTCAAGAATCATGTAGAACTGAAAAAATCTAATTGAATTGTAATATTTGTACAGAACTTGTTGCATATACAATATTCATTTTATAGAAAGAATAAAATATTTGGTACCTTTTTATTTATTTAGAGTTGAAGTAGAATATACGATAGCAGTCACAAACAAACACAGCAGTTGGTAAGGCAGGCGCATTCAAGCACATTTAGCATGAGCAGGAGTGCATAACCTAAAATTATAACAAAACGTTGTTAATAAGAAAACACATATTCATTCCTTTTTTATGTACTCATGCATGACATGACTTTAAAAGTTACAGACGCAGTTACAGCTGAATAAAACACAATTAATACAGAACAAAACTTACAGACCACAATAACAATAAACTAACATATCTAACGTAGAAGTTTCACTTTTAACTTATTACGTAAGGAAGAAGGAACACGGCTTTGGATTTTCACAATTTATTTAATAAATAGAAAGAAATACAACACTTTGAACGCTTTGAACACAGAGTCAACATCAACACACACAAGTCAAAAAGTCACCAGTGAAGTCAAGAGCGTCAGTCGAAACATATTTTTTTGCACGCCCCAAACGCGCAGCGCGGGGAGTGCTCTATTCTCGCTTAAAAAAAAAAACAATGTTTTGCAAGGATAAAGTGATGATTTCTACTCATCTGTTTCAACAAAATATAATAAATTATACATATTTGGAAAGAGGAGACTCTAAGCTTTAAGATGGCCATACAATATTATTAATTAACATTATTTTTCATAATGAAAATTCAAGTTGAAAAATTTTTTTAGTGGTTGTCCGTTAGGATGTATATATTGCAACAACACAAATGAATTAATTTTTGCGCATAGGATTAAAGTGTGTGTTTTATAAGTCAACAAGTCTATATTGGAGGTATTATAATTATTTATTGCACACCAATTGAATAATAGTTCATACGATATATTTTTAAACATACACAAATGTTATGAATTTTGAAATACTGTTGGAAACAAGTTTATATAAAGTTCAGATCCGAAATTGTTACTTGAGTGAAGATGTTCCAGTTTGATGCGGCGAGATGGCTGAAGGCGATGCGTATATCTCGCGTGTCCATCCCTCATGGATTCTGCTGAGCTGGTGTCCTGATGATAAACACGCTGAACTTGCTCGTCAAACTGCAACACTGCCTCGCTGCAATAACACTGATTATAGATTGTCAAAGGTTTTTAAGAATGTTTTAATATTGTTTTACTTATTTACGTATCTCAAGGTGTAATGTGGGTGTTTAATGGAAAGCGGTGTATAGGCACACACCTTCTGGCTCGTCTTCAAGTGTCCTCGCATCACCAGATCTACCGGGGTCGGTAGATCTCCCTATGAGGATATCTTGAGTAACACGGATACTTGAAATCCAATTATATTATACAACTGAATTACTTGGGTCTGTAGAATAACTCACACAGAGTTCCAAGTATTAGTACACCTTTCGCACAGTTTACGTGTTCACGCAAGAGAAACTTCTTGAACACGAACCGCATGTTTACTAGACGAATGCTCAAGATGAACTGCCCCTGATCTGCTCATGGCAACCGACAATTTTCAATGATTTTACTTCTTTCTAATAGGCCAATTACCGGTCACATGATACTATGCACACGGCACGAATATTTCTTCATGCAACATTTTGCATGGAATTGGTAGAGCCTGCACAGATAATTATCTGGGATTTTATTACTTCACACTTGAGTGAGTTTCAACTAAAGATTTCATATAACAAAAATTCACATTTAACAGTTATTTGAAGATCACAGAATATAGGGAAATTGTAGCTAATATTATATTTTATGTCTTGTTCAAGTCTCATGTAAATCGGATAATTATAACGGACACTATAGAAAAACGTTAATAACTCACGCACCCGCACACACTTTCACAAACACATTACATAGAAAAATGGCGAATAACATTTTTAAGAGTTTGACCTATTCTAATTTCTTATCGGTAATATAATACAAAAACTATAGCTAAAAAACCAATTTGAACAAGAGACAAATTTAAACAGGAGAATGTCCGTCATCCATGCATAAGATATTGCTTAGTTCATTGTTTATCATGATCCTCTGTTCTATCGCAGGATTAACCCCCACCACATAAAAAAAATTTTAAACCCTTTTTTTTATATAATAATACAATGTCCAAGTCCTAATAATAAAATAATAAAACATTACCTTAATAATTGAAACCCAAACTAAATAAACAACACTTATCTAAAAATGAACTTTTTCTTGTGAAACTTACTGTTTTTCGTTGAACGCGTTTCGGCGTACGTATCCGCCTTCTTCAGCTTTGAGCCAGACTGCCATCATTTAGTAACGGTTGTTGTATGGGAGGTGTACTGGGGGTGGTGTGTGGAGGAAGGGGATTGGCGCGGGGATTCAACTTAATGTTTGTTTTTTGTATAATTGTGTTAAAAAGTGTTTGTGATTTATATTGTAATTGATCGTTAAGTATGTTGTTTGGTTGTGTTGTGTGGTGTTTATATATTTCGTATTGTTCAGTTGTGTTGAGTTTTCGACCTTTGGGTAAGTAATGTAAAATTTCAAGATTAGTGTCTATGTTGGTGTAACTGTGGTTTTCTGTGTGTATGTGTGTGGCAAATGCGGAGTGTATATTGTTGTTGGTTAAAGCTTTCAAGTGTTCAGAATAACGGGATGAAAAAATCTTCCCATCTGGCCTATGTAGAAACTATTGCAGTCATTACAATTTAATTTGTAAACACCTGTTTTGTTATATTTGTCTATGTCTGTGTTTGTATTATTGATGTGTTTTTTGATGGTATTGGTTGTTCTGTATGCTATTTTGTATTTGTGTTTTCTGAATGTGTTGGCGATTTTGTGTGTGTAGGAGTTGTGGTATGTGAGTGTGATGTATTTATTGTGTTGTGTGTTGATGGTATTTTGTGTTTTGTTGTTTTTGTTTTTGATGCGTTTGTGTAGTGTGTTTATTAAATTAGGGTTGTAACCGTTTTTGATTGCTATGTATTTTATTGTGTTGAGTTCGTCGGTGTAATCTTGTTTATTTAAGGGTATTTTAGTTAGTCTCTGGAGCATATGGTTGAAGGCTGCACGATCAAACCACCCGACACAACATAAACATGTTGTCTTAGCATCCCATTCGCGCGCCTGGTTGTTGTTGCGCATTGGTGTGTGTAACACAGCCCTTAAGTTCTGCGAATTCAATTGCGTTGTCGCATACAGGCTGCATCCCATTGTAGCTGGTTGTTAGCTACAAAGTTTTTACTCTTCTCCCCAATGGAAAACACAGGCACGTGCGCACTGGAATTCTGTGAATTAAACTGTTGTTGACCACGCCGCATTCCAACGCACTGAACCGTTTTATGTAGGTGACTCGCTGTTTGGGCCCGTATAAATTGAATAAAACAGAATAAAATTATAACAAAATATAATACCCCTTTTCGCCCCATTACAATCCCCCCCCAATGAGAGATCTTCTGCCGAAACAGAAGAAATCTCATTGCTAAACCCCTAAGAGGATCGGTGAGGATATGGTGCCAACAACCCCCCATTAGTTCTTACACATCATGGGTAAACTACCCCCCTAGTTTGGAGACTATGGCCGCACCTGAGCGATATTACTGGACTTCTCTATTCGAGATCCCAACACCATAAAATCGAACAGACATGCACCACAGCGCACCTAACCTTCTAACATGCCACCCCCCCAAAATCCAAACCCTTGGTCTTATACCATGCCAGATCCTCCACCGATATGTTCCCCCTCATCATCCATACTGGGTCGCCTTCAGCAATACTGGGTGCATACATATACTTATTAATACATCCTAACAAAAAAATTTATTTTTAAATTCAAAAAGTTCATTTAAATTGAAATCAAATTGTTATATCTCCATTACTTTCTCAAGTAATAAAAATAAAAATTGTTTGCATGAATCCATCAACTCTATTAATTCTCTTCAATATTGTAACATGACATAAGATAGTGAAAATACATTGATAATTAGTTATAAAACAAAGAAGCTGAAGACAAGAACAAAGGTCAAGAACTTATAACTCAGAGGTTAATAACCAAATAACAAAATGACAAATGACTAATAAACTGACGATGACTTGACTCAATAGATTGGATAAACACAAGAAAAAACAATGGAACAAGGAAGAAGGAACCAGGAACCAAATGTAATCAAGAAATTGATAACGAACATTGTAATCCCCAAATTATGACCACAAAATGCATGTAAACAAATGCACTAATATATATTTAGAGCATAAATGAGATGTACCTATATTAATAATAACAAATAAGATAGTAATATTATGCACATTGTATGAATGAAGAAATGTACTTATAAATATAAGATAGGGAGTTAAAAATAAACATACCCAAATGAATAGTGATAAACATAATCAAAACCAGTAAACCATACCCTGAGGCAAATAAAGGCCATAGTTAATAATCAAAAGTGATCATTAGTGAATGGAAAATAAATTAATTACTCATAACCAATAACCACACGATGATGTTAAAATAATTAGACAACATAGTGAATAATATCAAGTGAGTGGAATAAAGAGTGTATCAATACAAATAAGTGGTGACATGCAGGTATAGCATGTTACATAAAAAAGTGAAAGTGAATAAATAAAAAAAACCTTCTATGAAGGAAAAAAGTGTAGTGGGTGAACATAAAAAGGTATTTTAGTAAGTAGACTGTAATAGAATATCTAAACAACCTGTGATAAACTTTATGCTAGCAAGTAAGATGAACTAATTGTACTGTGATTAATTTAAGCAATAGTTAGTAAGAATTATAAAATAAGATAAAAATTAAGTCATTAGAATGAATGGTAAACAAGAAAGATAGACACTGTTCTTGGATTTCGTTGTCCATGACGTGTCCGTTACTTAACTAAATATCACTATAATATTGACGACTCTGAACACTAAGTTTTTTATAAGTAAAAACGTAAAGTTTTACCTTACAGCCTAAACCGGCTTTCACCTATAGAAGGCTTCATCAGAGGCTCAGATGAAGCCTCTGATGAAGCCTTCTATAGGTGAAAGCCGGTTTAGGCTGTAAGGTAAAACTTTACGTTTTTACTTATAAAAAACTTAGTGTTCCGAGTCGTCAATATTATAGTGATATATAGACACTGTATTCTAGTGAAGGAATGAGGGAGTAGAGTATATTCTGTAAAGTACAGTTTAACAGTAGTATAATAAGAGTTTTGTTGTGGTTTAAAAAACCCATATAATGTAATAAATTATAAGTTAAAACAGATAGTAGTAAGAAACAGAAAAGTAGTTAGAAGTTTAATTTCAGGCTTGAACCTGGCAAGAAAATGTTTATTGTTATAATAAGAGGTGTAGTTAGAATCACCAATGTTTATTATTTGTTTCTATTAAAAAATTGTTTTAATGTACCATATATAAAGGTAAGGAGTTACAAAGAATGTTAGATAGTAGTATAGGAAAATCTAGGCTCAGGCCTAACAGTTAATGAAGAAACTTTGTAAATTTAAAAACAAACAATAGCCCAGTATCAAATCAGAATATACCAAATGTTTAAACAAGTTAAGTAGGTATACCTAATACAAAAATGTATAAATAACATCCAGTTTTAGATTAAATATATATGAAATATAAATAAGAAAATTAACGAAAATGTGATTAACTACTCAAAAGTAACCACGAGGGGTATCAAAATGATCCTTATCAAAAATTATGAACAATGGTATTCATGTAATAAACATAGCTACTAAAATAAGAAAGAAATCTTAATTTGAAGATATTTTATAGATTTAAACTAAAATAAAACGTTAGAATATAACAATGACATAAATTAACGACCAATGAGAATTAGCATATTTTAATAGGTAACCATAGCAACTGAAATTTATTACCAAAAAACCGTTGGTATTCTTATTAATCCATTATTGACCAACGCGGAGGGCGGATGTATGCAGCTCTCAACCCAAATTTAACTATAAAAACGTAAATTTTAACAAAAACCAGAAGGAAGAAGTATAGTAAAAGCATTCTATAGAACACCTGATGAATTAACCATTATTAAATTACTCACAACATAAAAATATCAGTGAAAAATAAGAAGACTTCGAAGAAACGTAACAGACGACTCATCCCGAAGGAAGAAAAGGATCGACCTACTTCAACCTGAGAATACGAACGACTGCGGAACAAGAGGGAAGCCGAACTTTATGTGAAAACCATCTGAACGGGAATTGATGAACATCCGAGGAGGAGAAGACGACTAGACCCATCTGGAAGAAGTAGACGAACATCGAGGAAGCCCCAACGAGAACCCGATGAGTATAAACTAATAATTTCACTTAAAAACGAATTCCCCTTTTATCCATAATAATGAGTTACAATTTTCACTTCACTGATCACTATTTTGAACAAGAACTAAAGGAAATTAAAATATCACTATTAATGAAACTTAATCAATTAACAACCGTTGAAACTGATTTATAATAAATTATTAATGATCATAACTTGTTGTCAGAATTCTAACCAAACACTATCTAATTCTCATTGCTGATAACTTACTTGTATGTATTAGTGTATTAAATATTGTGTACCTAGTTTTAAGAAATATTATAATTTTGTGCATTTTAGCCGATAATCCAAAACTTCTGTAGTCAAAAGGACTTTAACACGCCTTGTGAAAAATAATTATTGTAAACAAACATTATTCGCCAAGCAGGCGTCTTCATGATACAAACGACTGAGCATGCCAACTGAGCAACTGTAAAAGCTGGTGCTAAGATAAAATAATGTACTACTAAATAACTGAAAATTATTGAAGGGTTAATAAATATTATTGTTCTGCAACGCTGTATGTTTGATTCGTACAAAATAAGCTAATACATAGAAAATTATTAAAGTGAAAACAACAAAACATCACAGTTAGCGAAGTCGACACTGAAAGACGGTGTGCGCCAATCAGGTGGCGAGGCGGCAATATTCAAACCAAACGCCGAGAGATACGGTTTGCCTGTAAATGGTAAGAAAAGGTACAACTCGACTCGCTACATGCAAATAACATTGACAGAAGTAACTGAATTGATTAATAACATCAATTATACACCCATACTATACCACGAATGCAACGAGCGAATTAAAAAACGTTAATAGAACGAATTACAGAAAAACACAATTTAAAAACACCCCATAACAAAGTTTTAACCCCATAACCCCGCACATAAGTTTTATTACAAAGTGACGCATCCAACGTGTGGCAGAATAACACGCATTCTACAAATAAATACACCCCAATAAAAGGTTTTATTACAATATTAATTTTTAAATTTAAAATTCCATGGCCAGTTGTTTTAAATGAAATCCACTCCGCTTGATACGTTAACGTTTCAAGTTAGGCAAGCCGCCAGCGACAGCATTATTTAGTCAGTCGCTGTGACCTTGATCGTCGATGTAATCGAGCAGGCCGCACTACTACGATCTATGACAACAAAATCTGGGCAGCCGCGCATCAGCTGTTTGTAACTTTACTCGATCCGTTGCTGCGTGAATAAGTTAGTGTTAGAAGTATCGGCCTTGGGTATCGATACCGAGTACTCATATGGTATCGGACACCACGGTATCGAGTACTTTTTTCTTTTTAGAAATAAGTTATACTTTACTTGAAACAAAAAAAAAAGTACTCGATTCTTGAGAGTTTGGGGTCGATACTTTTTGGGTATCGATTCCGCACATTGTATATAGCATGTAGAAGAACAAACAGAAAAACACATCATATCGAGAATCAATATCATTTTATTAGAAATTGTTAAGCAAAAACAAAACATACCATTGAGAATCAAAATCACAAACGTAACTTCAAGAATGAATACTGTTTTATTACAAATTATTGTATTACTCCATTAAACTTAAAACCATTCTTCTTCTGGCCGGCCTGATAAGAATAGTAATTCATTCAGTCTCTTAGGTTTGAGATGATTCCTCTCCTGTATAGTTGTAGCACCAAGCTTTGGAAAATAACCGTTCTGCTGGTACGGATGAGGCAACAATCATGGCATGCCGATGGAATTGTCGATATAATCCAGGGAATATATCTTCCCATGTTTCGAGAGGATTTGATTTTAAAGGAGTGACAGGATTTTTAATATAAAGCGAAAGTTCGTCATGTAGACCCCCTTTAGCCTTTCTCCCTTTTTTATGAGCTAGTTCTTTATGCTCCTTCCAAAAATCGTATTCCCCGGTAACACTATCTGTATCAGATTCGGAAGAGATATTTTGGGAGGTAGAACTCTCTGAAATTGTCCTACGAAGAAGGCTCATAGCACTGGCACATGCTTCTCCAGTCTTAAAATGTAAATTTTTAAACCTTGGGTCAAGGATTGTACTCACAGCCAATAAATGAATTTTTTCAATTGCACCAAAACGTCAGTGAATTTGTTCCAGAAGAACCCTTTTTGCTTCCAGACAAAAAGTTGAATTGAGCTGCAGTGATGTCACCTGTGCAGGCAAACAATTGATAAAAGGTATCACTTTAGAAATTGTGACATAGTTCTCTCCGGACACTTTTCAGGTTACATATTCGAATGGTTTTAAAAGCAGCATTAATCCTTGGAGGTCTTTTAATTCTGTTGCTGAAAGCATGGGCGGAGCTTGATCTTTTAACAAAAGCGGCAAAATAATGGGAGCTAATTCAATAAATCGGTCAATCATATAGAAAGTCGAATTCCATCTAGTCTTAACATCCATTATCAGCTTTTTAGGTGCAGTTGTCTCATTTCCTGGTGGACACTGCGCTTTTTTCAACTCATCTGTGGCTATAACACTTTTTTTGAAATATTTCACAATTTCTCTTACTTTGTCAACAAAGTTTCGTGTATCCCCCTCAGACAACATTTTGTCAACAATTAGATTAATGGTGTGCGCGAAACATGGTAGATGTTTCCCAGAACTCTCAAAAAGGTTTCTGACAGCAGCTACCATGTTTGCATCATTATCAGTGAGAATAGCCATTATATTAGTTTTCTCTATATTCCAGTCGTTGAATACCTCTGACAGCTTTTCTGAAATATATTCTGCCGTGTGTCGCTCATGCAGAGGAATGGTAGCAATATATGCGGTCTTTAGGCTTGTACCTTCAAGATAATGTAATGTTATTTCCAGAAAGCTTGTCATTGTCATAGTTTCCATCCATATATCACAAGTTTATTATATCCATATATCCATCCTGATTCTTAAGTTTCTCCTTCAATAGGTTTTTTAAGACATTATACTCATATTTATCAAACATCAATTTTTTCATGTACGTGTCTGATGGAACTTTATAATGTAGAGCTATTGTTTTCATCAATTTTAAAAAGCCCTTTGTTTTAACAGTATAGAAAGGTTTGTAATCAACACAAATATAATACAGAATTGCATTGGTTATAGCAGCATGTCGTGATCCACCTTCGCTATTTGATGATTGACATTCGAATGCCTGCTTGATAGGATTCACTAAATTTGATGGAACTTGGGGTGCCTTAATAGAGTCCTCATAGATTTCCTGACTGCAAGTTGTTTTCGAACTTGGTACAGCTTCTTTTATCTACTTTGTGTGAAATAAGCTTCATTTGTTTTGATTTGACCTCAGCATCCTCAGACCTTTTCTTTTTTGCTGGTGTTACTGTTGATTCGGAGTCACTGGAAACAAATGTGCAAATAAGTACATATTATTTTTAAAATATAGCAAATTAATTGTACTAATAACTATTTATGTTATAATATTGCCAATTCATCTACAACAAAATACGATATAATATGGGTAAGTGCCTTAAAGTTTTGATCAAACTAATGCTGTAATTCTAAAATAAACTATTTGAATATAATGCAGTCTCCTGCAAATTTATAAGTAATCAGTTGCACTAAAGACATGCATTCGAATAAAAAATAAAGTATTTAACTGCATTTATTACCTCCTTGAAGGCTTGGATAATAATTGGATAATTTACCAATTATTTCCGATAAATTTTGATGACAACTTCTTAAGTGTTTGTTTAATTAGTAGTATTCCCCGATGATTTAAAATTTTTAAAACACAATTACATCATGCAGTGTCCTTACTTATTCTTTCAAAGTATTTCCAAATGGCGCTCATCTTGTCGAAACTTATCTTGCGAACATGTAGTCAAGAATCATGTAGAACTGAAAAAATCTAATTGAATTGTAATATTTGTACAGAACTTGTTGCATATACAATATTCATTTTATAGAAAGAATAAAATATTTGGTACCTTTGTATTTATATAGAGTTGAAGTAGAATATACGATAGCAGTCACCAACAAACACAGCAGTTGGTAAGGCAGGCGCATTCAAGCACATTTAGCATGAGCAGGAGTGCATAACCTAAAATTATAACAAAACGTTGTTAATAAGAAAACACATATTCATTCCTTTTTTATGTACTCATGCATGACGTGACTTTAAAAGTTACAGACGCAGTTACAGCTGAATAAAACACAATTAATACAGAACAAAACTTACAGACCACAATAACAATAAACTAACATATCTAACGTAGAAGTTTCACTTTTAAATTATTACGTAAGGAAGAAGGAACACGGCTTTGGATTTTCACAATTTATTTAATAAATAGAAAGAAATACAACACTTTGAACGCTTTGAACACAGAGTCAACATCAACACACACAAGTCAAAAAGTCACCAGTGAAGTCAAGAGCGTCAGTCGAAACATATTTTTTTGCACGCCCCAAACGCGCAGCGCGGGGAGTGCTCTATTCTCGCTTAAAAAAAAAAACAATGTTTTGCAAGGATAAAGTGATGATTTCTACTCATCTGTTTCAACAAAATATAATAAATTATACATATTTGGAAAGAGGAGACTCTAAGCTTTAAGATGGCCATACAATATTATTAATTAACATTATTTTTCATAATGAAAATTCAAGTTGAAAAATTTTTTTAGTGGTTGTCCGTTAAGATGTATATATTGCAACAACACAAATGAATTAATTTTTGCGCATAGGATTAAAGTGTGTGTGTTTTATAAGTCAACAAGTCTATATTGGAGGTATTATAATTATTTATTGCACACCAATTGAATAATAGTTCATACGATATATTTTTAAACATACACAAATGTTATGAATTTTGAAATACTGTTGGAAACAAGTTTATATAAAGTTCAGATCCGAAATTGTTACTTGAGTGAAGATGTTCCAGTTTGATGCGGCGAGATGGCTGAAGGCGATGCGTATATCTCGCGTGTCCTTCCCTCATGGATTCTGCTGAGCTGGTGTCCTGATGATAAACACGCTGAACTTGCTCGTCAAACTGCAACACTGCCTCGCTGCGATAACACTGATTATAGATTGTCAAAGGTTTTTAAGAATGTTTTAATATTGTTTTACTTATTTACGTATCTCAAGGTGTAATGTGGGTGTTTAATGGAAAGCGGTGTATAGGCACACACCTTCTGGCTCGTCTTCAAGTGTCCTCGCATCACCAGATCTACCGGGGTCGGTAGATCTCCCTATGAGGATATCTTGAGTAACACGGATACTTGAAATCCAATTATATTATACAACTGAATTACTTGGGTCTGTAGAATAACTCACACAGAGTTCCAAGTATTAGTACACCTTTCGCACAGTTTACGTGTTCACGCAAGAGAAACTTCTTGAACACGAACCGCATGTTTACTAGACGAATGCTCAAGATGAACTGCCCCTGATCTGCTCATGGCAACCGACAATTTTCAATGATTTTACTTCTTTCTAATAGGCCAATTACCGGTCACATGATACTATGCACACGGCACGAATATTTCTTCATGCAACATTTTGCATGGAATTGGTAGAGCCTGCACAGATAATTATCTGGGATTTTATTACTTCACACTTGAGTGAGTTTCAACTAAAGATTTCATATAACAAAAATTCACATTTAACAGTTATTTGAAGATCACAGAATATAGGGAAATTGTAGCTAATATTACATTTTATGTCTTGTTCAAGTCTCATGTAAATCGGATAATTATAACGGACACTATAGAAAAACGTTAATAACTCGCGCACCCGCACACACTTTCACAAACACATTACATAGAAAAATGGCGAATAACATTTTTAAGAGTTTGACCTATTCTAAATTCTTATCGGTAATATAATACAAAAACTATAGCTAAAAAACCAATTTGAACAAGAGACAAATTTAAACAGGAGAATGTCCGTCATCCATGCATAAGATATTGCTTAGTTCATTGTTTATCATGATCCTCTGTTCTATCGCAGGATTAACCCCCACCACATGAAAAAAAAAATATTAAACCCTTTTTTTTATATAATAATACAATGTCCAAGTCCTAATAATAAAATAATAAAACATTACCTTAATAATTGAAACCCAAACTAAATAAACAACACTTATCTAAAAATGAACTTTTTCATGTGAAACTTACTGTTTTTCGTTGAACGCGTTTCGGCGTACGTATCCGCCTTCTTCAGCTTTGAGCCAGACTGCCATCATTTAGTAACGGTTGTTGTGTGGAAGGTGTAGTGGCGGTGGTGTGTGGAGGAAGGGGATTGGCGCGGGGATTCAACTTAATGTTTGTTTTTTGTATAATTGTGTTAAAAAGTGTTTGTGATTTATATTGTAATTGATCGTTAAGTATGTTGTTTGGTTGTGTTGTGTGGTGTTTATACAGGGTGACCACGAGGAATAGGGCGTTTTTGATTGGGACTGTACTCGACAGTGGTTGGTGGGAGGGAGACTGAGTTGACGGCCTTGAGCTCGCAAAGGTGTGCCGTTTCAGTCACAATGGAGCAGTGGACGTTGCAACACCGCGTATTGCGTACGATAGTTTTGTGAAAACCGGCGAGTCAGTGACAGCAACCCAACGTCTTTTCCGGCGTCATTTCAATATTGAGCGACACGGTGCGGTCCCCAACCGAAAAACGATTTTGAGATGGGTCGACAACTTAAGAAGAACAGGATCGTTGATGAATATAAAACCACCTGGGTCTGCTCGGACAGTAAGGACGCCAGAAAATGTGGAAAAGGTAAGAGCGCTGTTACAGAGTCCACGTCGATCTGCTCATCGGCACTCGTTTGCTTTGCGCATGGGACGTGAATCGGTCAGGAAAATTTTAAAGTTTCAGTTAGAGTTTCACCCATTCAAAATCATGTTCGTGCAGAAATTGAATGAAGCGGACTACGAAAAGCGTGAAGATTTCGCTGTACAGATGCTGCAACTGATTGAAGAAAACAACGATGTCGTAATTTTCATGTTAGATGAGGCTCACTTTCATTTGAGCGGGGAAGTTAACAAGCAGAACTGTCGGTACTGGGCAGAGACAAATCCCAGACAGCTCCACGGACGCCCTCTGCACTCACCACGAGTCACAGTGTGGTGTGCGATATCGCGCCGCTGTGTCATCAGTCCCTATTTTTTTGAGGACGGTGGGCGTACAGTGACAGTAAATTCTGACCGGTACACTGAAATGATCAGAAACTTTTTCCTAAGAGAGTTGCGTAGGAGTAGGAGGAGACTAAACACGAATGACATTTGGTTCCAACAAGATGGTGCAACAGCCCATACTGCAAGAATATCTATGGACTTGCTTCGGCGTACCTTCCCCAGTCGTCTCATTTCCCGGTATGGAGATGTGCCTTGGCCTCCGCGTTCTCCAGACCTCAGTATGTGTGATTTCTTCCTCTGGGGTTACTTAAAATCTCGTGTTTATGCGGCCAAACCTCGCACATTAGAGGAACTTAAAGATGCGATTCGACGTGAGATCCAACTGATTGATCAGCAAACATTGGAAAGAGCGTGGGAGAACTTCAAAGGCAGAGTGGAAGAGTGCATCGATGAAGAAGGTAAACATCTCTCAGACATTATTTTCCAAACATAACTTCAATGGCATACATTGTACTACATTTTTATGTCAATAAATAATTTTTCACTTCAACATTAGCCGAGTATAATTTTTTTTAAAAACGCCCTATTCCTCGTGGTCACCCTGTATATTTCGTATTGTTCAGTTGTGTTGAGTTTTCGACCTTTGGGTAAGTAATGTAAAATTTCAAGATTAGTGTCTATGTTGGTGTAACTGTGGTTTTCTGTGTGTATGTGTGTGGCAAATGCGGAGTGTATATTGTTGTTGGTTAAAGCTTTCAAGTGTTCAGAATAACGGGATGAAAAAGAACTTCCCATCTGGCCTATGTAGAAACTATTGCAGTCATTACAATTTAATTTGTAAACACCTGTTTTGTTATATTTGTCTATGTCTGTGTTTGTATTATTGATGTGTTTTTTGATGGTATTGGTTGTTCTGTATGCTATTTTGTATTTGTGTTTTCTGAATGTGTTGGCGATTTTGTGTGTGTAGGAGTTGTGGTATGTGAGTGTGATGTATTTATTGTGTTGTGTGTTGATGGTATTTTGTGTTTTGTTGTTTTTGTTTTTGATGCGTTTGTGTAGTGTGTTTATTAAATTAGGGTTGTAACCGTTTTTGATTGCTATGTATTTTATTGTGTTGAGTTCGTCGGTGTAATCTTGTTTATTTAAGGGTATTTTAGTTAGTCTATGGAGCATATGGTTGAAGGCTGTATGTTTATGTTGTGTTGGGTGGTTTGATGTGTTGTGTATAACCATGTCAGTTGTGGTTGGTTTCCTGTATATTTTGTACGTGTGTGTATTGTTAGTTTTGTTAATTGTTAGGTCTAGAAAATTTATACTATTGTTTTGTTCAATTTCCAGTGTAAATTTTAATTTGTGGTGTATAGTGTTTATGTATTTGTGAAAGTTTTCAACTTGTCTTGTGTTGCCTTTGAATAAAAGTAATATATCATCTACATACCTGTGCCAGTATATAATTTTGTTAGTGTATTTGTTGTTGTTTATTATGTGGTTCTGTTCTATGTTGTGTATATATATTTCTGCTAGTATTCCTGATATGGGGGATCCCATCGGGAGACCTTCTGTTTGTGTGTATATCTTGTTATTGTATGTGAAGTAATTTTGTTCAGTTATTATTTTGGTAAGTGTGATGATTTCTTGTATGTGCGTTTCAGGCGTGTTGTTTTGTCTGAGTAGTTGTTCTAGTGTTTGGATGGTTTTTTTGATGGGGACATTAGTGTATAGATTGGTTATATCAAAAGATGCCAGAGTTGAGTTATGTGGGATGTGGATGTGTTCCGTTTTCCTGACTAGGTCGATGTTGTTTTTGATAGATGTGTTGTTACTGAGATTAATGTTTTCTCTGATTATTTTGTCTAGTTGTTTTGCGATTTTGTGGGAGGGGGCCTGTGTGTTGTTTATTAATGGGGTCTGATGGGAATGTTAGTTTTATGTATTTTTGGTAATGCATTTAGTTTAGGGGGGTTAGGTTTTATTTGTTTAAGGTATTTGGCGCTTTCTGGATTGATTATATGTTTTGTGTTGTTTATAAATTTGTTAATCTGTTTATGAAATTTTAGTGTGGGGTCTTTATTTATTTCCGTTATATTATTTTCGTTGAAGAAATTTTCGATTTTAGTGTTTAATTGGTGTTTGTCCATTATGACGCTAATGTTACCTTTGTCAGCTTTTAGGATTGTTATGTTGTGTTCAAGTAACTTGTGTTTTACATTGTTAAGTGTTTTTATTTCATTGTTGTGTATTTTTGGTTTTGTATGTGTGTTTTAAAGTTTTCGTTTTATGTCGTGACGTATCGGGTCTTGGTCGTTAAAGTGCGTGTTTTGTACAGCTGTTTCTGCGTCTATGATTATGTCGCGTATGTGTCTATTGTGATTTTTGATGTTAGTTGTATTGTTATTCAAATTATGTTTCAGTCCTTTGTTTAATAAAACCATTTCATCCTTTGTGAAATTAATGTTTGTTGTATTAACTACGCGTGTGTGGAATTTGTGTGCCGGTTCAGGGATTGATTAAATTGTGCGTGTTGTGAGGTTAGTTATTTTTTTTTATTGTGTCGATCTTGTATTGTCAATTTGAGTTTTTCTGTTGTCTTGTGTGTGTTGTATTTCATTTTCAAGTTCTGTGTGGTGTAATATTTGTGTGAGTTTCATGTGTAAGTTATATGCCTGTCTATTGAGTGTGTCTTTTTTATGGTATAAATAATTGATTATGTTATTTAGGTTTATTTGTTCTAATTTCTGTTTGGTTTGAAGTGCTGTATGTGTGTTTTGTTTTATTGTAACTTGTGCGTGTGTTGGTATGATGTTGTGTTGTCGACAAGTTTTATTGAATGCTATGTGTAAGGAAGTTTTTGTTACTTGTTGTTTGGCGTTTCTGTACTTATTGATGAAATACGCTTTATCTGCAGTATTATAGTTGTCTTGATTATTCATCTCTTCTTTCACAGCACTAACACTTATCTAAAAATGAACCTTTTCTTGTGAAACTTACTGTTTTTCGTTGAACGCGTTTCGGCGTACGTATCCGCCTTCTTCAGCTTTGAGCCAGACTGCCATCATTTAGTAACGGTTGTTGTGTGGAAGGTGTAGTGGGGGTGATGTGTGGAGGAAGGGGATGGCGCGGGGATTCAACTTAATGTTTGTTTTTTGTATAATTGTGTCAAAAAGTATATGTGATTTATATTGTAATTGATCGTTAAGTATGTTGTTTGGTTGTGTTGTGTGGTGTTTATATATTTCATATTGTTCAGTTGTGTTGAGTTTTCGACCTTTGGGTAAGTAATGTAAAATTTCAAGATTAGTGTCTATGTTGGTGTAACTGTGGTTTTCTGTGTGTATGTGTGTGGCAAATGCGGAGTGTATATTGTTTTTGGTTAAAGCTTTTAAGTGTTCAGAATAACGGGATGAAAAAGATGTTCCTGTCTGGCCTATGTAGAAACTATTGCAGTCATTACAATTTAATTTGTAAACACCTGTTTTGTTATATTTGTCTATGTCTGTGTTTGTATTATTGATGTGTTTTTTGATGGTATTGGTTGTTCTGTATGCTATTTTGTATTTGTGTTTTCTGAATGTGTTGGCGATTTTGTGTGTGTAGGAGTTGTGGTATGTGAGTGTGATGTATTTATTGTGTTGTGTGTTGATGGTATTTTGTGTTTTGTTGTTTTTGTTTTTGATGCGTTTGTATAGTGTGTTTATTAAATTAGGGTTGTAACCGTTTTTGATTGCTATGTATTTTATTGTGTTGAGTTCGTCGGTGTAATCTTGTTTATTTAAGGGTATTTTAGTTAGTCTCTGGAGCATATGGTTGAAGGCTGCACGATCAAACCACCCGACACAACATAAACATGTTGTCTTAGCATCCCATTCGCGCGCCTGGTTGTTGTTGCGCATTGGTGTGTGTAACACAGCCCTTAAGTTCTGCGAATTCAATTGCGTTGTCGCATACAGGCTGCATCCCATTGTAGCTGGTTGTTAGCTACAAAGTTTTTACTCTTCTCCCCAATGGAAAACACAGGCATGTGCGCACTGGAATTCTGTGAATTAAACTGTTGTTGACCACGCCGCATTTCAACGCACTGAACCGTTTTATGTAGGTGACTCGCTGTTTGGGCCCGTATAAATTGAATAAAACAGAATAAAATTATAACAAAATATAATACCCCTTTTCGCCCCATTACAATCCCCCCCAATGAGAGATCTTCTGCCGAAACAGAAGAAATCTCATTGCTAAACCCCTAAGAGGATCGGTGAGGATATGGTGCCAACAACCCCCATTAGTTCTTACACATCATGGGTAAACTACCCCCCTAGTTTGGAGACTATGGCCGCACCTGAGCGATATTACTGGACTTCTCTATTCGAGATCCCAACACCATAAAATCGAACAGACATGCACCACAGCGCACCTAACCTTCTAACATGCCACCCCCCCAAAATCCAAACCCTTGGTCTTATACCATGCCAGATCCTCCACCGATATGTTCCCCCTCATCATCCATACTGGGTCGCCTTCAGCAATACTGGGCGCATACATATACTTATTAATACATCCTAACAAAAAAATTTATTTTTAAATTCAAAAAGTTCATTTAAATTGAAATCAAATTGTTATATCTCCATTACTTTCTCAAGTAATAAAAATAAAAATCGTTTGCATGAATCCATCAACTCTATTAATTCTCTTCAATATTGTAACATGACATAAGATAGTGAAAATACATTGATAATTAGTTATAAAACAAAGAAGCTGAAGACAAGAACAAAGGTCAAGAACTTATAACTCAGAGATTAATAACCAAATAACAAAATGACAAATGACTAATAAACTGACGATGACTTGACTCAATAGATTGGATAAACACAAGAAAAAACAATGGAACAAGGAAGAAGGAACCAGGAACCAAATGTAATCAAGAAATTGATAACGAACATTGTAATCCCCAAATTATGACCACAAAATGCATGTAAACAAATGCACTAATATAGTTAGAGCATAAATGAGATGTACCTATATTAATAATAACAAATAAGATAGTAATATTATGCACATTGTATGAATGAAGAAATGTACTTATAAATATAAGATAGGGAGTTAAAAATAAACATACCCAAATGAATAGTGATAAACATAATCAAAACCAGTAAACCATACCCTGAGGCAAATAAAGGCCATAGTTAATAATCAAAAGTGATCATTAGTGAATGGAAAATAAATTAATTACTCATAACCAATAACCACACGATGATGTTAAAATAATTAGACAACATAGTGAATAATATCAAGTGAGTGGAATAAAGAGTGTATCAATACAAATAAGTGGTGACATGCAGGTATAGCATGTTACATAAAAAAGTGAAAGTGAATAAATAAAAAAAACCTTCTATGAAGGAAAAAAGTGTAGTGGGTGAACATAAAAAGGTATTTTAGTAAGTAGACTGTAATAGAATATCTAAACAACCTGTGATAAACTTTATGCTAGCAAGTAAGATGAACTAATTGTACTGTGATTAATTTAAGCAATAGTTAGTAAGAATTATAAAATAAGATAAAAATTAAGTCATTAGAATGAATGGTAAACAAGAAAGATAGACACTGTTCTTGGATTTCGTTGTCCATGACGTGTCCGTTACTTAACTAAATATCACTATAATATTTACGACTCTGAACACTATGTTTTTTATAAGTAAAAACGTAAAGTTTTACCTTACAGCCTAAACCGGCTTTCACCTATAGAAGGCTTCATCAGAGGCTCAGATGAAGCCTCTGATGAAGCCTTCTATAGGTGAAAGCCGGTTTAGGCTGTAAGGTAAAACTTTACGTTTTTACTTATAAAAAACTTAGTGTTCCGAGTCGTCAATATTATAGTGATATATAGACACTGTATTCTAGTGAAGGAATGAGGGAGTAGAGTATATTGTGTAAAGTACAGTTTAACAGTAGTATAATAAGAGTTTTGTTGTGGTTTAAAAAACCCATATAATGTAATAAATTATAAGTTAAAACAGATAGTAGTAAGAAACAGAAAAGTAGTTAGAAGTTTAATTTCAGGCTTGAACCTGGCAAGAAAATGTTTATTGTTATAATAAGAGGTGTAGTTAGAATCACCAATGTTTATTATTTGTTTCTATTAAAAAATTGTTTTAATGTACCATATATAAAGGTAAGGAGTTACAAAGAATGTTAGATAGTAGTATAGGAAAATCTAGGCTCAGGCCTAACAGTTAATGAAGAAACTTTTTAAATTTAAAAACAAACAATAGCCCAGTATCAAATCAGAATATACCAAATGTTTAAACAAGTTAAGTAGGTATACCTAATACAAAAATGTATAAATAACATCCAGTTTTAGATTAAATATATATGAAATATAAATAAGAAAATTAACGAAAATGTGATTAACTACTCAAAAGTAACCATGAGGGGTATCAAAATGATCCTTATCAAAAATTATGAACAATGGTATTCATGTAATAAACATAGCTACTAAAATAAGAAAGAAATCTTAATTTGAAGATATTTTATAGATTTAAACTAAAATAAAACGTTAGAATATAACAATGACATAAATTAACGACCAATGAGAATTAGCATAATTTAATAGGTAACCATAGCAACTGAAATTTATTACCAAAAAACCGTTGGAATTCTTATTAATCCATTATTGACCAACGCGGAGGGCGGATGTATGCAGCTCTCAACCCAAATTTAACTATAAAAACGTAAATTTTAACAAAAACCAGAAGGAAGAAGTATAGTAAAAGCATTCTATAGAACACCTGATGAATTAACCATTATTAAATTACTCACAACATAAAAATATCAGTGAAAAATAAGAAGACTTCGAAGAAACGTAACAGACGACTCATCCCGAAGGAAGAAAAGGATCGACCTACTTCAACCTGAGAATACGAACGACTGCGGAACAAGAGGGAAGCCGAACTTTATGTGAAAACCATCTGAACGGGAATTGATGAACATCCGAGGAGGAGAAGACGACTAGACCCATCTGGAAGAAGTAGACGAACATCGAGGAAGCCCCAACGAGAACCCGATGAGTATAAACTAATAATTTCACTTAAAAACGAATTCCCCTTTTATCCATAATAATGAGTTACAATTTTCACTTCACTGATCACTATTTTGAACAAGAACTAAAGGAAATTAAAATATCACTATTAATGAAACTTAATCAATTAACAACCGTTGAAACTGATTTATAATAAATTATTAATGATCATAACTTGTTGTCAGAATTCTAACCAAACACTATCTAATTCTCATTGCTGATAACTTACTTGTATGTATTAGTGTATTAAATATTGTATACCTAGTTTTAAGAAATATTATAATTTTGTGCATTTTAGCCGATAATCCAAAACTTCTGTAGTCAAAAGGACTTTAACATGCCTTGTGAAAAATAATTATTGTAAACAAACATTATTCGCCAAGCAGGCGTCTTCATGATACAAACGACTGAGCATACCAACTGAGCAATTGTAAAAGCCGGCATCAATATAAATTAATGTACTATTGAATAACTGAAAATTTGAAAGGGTTTAATAAATCTTATTGTTCTGCAACGCTGTATGTTTGATTCGTATAAAATAAAGTAATATATAGAGAATTATTAAAGTGGAAACAACAAAACACCACAGTTAGTGAAGTCGACACTGCAAGACGGCGTGAGCCAATCAGGTGACGAGGCGGTAAGATTCAAATTGAACGCCGAGAGATACGGTTTGCCCGTAAGTATTAAGAAAAAGTACAACCCGACTCGCTATATACGAATTACATTCACAGAAGTAACTGAACTGATTAATACCCTCAATTATACACCTATACTATATCACAAACGCAACGAGCGAATTAAAAACGCTCATCACACACACATTTATGATACGAATACTAGAACGGGTGACAATCATAAAATTCAGAACACCCCGTAAAATAGGTTTATTACAAAGTGGCGTGCCAACTAGTAGGGCTAGAATAATTAAGAAATTACACCATTAAACCTTACAGATTCTAGCGGCGACTGCAGAAAATGGAGTTGGGAAAAATCGGCACAAGACTGACTAAGCTACGCAAGAAGGAGGCAGAAGAGGAAGCAAAGAGATTAGAAAAGGAGATCGAGAAGGGTGTCAAATAAAAGAAAAGGAGATAACTTCAGTGGAAGATGTAGAAGAATTATTAACTCCCGTGGAACCAGATAAACCCACACAGCAGGAGGAAAACAGAGGAGGAATGGACTTAATGCGATTATGGGAATTAATGAAGGAAGAATTAAATGACAATTTCAAGAAACAGGATGAGAGAATGGACATAAATAATGAGAAGATGGAGAAGAAATTAGACAAGAAATTTGAGTCATTAAACGAAACCTTAACACAGAAAATGAAGGAGGAGAATAAACTGATCAGTGAAAAGATAGAGAGAAGTAACGAGAAAACCAGGGAAACCTTGAGACAAATGAAAAAAGATATAGAAACACTGAACCACAAAATCGATAGTAACAATGAAACTATACAACGACAATTAATAGCGTATCGTAAAGAAGTAAAGCAGACAAAAATGGAGATGAATCAGAGATGGGAAGAAACAAATTACAAAACCGATCAGATCAAGGAAACATTAAATAATGGTTTCAAGAAGGTGAATGAAACACTAGAAAAAGTTTCTGAAGGTATTAAAGAAACATTGAATGAGAACGGGAAACCGGGAAATAAGAAAATAGAAGATGGTAGGGAAGAAACAGAATTAAAAGAAGACAAAAGCATACTGTTATCTACAAATAAAAATAACAGCCACAAGGAGGATATCCCAACCATGGAGGTGAAGGCTAAGAAGAGGCATCCAAGGAAACTCATAAATACAAGAGAAGAGTTGGAGATGATGAAGAATGGACTACTTGAGGTGTTTAATGTACCAATTAACGACCAGAATGAAATAATGAATTTTAAAAATAACAGAAGGAACTTACTAGAAACTTTAGAAAGGAATCACTACAAAACAGTGTGTAACAGAATAAGAAGGAGAAGACACTTAATAGACATGCATAATCCAATATCAACGATAGCATCTATGATGGAAATAGCATTGACCTATTCGTTGTTTAAACAAAATAATGAAATGATTGAGATAGGAATGGAAACAAGTGAAAATTTTATGACAGAAACATTTAAATACACGATAGTAGCAAGAAAATGGACAAGAACAGAAGTCATTCTGAAAACGACAGCAATCCTAACAACAGGGGTAACTAATATAATCATGGACCATGGCTAAACCAAAGGCGAACATTGCTGCAAAATGGGACTGATATTAGAGATAACCGACACAGAATTGATGAAAGAGGAAAGAAAAGGAGAAGATTAACTTACAAAAAAAGTTATAAATAACAAGGGCCATTGTATAGTACAATATATACCCCTATTTCATTGTCAAAGAATAACCACAACAACACCTATGTCGTAAGTGAGATAACGACCAAGAGAATCAAAGGGACTTACAACCAGTCTTCTTTGAAAAAATATTATGAGGCAGTGTCAGAGAGTTAAAAGAATTTGGAGAGTAAACATTATCTAAATTCAAAAATTAAAGTGAGCACAACTTACAAATAAGTATTTGATTGAAATTAATATATGAATGAAAAAGAATTTAGAAGAAAGATTAGCTAAATTCAAAACAAAGTAAGTACAACTTACCACCAAGTGTGAAACGAAATGTGTAAACCCATGTAATTTTGAGAAAAAAAAAATATATATATAAAAATATATATATATGATGAAATATCATAAAAAATTGACATAAAATAATAAAATGTTAAACAAATAATGATGATGCTACATAACATCATTAACTGACCCTATTACAAAAGGGAATAATAAAGAATTAACGTTTCACAAAAGAAAAGACAAGACAATCAAATAAAAAATGACAATGACATATTAACTGGACAATCAATGCTGAAAAAGTATAAGTGAGCCAGAAACCAGCTACAATGTTAATGTTGAATATAAATGAGAAATAAAGTGATAACAAATAAAATCACTATCATATGAAGTAAGTTGACGAAACAAAGCAAAATATCTATTAAATATCGCCACAAGCATAGAAAAAGGAATCCAAATAAGTCACTGAGAAGAAAAGGTCATGAGAGGTATAAAAGAGAGAATAATTAATCCCAAAGGTGTTTTATTGTATTGATATTATATGAGTCGAAAACAGACGACTATCATTATGATTATTATGAATATTATTATGTGATGATTTTATGTTGAGATACGTCCAACAATTATTTATGTTATTGAGCAGATAGGCATGACCTCTGAACTCAAAATGTGTATAAATGGATAGCAGAGTAATAGAGCCACACGTGCCCTCTGGCTAGTACCAATTTATATGAATGGGAGAGAAGAAAATTTTAGGGAAATAGAACATACAAGGGATAACACTCGTAATGAAAGGATAAAGAAAGAAAATAATACCAAATACCATATCATGAACCATGACTTAATAAAAATAAATAAAGAAGAAAGTAGCGATTGATGAATTCCTGAATAATAACAACTTGATTAAATGAGCTATATTGATAATTTCAGAAAAAACATAATGATCTTTTTTTGAAATAATAAATTTTGGTGGTGATGCATTATGTAACATGACATAAGATAGTGAAAATACATTGATAATTAATTATAAAACAAAGAAGCTGAAGACAAGAAGAAAGGTCAAGAACTTATAACTCAGAGATTAATAACCAAATGACAAATGACTAATAAACTGACGATGACTTGACTCATTAGATTGGATAAACACAAGAAAAAACAATGGAACAAGGAAGAAGGAATCAGGAACCAAATGTAATCAAGAAATTGATAACGAACATTGTAATCCCCAAATTATGACCACAAAATGCATGTAAACAAATGCACTAATATAGTTAGAGCATAAATGAGATGTACCTATATTAATAATAACAAATAAGATAGTAATATTATGCACATTGTATGAATGAAGAAATGTACTTATAAATATAAGATAGGGAGTTAAAAATAAACATACCCAAATGAATAGTGATAAACATAATCAAAACCAGTAAACCATACCCTGAGGCAAATAAAGGCCATAGTTAATAATCAAAAGTGATCATTAGTGAATGGAAAATAAATTAGTTACTCATAACCAATAACCACACGATGATGTTAAAATAATTAGACAACATAGTGAATAATATCAAGTGAGTGGAATAAAGAGTGTATCAATACAAATAAGTGGTGACATGCAGGTATAGCATGTTACATAAAAAAGTGAAAGTGAATAAATAAAAAAAACCTTCTATGAAGGAAAAAAGTGTAGTGGGTGAACATAAAAAGGTATTTTAGTAAGTAGACTGTAATAGAATATCTAAACAACCTGTGATAAACTTTATGCTAGCAAGTAAGATGAACTAATTGTACTGTGATTAATTTAAGCAATAGTTAGTAAGAATTATAAAATAAGATAAAAATTAAGTCATTAGAATGAATGGTAAACAAGAAAGATAGACACTGTATTCTAGTGAAGGAATGAGGGAGTAGAGTATATTGTGTAAAGTACAGTTTAACAGTAGTATAATAAGAGTTTTGTTATGGTTTAAAAAACCCATATAATGTAATAAATTATAAGTTAAAACAGATAGTAGTAAGAAACAGAAAAGTAGTTAGAAGTTTAATTTCAGGCTTGAACCTGGCAAGAAAATGTTTATTGTTATAATAAGAGGTGTAGTTAGAATCACCAATGTTTATTATTTGTTTCTATTAAAAAATTGTTTTAATGTACCATATATAAAGGTAAGGAGTTACAAAGAATGTTAGATAGTAGTATAGGAAAATCTAGGCTCAGGCCTAACAGTTAATGAAGAAACTTTTTAAATTTAAAAACAAACAATAGCCCAGTATCAAATCAGAATATACCAAATGTTTAAACAAGTTAAGTAGGTATACCTAATACAAAAATGTATAAATAACATCCAGTTTTAGATTAAATATATATGAAATATAAATAAGAAAATTAACGAAAATGTGATTAACTACTCAAAAGTAACCATGAGGGGTATCAAAATGATCCTTATCAAAAATTATGAACAATGGTATTCATGTAATAAACATAGCTACTAAAATAAGAAAGAAATCTTAATTTGAAGATATTTTATAGATTTAAACTAAAATAAAACGTTAGAATATAACAATGACATAAATTAACGACCAATGAGAATTAGCATAATTTAATAGGTAACCATAGCAACTGAAATTTATTACCAAAAAACCGTTGGAATTCTTATTAATCCATTATTGACCAACGCGGAGGGCGGATGTATGCAGCTCTCAACCCAAATTTAACTATAAAAACGTAAATTTTAACAAAAACCAGAAGGAAGAAGTATAGTAAAAGCATTCTATAGAACACCTGATGAATTAACCATTATTAAATTACTCACAACATAAAAATATCAGTGAAAAATAAGAAGACTTCGAAGAAACGTAACAGACGACTCATCCCGAAGGAAGAAAAGGATCGACCTACTTCAACCTGAGAATACAAACGACTGCGAAACAAGAGGGAAGCCGAACTTTATGTGAAAACCATCTCAACGGGAGTTGATGAACATCCGAGGAGGAGAAGTCGACTAGACCCATCTGGAAGAAGTAGACGAACATCGAGGAAGCCTCAACGAGAACCCGATGAGTATAAACTAATAATTTCACTTAAAAACGAATTCCCCTTTTATCCATAATAACGAGTTACAATTTTCACTTCACTGATCACTATTTTGAACAAGAACTAAAGGTAATTAAAATATTACTATTAATGAAACTTAATCAATTAACAACCGTTGAAACTGATTTATAATAAATTATTAATGATCATAACTTGTTGTCAGAATTCTAACCAAACACTATTCTAATTCTCATTGCTGATAACTTACTTGTATGTATTAGTGTATTAAATATTGTGTACCTAGTTTTAAGAAATATTATAATTTTGTGCATTTTAGCTGATAATCCAAAACTTCTGTAGTCAAAAGGACTTTAACACGCCTTGTGAAAAATAATTATTGTAAACAAACATTATTCGCCAAGCAGGCGTCTTCATGATACAAACGACTGAGCAATTGTAGAAGCCGGCATCAATATAAATTAATGTACTATTGAATAACTGAAAATTTGAAAGGGTTTAATAAATCTTATTGTTCTGCAACGCTGTATGTTTGATTCGTATAAAATAAAGTAATATATAGAGAATTATTAAAGTGAAAACAACAAAATCACCACAGTTAGCGAAGTCGACACTGCAAGACGGCGTGAGCCAATCAGGTGACGAGGCGGTAAGATTCAAATTGAACGCCGAGAGATACGGTTTGCCCGTAAGTATTAAGAAAAAGTACAACCCGACTCGCTATATACGAATAACATTCACAGAAGTAAGTGAACTGATTAATACCCTCAATTATACACCTATACTATATCACGAATGCAACGAGCGAATTAAAAATGCTCGTCACACACACATTTACGATACGAATACTAGAACGGGTGACAATCATAAAATTCAGAACACCTCATAAAAAAGGTTTATTACAATATTAATAACAATCCTAAAGAAAACAAATTGAACACCTTATTAAAACATGAATTCACTTACTCTAACATTTGTTTATACATATATTCTAAACAATATAATTCAATAAACACTAGTAACACACATAAACAACAATATACTTGAAACTCAAACATCATCTATATGGCAGGCGGAAAATAAAATTTTATTTTTTCAAAAAAATTTTAACTTATCAAAATATACTTTTTTCAGTATTTAGAAACATTTAAAATCATTTAATTCAATTAAACGGCAAAATTGCATCAATCAATTACTAGAAACAGGTCTTGTCTATAACATCAACCATCAGCTGATCTTTCTGGGTCAAGTCAACGACCTTGACATACATATGTTACACAGAGCTACATCATAAAATACATGAAACATTTTTAAAATTTCTTATCATCACACGTAGTACAACATAATAAAATAAAACATTTAAAATTAACATGGTTACTATTACAATAAACAATAAAATTGATCTTTAAATTGACCAAAAATCACACGTTTTATAGCTTTACATTATTTTTAAATCCTATCAAAATCTGTCACTCGTTTCAATTATTTTTATATTTTGACTATGACTTTGTTTCCTTAATATTTTCCTACTCAATTAGTTTGGGTGACTTAATTATTCATAATAACTCACTTTATCAACTTGGCATTTATATATACTCTTACCCCCTTCTGACTCTAACATCACTAACAGATTTTACCTAGTATGACACCCGATGTTTATCAAAACATCTACCAATCATTCTCTAACCCCAACTTACTACTCAACTCATATCGCATCATTCTACCCTTATAACAAAAAATACTCTCTACCCCTTTGTACTCAGGATGTGTGTTCCCGTCCCACTGCTCATTCCCTTATGTTGGTTCCTGGACTCCCCCTAAATAACCCTTTCCGGCGCTAATTGGTCCCTTCCTGCCACAACGCTTTTCGTTGAGGACTCCTTATCACACCACCCCCCTTACAAAATTACCCATCAACTATTTACTCTCCCAATGCATCACTTTCATCTACAAAATATCTCCACTTATTTATTACCTCAATATATCAATCATTACTCTACATATTTTCCCCATAGCTACTGTGTCACTATTAATACTCAACTTCTACATTACATTTATTCACAACCATCTTACTTTATTCAACTCTCCTTCTAAACTTAACTTGGACTGATCTAATTGTCCTAACAAAATAATAATCACCGAAATTCTAACATTTACCATATTTCACATTTTAACTCTTCAAAATTCAAAACTATCTCCAATACATTTCCTCATTTAAATCAAAATCTTTTCACCACATTGAAATCATTATATTCAAACATTTAACTACCTTGAAAAATTTGCAAATCACTATAAGTGATATATTACAGCTGATCAGCTGATTTTCTTGGCAAGGTGATTGACCTTACTACAGATATATTTCAAAATTATATAAAGTACACATGTTCATAATTCTTACCACTAACATATTAACAATAATGACACAATAAAACATACTAAACAGAATCAGATAACAGAAACATCTTATATACTTGAAAGTCTTTTGAGTGTTAGCACAGTCTTTTCTGAAATCATTACACAAAGCACATCACATTTAAATCACTTACTCCTAAACGACCTATCTATTACAATAGTATTTTTGAATCAAAATGAAACATTATAATTGACTCTATCACTTAAAATTGGTTGCTCTCATAGGGACATACATCGCTACTCATTGAGACATAGTCATAGCAACAGTTACTGAACAGCTCTATGGATTGTCAACCCCCAACTCTCTCTATAGAGTTGTATTATAGGTTGACCGCCCGCTGTTTACAGAGGTCGTCACCCTCTCACTGCATTTACAGCTACACTCCCACTACATCATTACTTAAATTCCCCCCTTTTCCCAGTTACAATTAGGTAACCACCCGCCGGATGGACCGGATCGAGCGTTTGCCTTATGCACAGATGCGTTATCTGTGCCCCTGGCTTGTAACTGCCAGCTCCTTTACCACACACACTATTGTTTATTGATGTTGGACTGTTGCGCCCATTTGCATTCCCAAAAACTGAAGTTACATATATAAGGTATGGACGCTGCCCATACCGTTCTTGGTTCAGCGTTATATAAAAATTCGGTATTACTGATGTCCGAGGACACCAGTAATCCTACTAAAATGTTTCACACACCCTTAAAGACGGCACTATCGACACCTTCGACGATAGCCGCTGTTCCATAGTTATGTAGTTTCCCCTGTTCCCCCCTGGTTCAACTTCAACATTCACCAATTTTGTAACTACAGTAGAGTCTCGCTAATTCGAGTTAATTGGGGCTGAGGCAACCTCGAATTTGGAAAAACTCGGATTATACGGATGAAGAAAAAAACAAAGAGTAATGTATAAACAAACATTTATTGCTTACGGATAAGAAAACACAAACAATGTAGTACATACCTGAACTAGTTTAAACTCAAAAGATAAAAGGCACACAAATTTAGTTTTTAAAGAAATTGTCCAGAGTCTTTTGTTTTAAAATAGAGCCTCGTTTTTTAGCAGCAATGTCACGCCATCTTCTAAGCAGCATCGTGTCGGTCGGTGTAGCTTCTGCTTGCTGTTCGACATAACGCGATGCAGTGTCTAGCGCTGCCAACCCCTCGGCGTGAGTCATCACGGGTACAGTCTCTGCAGTCACGTCTTCATCACTATTTTCTTCTGCCGCTTCATTCAGCATTTCAACGATTGAATCATCGGTCACTTCAAACTGTTCATCACTATTCAACCATTCTGAAACATCATTTTCATTTGACTGTTCACAACCAGGAAGTTTTTTTATCAGTCGTGCTAAGACCAAGTCATGTTCGTCTGTGGTGTTACAACTGTTATTTTCTTCTTTTAAAATCTTGTTCCAAGACTTCCTTAGTGTTTCTGTCTTTATGTCATCCCATGATTCCGCCACCCAGTAAACTACGTCTTTCATTGTAGTATTCTTTAGAAATTCCACTATGGTTCCCTCGCCTTCTGTAGTTTGTAGGAGCCTCTGCAGCAGACGACGACGATATTTCTTTTTCAAGCACTCAAAAACGCCTTGGTCCATCGGCTGTATTAAACTCGTCACGTTTGGGGGTAAGAACAATGCTCTAATTTCGCCACATTTCAGTTCTTCTTCGTCAGGGTGTGATCCAGCGTTGTCAAGGGTTAATATTGCTTTGGGAGGCAAGTTCTTTTCCTTTAGGTACTTTTTGGTCTCAGGAACAAAACTTTCAAAAAACCACTTCTTAAAAATATTTTTATCCATCCAAGCAGATTTCTGGTTAATGTATGTAACAGGAAGGGCAGACGGAGTGATGTTTTTTAAAGCTCTAGGCTTTGCAGACTTGCCTATTAACATTAGCTTCAGTTTATGTTCTCCACTTGCATTCGATGCAGCAAGAACTGTCACCCTTTCTTTAGATTTTTTGTGGCCTGGCGCAGCATTTTCTTCCCTTGAAGCTAAAGTTTTAGTAGGCAGAATTTTAAAATTTAGTCCTGTCTCATCACAGTTGTACAACTGATTGAGAGTAAGTTTTTCCTCTTCTATAATTTTTTTAAATCTCTCACAGAACTGTGTGACAACCTCAGAATCCGCAGATAGCTTTTCACCACACATTTCAAGCTGCCTTACGCCGTATCGTTTTTTCCATCCTGAACTTGCTGTAAAATCATCCTCGCCTTCCTTAAACTGGTTCCTGAAAAGCATTGCTTTTTCTTGCAACATTGGACCTGAAATAGGACTTCCTTTTTGCCTCTGTTGACTAAACCAAGTGAACAAAGCTGCACTCGTTTTTTCATAATCAGATTTCTTCATCGATTTGCGTTCACAGGTTAAAATCCCCATACACTTTTTAGAAGAATAGTTTTCAATCTTGTCTCTGTTCCTACGCCAGTCACCAACAGTCACTTCGCCGACTCCATAATCAGCAGCAAGTTTTTTTAGCATTTCACCTCTGTCTAATCTTTTTAAGGCTTCCAATTTAACACTTAGCGGCACAAACTTCTTCTTAGGCCTACTCTTGTAACTCATTATATACAGTATAAATAACAATTTACTGTAGTGAAAAACTAAACGTTGAATATACTGTACAGTAAAATAACTAAAACAACAAGCAAACACTAGTAACGAAGCTTAGTAGTAACGCACAGGTACAACACTTGTATCAGCTGAGGCGGTCAGTCCGCTACTGATTTATTTACATATTTATTTTTAGCGTGCTGTAGACACTTGGTCTGGCATGAGTCACGATATGGCGGGAATGTTGTTTACATTTACTGACTGTATTTATTATTTTTTTCCAGCTCGAATTACACGGAACCTCGAAATACCGGGGCTCGAGTTACCGAGACTCTACTGTACTTACATAATTCCACGGCCAGAGCCTGGTGAAACCGTGACCGCCCGAAATGTGGGGAAACTACCAAAAGACATATAAGGCCAACGCTGACACCGCTACTGCAATTCACGGAATGTCAACTCTTATATGTTTGGGTATATTTATTAATTTTTCATTCTTAACCTAATAAATACAATATACTCATAATTAACGTTGCGATTATTCCATTAAAACAAACAATTCACATTTGAGGTTGATTAGAAATTACACCTTACACCCTTATTTTTGCATATAAAATTATAAACATTATATTTTAATTCCAATTGAACTTCTATTAATTAATTATCAATTCTTTATCATTTACTATATCATTAACTTTTCCAAAAATTTTCTTTATAACATTTCATTAATTAAAATTTGCTATTTAAACATTGAACATTTTGATTTATATAAATTGCATTATAAAATTCATACTTACAGTCAGGCCCATATTTTGGATGTATAACGCCCCTGTGCAGTCATTAATTTTACGCCCCCTATTCCCTGAGCTAAACTTCAGTGTCGCTATTCGTTTACAGACTATGGACAATAAATTGTTTAATTACTTACTTCAATTTTAAACTGTATTATAGACAGTATTTAAACTTAACTGAATACACAATATATGAAACAAAGGTGCAAGTTAAACATTTATACATTATTCTGAAGACGATATATGGTAAACACATAGAAAATAATCACTACAGTTTAATAACCTCAGTTAAAAATATCACTGAAACATCCAATTTGGTCAGTCAAACGTATATGGTAGAAATACCGCAATTTGATACTAACCATTCTGTGAAACTTACCAAACTTAGAGAAATGACTTTCTTCTGACTTTTGCATTTGCAAATGCATTTATCACTTCCTCAAAATCCAGACTGACAGTGATGTCTGATTCTATGGCGAGCACTCCAAGACTGACCAGTCGTTCTTGATTCTGTGCTGTCCGTAGATAGTTCTTGATTCGTTTTAAAGCTGAAAATGACCTTTCAGCAGAACAGTTTGTTGCTGGAGTACAGTTGTAGATCTTGAGTGCAGTGTACACATTTGGGTAGACATCACTAATTTTCTTCGAAGCCAACATTCTGCAGAGAAATGGAAGAGACGATAATTTGTTACCATCTTCTGTCTTCATAGATAACAGATAGCTTTTCAAATGGATGCATTCTTCACCAAAGCTGCTTTCTATGTCGGAATCATAAATGGCTCGAAGTTTCTCTGCAGCATCATAAATTTGAGGAGCTTCTAGTTTGGTGATATTTGAGAGAAATGAAAATATTAAATTATATTCTTTGTACACATTAACTCTCTTCTGTAACTCAGTCTGGAGAGTTTGTATGATCTTGGAATATGAAATTTCCATTCGTCTCCAGATCTTGTCATGTTCCAAGTCATCTGATCCTAGTTCTTCTTCAGGACTTTCTGGTTCCGCTTCTGATTCAGATGATTCATCAAAAAATCACCTACGTTTAATTTGACGTTTTGGTCTTGAAATCTCAACAGCTGAAGAAGAAGGAACTGATTCCAGACTCCTGATATGATTAAGTTTCTTTTCAGCTGAATCTCTGTGATTGGGGAAACAAGGTCTGAAGCTCAGTTAAATACACTGTAAGAGAGTCGTACATTTCAATAACAGTGGAAATGTCCATTTCCTGAGCTTGCAATTTTTTCATGACTTTGCCAAATTGTTGAAGAATAGAACCCCACACTGATGTCATGAATGCTACCTCAATGCTATTTAATTTCCTAAGAAGACCATCAGCTTGACATCTACCTTTACCCGTTTCATTTTCTGAAATAGTTCTTAACGCAGAAACCACTGCTTTCCAATCTGCATCCAAGCTCTTGCAAGCATCCTCACGTGCACACCATCGAGTTGTTGACAGTGATTTCAATGTCATGGTTACAGAATCAAAAAATGTTTCCAAGATATTCCATCTCCCTGTAGAATCTGCGAAGTAATTATATAAACTTTGCAATAACTCAAAAAACCGTACTGCAGCAATACAGCATTTCACTGCTTGTGAACCAACTAGATTCAGTGAGTGAGCTGCACATGGAATGAAGAAAACAAGAGGATTTCTTTCCTTGAGTCTTGCTTGCAAGCCAGAATATATTCCAGACATGTTGGCCACATTGTCATATGATTGACCTCTACAGTTATCAACTTTCAGACCATGTTGTTCTAAAGAATTCATTAGTGCTTCAAAAAGCTTTTCTCCAGTATGGCCTGTATTTTTCATAAAACACAGAAATCTTTCAACTGAGAGCCCACAATCAGTTACATATCTAACAACTACACTTAACTGGTCATTATGAGATAAATCTGGCGTAGAATCTACTATGACTGAAAAATATTTAGAAGAAATAACTTCATTGCCTATTTTTTCACTCACTGACTTTCCCATAAGATGTATTAATTCTTCATAAATTGCTGGTGACAAGTATGATGTAGATCCTTTTCCAGGATTACCGAACCGTGCAATATGGTCAGCCAGAAAAGAATCGTACTCTGCAATTAATTCCAAACACATCATGAGATTTCCATTTTTCACAGAGCCAAACTTCTCTTCGTCTCCACGAAATGCTAAACCCCTAGAAGCTAGTTTTTTTAACTACAGAAACAACTCTTTTAATACATTTCTCCAATATGTAACTTCATGTTCATCTGGCTGAGCAATCTTTTGTCAATTCTGTTCATCTCATTTCCTCTACTTTTCAATTTTAACAAGCAGTCTCTGTGAGAAGCAGAATTTTCATGTTCGGCTATTCTTATGCCAGCATGGCTCCAATCATTGAAACCAGATGTTGCAAACTGAGATGTACCACCGAATAATTTGCATGGGGCACAGAACAGTGATCCTTGGCTGGGAGAATAAACAAGATATTCACGGTTCATAATTTCCCCATTTACTAAAATCCTATGGAATAGTTTCTTGCTGCAAAACCGTTGTGTTCCATCAACATATCGCTGCGAGGACTGTGAAAGTCAGCGTCTTTGTTTTGATTAATACCATTTTTTATCAAATAATCCCGAGTGTGATCAGTGTTTTCCCAATAGAATGGATCATTACTAGGAATAGACACTGCAAAATCCACTTCTGTAGAGAGTGTAGCTTGTTCCTGTACTTCGAGATTTTCGACTTCCACATTGTCTTTACTGTTTTCCACTATAATTTCACCCGAATTTTCAGGCCTACACTTTTCACTTTTGTTTCACCACTGAAATATGAGTCCAGTCAAGGTATTTTCTGCAAAATTTTACTCTCCCTCTGTCTTTTTTCCTCAGCTTTCTAGCGATATGCAGCACCACTTAACCTAGATCGCCCATCCATACCGTCCCTAAGCTATTATATCTTAACCAAAAAACCTATAGAAATACTGTTTTGTAGAACATTTAAAACTGAATAATTCACTGTCAACAGTTAAAATACTCGGCGTATCGTATAAAATGCCTTGATTTTGAAAGTTAATAACAAGTTGGAACCACGTGGAACGATGAAACGCCAACTTAACTCTGAATTAATAACAACAGACACACCAAAGAATATGCACACATTTAGACATTTTGCAAAGATAGTTTATCAGATTACTAACTCTATACTCAACACTAAATCCAAATTTTACGTCCTATAATTTAAATAATACGAATAATAAACATTATTTATAAACGAAAACACTGCTCACACCTTTACACTTTCTTACACAACGCAGAACGTAACCTCCAAACACAAAGCTGCAGAGCACGTATAAAATTATTCACCACAGTCACATAAATTACATCAGCCTAAGAAGGAATGAATACCAAATGTTTCAGAAACTATCCGCTAGAGGGCAGCACGAATATCATTCCAATAAACGACGTATGATGGCAATACTAATGAAGCAAAAGTTGAAAACGTAAATATACGTGATTACTGATTTTGGCCCGTCTGACAAAAAACGTGTATATACATGATTACTGTTCAAAGGGTTAATGCCAGAGCCAGAACGCTAATCTACTTCGGGCTTTATAATGATATGAAGCGATGTTTTTTTTTAACCAGCTATATTTTGCTGCCCTCAAAATTTTGCCGCCCTGTGCACCTGCACATGTTGCACATGCCTAAATACGGCCCTGCTTACAGTACATCACTCACATACTGTCATAAACACAAAATATCAACACCAAACACCAATAACTCCATGTACCTTCTGAAACATTTTAACAACCCTGTTATTCCACAAACTACACAATTTAACACTTATTTATTTATTAATTATTATCAAAATTGAACCTCATAAAATAATTTAAATTCATCATCAAAATTCAAATACCTATATAACATTTTAAATCAATCAAAATATTTAAGCATCTCAAATTATTTGCATTCCATCAAGTATTGAAAACACAACATTTTAATTACATTACTTCCAAAACAATTTATCATTCATTAATTACCACCTTTGTAATCATTTATTTAACCTGACAAAATATTATTATTATTATTAAACAAATTCTGCTACATACATATTGTTTACATAAAACATTTTACAATACAGATACAATTAATTTCACTAAAATTTATTTACAAATCTTTGTCATTATTTTTCTATTTACCACACTTCATTTCCTAATTCAGCCAGTCATAACCATAAATTAAAATATTTAATATATTTAAATGTCCATTTATTGATTTCTTATCTAACCACCATCGTTGTATAATAGCCTTACTTTTTTATAACACTTCTCATTCTTACTCACACTCAAATTATTATTATTATTATTATAATGACCCTTATCAACATAATATTTGACACCATTATTATCTATTAATTCATATAACCAGTCTACATTGGTAATTTCAATTCTGTCTCCGTAAGTATTTTTATTCACTATAAAGTCAGTTATTTTATCATCATCATCAAAATAATTATCCATCTCTATTTTACAAGGTAAGTATTTTATATCATCTATTTCCTTCAATTCTAACCTCTCTTTCAACTCTTTATAATTTCTCTTTAATTGAAATAATTATATCTCTCTATCAATACACAGCTCTCTACATAAATCTCTCTCACCATAACACCCTATCACATTTTCTCTCTCACTCCACACAGAGGGTACTAACTCACAAAAATTCGGGGAACAACTCAAAGACCTCATGTCTTCCAATAACAAGGGACTCTTGCCCTTCAACAACAACATTTGTAAACACCTTGGTTTACAATAAACCTGGGGAAAATTTACCCTCTGCTTCATACCCACAATATAACTCTCTTCACCCACTCTCTTTAACCCATCAACCCACACTAACATTCCATTATTACATCCTACTTCCACTAAAACTTCATCAGCACTATTTTTCATTATATTCTCATAATGCTTACCCCTACTTACCTCATTATTTGCTGTCTGATCGTTTTTATTTTCGTCTAATTTATCTGTTTCTCCACTATTCTTTACCCCCACTATACTCTCAGAATTGTAATTAACATCATTATCATCACTATTCAATATTTTATTATCTAACACTACCTCTTCCAATATTTTATTATTATTATTATTATTGGTCACAACTGTAACATTGTCACCTAACTTCTTGTTTATTATCTGCTTTACTTTACTGTTAAAGTTAGTTTCTATTATTTCATTAGTTTGGTTTAAATGCTTATTAATTTCATTCATATGGTTTTTCAACTCATCGAATTTACTGTTTTGTTCATCAAACTTTATATTAAAATTGCTATTTTGAACGTCAAAACGACCATTCACACTCTGCTTAATATCATCAGACATTGCCCTCATAAAATTGAATATATAATTTATTGAATATTCTTTTTCTTTTATTTTAGTTGCTACTAGAGTGGAAATCACTCCCGGCTCACTAATTACAGATTCGTTTATCAGGCTTGAAGTTGTCTCCATTCCTGAATCGTTAGCGTTAACATTTACTGAGTTTTCTGTTTCAACGTCATTTAAGCTGACGTCTTCCTTATTATTTTCATTAGTATTCATTTTGTATATAACTTATTATGTTTTCCTTGATATAAAATTCAATTTTACATATACACAGTATTATTTATATAATATGACACAAGTAACATAGTATGGCTCTAACTTCTTAATTTTTTATACATCGTTAGTACGTATGTTACCCAACCTCCAAATCACGCTCACATTTACTGTAGGTGCGGTTTATTAAAATTTATTTTTTATAAACATGTCCCTGTTCGGGCGCCATTTGTGATATTATATTTAATACACAATATTATAATAATAATTCATTTTCACCTACCTTGACTTGAGCCCAGGGTTACATTGCACGAACCTGTGAATGTTAAGCGTGACTTAGGGTTATACTATTCAAGTACTCAACTCTCGTTTTGGTAACATAACTCAGATTTTATTTCATTTCTATATTCTTGTTTAATAATCTTATAGCGTTTTACTTGTCTCTTTTCTTCTAGTATCAAACGTATACATTATTTATATATAAAAAAACTTTAAACTTCAACTAACTTATTCTAAATTTTGTATAAAATGACCCAGTTTGCTGCACACACACTTTCATTCCATTATAAAACCCCTTTTATGTTAATTGATTTGAAGAACCCTTTGTAAAAAAATGAAATTATTCTGATGGGTTACCCAACGGCGTCACTCCTCTCGCTGCCATGTGCCTCGTGTTTTAAGTGTCCAAAAGTTTACGATTCACCTTTTATTTAGCCCGCTCACTTCACTGATTCTGTTTATTTATGTTAAATCATTTTTTAATTTTGGTTCACTTTTCACATGATAAATTTAGAATTTTGTGTGCACACATTTTTTTTTATTCACACCCGGCCGGGCTGAGAGTTTTATTCAACTGCGGCAGCAGGCTACCAAAATTTCTCCCACCAGAAGTTAGGCATGACGGAAATTACAATGCCTTATATGTTAAAGCCTTCGTCACTGTTAATTTAACACGTGTTATTTTCGTGTGTCAGGCGTTGACGAAATTACACTGCCACTGGTTACGTCACGCGAATGGGTGTGACTTGTCAAACTTCCGTCAGCATGGGACAACGTTGCTGACAAAATTAGTTACTTCGGGCCATATTGGTTTTTTGTCTAAGCGTCCCATCCGCGCGCCTGGTTGTTGTTGCGCGTTGGTGTGTGTAACACAGCCCTTAGGTTCTGCGAATTCAATTGCGTTGTCGCATACAGGCCGCATCCCATTGTAGCTGGTTGTTAGCTACAAAGTTTTTACTCTTCTCCCCAACGGAAAACACAGGCATGTGCACACTGGAATTCTGTGAATTAAACTGTTGTTGACCACGCCGCATTCCAACGCACTGAACCGTTTTATGTAGGTGACTCGCTGTTTGGGCCCGTATAAATTGAATAAAACAGAATAAAATTACAACAAAATATAATACCCCTTTTCGCCCCATTACACACTGACATAATACATTAATTTTGTTTCCCCATGAAATTCAATCAATACATAATCTCCAAGAGATGGTTCCTTCGTAAGTGGACTGAATTCCATTACGTCTTCCTCACGATCTGATGATGATGATGAAAGGCAGGCAAAATCTCTCTTACCTTCATTTTGAGAAGTAAGGGAACTGTCAAATAATCTTCTTTTGCTACTCTTCCCTTCATTAATTGCTTGTTTTGTTGATCTTCGCTTGAGAGCAAGTTCTGTTATTTTTTTTTCTCTGGAATGTCCATAACAATCATACTCCTACCTTTCTTTCTCCTATTTGTTTTTTGAGGCTGAGCCTTCGGTAGCGCACGAAATGCGTAAGGGCTGATGACTTTCTGTCCATCTCTCTGCGAATTCTCATTACATTCCTTATCAATTTCCAGTGGAAGCTCTAATGAAATTCCAGTTAACTGAGAATTTTTGTTGTCATCAGCCTGTGAAGATTCTGTTCTAGAATTTTCACCATTTCTTTCGGTTTGTAAAGTTTCTTCGCAGGGTCTATCTGTTACACTACTAGGAAGATAGTCATCATCTGTAAAGACATTTTTATCATATGGGAATATTCTTGTCTTCCTAAACCCTGACCCAATGTTAGATTTTGTCATTGATCGCTGAAAAGCAACATTAACACACCCAGCAATGTCATAGATCGTGAAAGGGGTTCCTGGGTGGTTTACGAGCCAGGAACTGACAGCTGAATTATAATGCGACTTAAAAGAGAAATATACACCTACATCTAAGGGCTGTAACTTATGCGAACAGTGTGGTGGAAAAGTGAGAATAGTTACACTATTTTCTTTCGCAAGATCCAAACATTCTATGGAAAGATGACTTTCATGGTTGTCAAGCAGCAGTAGTGTCAGATTTTCTTTAGACGAACAGGTATGTTTGATGAAATGTTTCATTACATCAACAAACAGATCTGCATTCATCCAACCAGAAGGTGTCACGAGACCTAGTGTACCAGAAGGGCCATCCCGTATCATATGAGACTTAAAATGAGTTCGAGGAAATACCATTGCCGGTGGTAGAGTATTGCCTAATGCATTAATAAAACAACAAGTTGTTACTAAAGACCCCTTTTCACCGCTGGTTGCCCCTGCTACAGATTTTACACCTTTCCCTGCTATGACTGTTCTGGGTTTTTGTACAGTTGTTGTGCCTGTTTCATCTAAGTTCCATAAACGAGAACCATCTGAAAAGGAAGGGTTTCTTTCTAAGACCTCTTTCAATTTGTCCATGAACGTTTCAACATTATGTCTATTGAAAGAAGACGACCTTGCAATGCTACAAGCTTCGGAATGTCTTATGCTAAGAAAAGAATGTCTTTTCATAAAATTATGGAGCCATTCTAATCCGGCCATTTTTTTCATTTTCCCACCGTTCTGGAATAATAACATTATTCTTCACAGCTGTCTCATATGCCAGTCGGCAAGAATCTTTTGTAGTCAGTGGATAATTCATTTTGGAACACGTGAGAATATAATCAGCTAAGACGGTCTCTTGCTCATCTGACATAACCTTCCGGCAGGCATAATTTGGAATCATTCTAACTTCTCTATCAGGTTCAGCTAATTGTTTTTGAACATACCTGAAGAAAAACAACAAGGTAGCAATTAAGATCTGTGGTGAGAATTTCTATGAACATTATTCAAGTAGTGATACCATAGAAATTGAAAGGAAATAACCAGTTTCTAACCAAGCTGATATGAAAATAAGCCCGATATATCTTCTTACCTTGCTAATGTTTGAAAGGAAAGATTTTTCTGAACAGCAGCATGGCAAATACTATAGCCTTCCTTAATAACAAGTTCAACTGCTTTCATGAGAAAAAGATCCCATATTTGTTTTCCTTTTACGATTTCTAGCCATCTTAAAACAAATAATCAAAAAATTACTCAATGGCATAACCAAATAAAACATATTGTGTGCCTTATAACCTGTACAATATCAGTTGTTAGGGTTAAAATACCACAAACAACAGTACCCCACCTATTAATGTCTCACTGTGACCCACGTGCACTTAATCACAAAAATTATTTGTCATAATCTTAATTATTTGTGCATTTGCAAGTGAATCACTTCATTTTAATTCTCATTCACAGCAAAATACAATATAATATAAATAATTTATTTCATATTAAAATTTAAAATGCCAAAGACATCGAAACGTGAATAGATTATTTTACTTTACTCACCTCAAAACACTCAGCTTCAGATTTTCTGTACACATAAAAAGGAAGCTATCCACAAACACGATAGCCAACACTATTTTTGAATCTTAAATTTCCCACCTTAGCAACACTTATGGCGGACAATTCAAATTAAAAAAAATTGAATCTCTCAGTGTAGACCATGTCTCACTGTGGACCACCATACCCTACAGACCATAAGCCTATATGTTGTGTTATATTTTATAGAGAATAGAAAATAATAGACAAATAATAAACAATGGCAATATAGATAAGAAAAGAGATAAATTCTTACGAACTTAATAATACTGGACAAGCCAGTTAGAAGGTAATAGACAAACCATGATTTTGTAAAATAATGAAAACATACAATTATTATAAAACAGACCCAAATCAATTCAAAAAGTAAACAAATCATTTGTAACACAAAACAAAACATGTATAAAGGTAAAATAATATGTAATTTGTATAAAATAAGAAAATATAGCCAATTACTACCTATGCCTATGAAATGCCTAACTGTATAAAACCAATAACAACAAATTGTAAGAAATTACTATTATATTAGCAAATCCAAGGCAAGTAACTAGTTAATGATAATTAGTGGATCATATTAAGACGTAAAAGTTAAATTAAGGACATAAAATAAGAAAGAAATGTAATTACATAATATGAACGTTATTGTCAAAATATTAATACATAAGCAAACCCAGCTTTGAGGGATGTCAAAATGATCTTTGAAAGAAAATACGAACAGTTGTGATAATATCTCATACATAGAGAAGAAGACCGAAGAATAATAGCAATCAGAAGATATTTGGTCATTTTGAATAAAAATTCAAATATTATAACAATGGGCTTAAGTCATAATAGCCAATGAGAGTCAGCCAGTTACCATAACAACGGAACGTTATTTATTATTATTCCGTTAGAAACAGTTAGTCCATTATTGAAGCTCAAGACGAATAGACGCCAAGCCGTAAATGACACAAATTTTAATTTAAAACAAGAAAAAGTAACCAAATTTACTAAAATGAAGAACCAAACACTCTGATGGAGAACTAATACATTCAACCGAGGCCACCGACCAGATTAATAAATTCCAAATTAATAAATTTCGAGCAACTTATACGAAAAAGACGCAAGGCGTAATTACATTCCCAAATGATGGAAGATTGATGACTAACGATGACCCAATCTATTTCAACTGAATGACATTACACCTTAATTCAACTGATTTGATAAGTATTGCTGAGTTACCCGAATTTATGAAATAAATTCTCTTTAATCTTTCTCACAACACTTTTAACTCTCACTATAAACTGATGATATAATTTCTTTCAAAGATTAATTAAAAATAAAACACTAAACTTATATGAAACTAGAAAATAACCTGTATAGAAATTACGAACTTTTGAAATACACTTTTTAACACTTCAGGAACAAATTGTAATTACACCTTATAGTATATAAGTACCAGTAATGTAAGGTAGTGTACTTTATTGTAATCAAATTGATATTTTTTCGTAAACCAAAAGAATCCAGATTCATGAACGAAATTGAAAAAATAAACATTCAGTAAACGCCATGTCTGACTAACTAAATCGTTCAGTTACATTCGCCGAACCTTGAGATATAATTGTCTTTTACTGTCGGAGCAAATTTGTTTAATAACAAAATATAATTTTGTATAATACTGAATAACTACTAATCACCATTTAATAAACTAGTACAGAGTTGTAACCACTGTTCTTTATTTCATAGGAAAGTGCATTATATGATTTGTGTATTATAGAGACGAGCAAAAGTGACGATAAGCGCTCACGTTGGAAACTCGGCAAACTACCAGCGAGATTAAGAAATTCGCACAGGGCGGGAGTAATTTGAATTCACAATACCGTCATAGAACGAACGCTCAATCGTCCTATTTTTAATTGTTTTCAGATTAAACAATTTGGCGCCACCCGTGAAATATAACCACATAGTAAAGAACAGGTAAGGTTCCCACTCGCGTGTACTGGTAATTCGAGAGATCGCTACGGACATCGTCAGCGTAAATATAAAGTAATGGCTATAACGTGTGAGGCGAACAAACGAAGATACACACATTTTCAGAGACGATAAGAGTCTCATCGTTACAAATTGACGATCTCAACGTGTGGCTCTAAGCATTGTAAAGATCGCATCGTTACAATATTAACCTTATTTTCCTTGCGCATCATTTGCATATTAGCCTTATTTTCCGCGCACATCGTTTGCATATTAGTCATAATCGCGGCCAATGTTGTTTGTATATCCATTGCTGGAGTTTGAGATTCGGTCATTTTGACAATTTATATTATAAAGCTTACAAATATTAAAATTTCCTTATTTATCGGAACGTCAACTATTATTATCACAGAATTATTGTGGTTAAGAATGTTCAGATTATACGGTTTAAAGTATGCAGTCCAATATCATCAAATGTAAACAAACGTATTCTAACATAAACAAATAATAATTCAACCTCCAATACACTACTGATAAACTGTTCACATAACTTATACCCGAGAATACCCAAACATAAGATATATATTCTCTGATAAAGAAATGAACAACACACACAAATAAAAGTTAACAAAATTAGTCTATACAAAATTTAGAAATATTACTTAAATTACTAAATTAATCGTGCCCCTAGTTGGCTAGCACCATTTAATACTATGCGACAACACAAATGAATTAATTTTTGTACATAGGATTAAAGTGTGTGTGTTTTATAAATCAACAAGTCTATATTGGAGGTATTATAATTATTTATTGCACACCAATTGAATAATAGTCCATACGATATATTTTTAAACATGCACAAATGTTATGAATTTTGAAATATTGTTGGAAACAAGTTTATATAAAGTTCAGATCTGAAATTGTTACTTGAGTGAAGATGTTCCAATTTGATGCGGCGAGATGGCTGAATGCGATGCATATATCTCGCGTGTCCTTCCGTCATGGATTCTGCTGGGCTGGTGTCCTGATGATAAACATGCTGAACTTGCTCGTCGAACTGCAACACTGCCTCGCTGCGATAACACTGATTATAGATTGTCAAAGGTTTTTAAAAATGTTTTAATATTGTTTTACTTATTTACATATCTCAAGGTGTAATGTGGGTGTTTAATGAAAAGCGGTGTATAGGCGCACACCTTCCGGCTCGTCTTCAAGTGTCCTCGCGTCACCAGATCTACCGCGGTCGGTAGGTCTCCCTATGAGGATATCTTGACTAACACGGATACTTGAAATCCAATTATATTATTACAACTGAATTACTTGGGTCTGTAGATGTGCAGTAGCACGATAATTTTACTTTATAGGTTGGCTAATCTGCTTCTTACTTTTTGTTCTAATCTGATTGCTCAGTACGTCTAAAACGCTCGTAGCGGCGGTCGGCTCGCCTGCAGCCTTACTGTCCTTTAAATACTTGTACTAAAGTATTTTATTTCCGCGTACTATCGCGGGTCGTATTCTTTACGACCTTTATCGAAAGCCTTAGGCCACACTTCATATGGCCCATTAGGCCCCTTCATCGTAATTTAAAACTTTTTGATACGTATACGTCAAACTATATGTCTTACGTATACGTCATGCTCATTAGCAACCTTTCATTCAAAAATAACTGCTAACTACACATTTAATGTAATTTTGTACTTCAAATAAATGAATTAAATACAGTCCACACTCTTCATCATTTCTGCTTCCTGGTGGTTCAACTAAGAACGAATTTACACAAGCTACAGTCTTTACTCAACATTTTTGGTCCAAGCGGACCGGATTCTGTACATTTTTTGGTCACTCCGGACCTGGATTTTCGATGCATCATTACTATTTAATACTTTTCTGCCACTATTTCTGGCCATCACGGGCGAAACAGCATATCCGCTGATACGACCGTGGCGTGATTTCCATCAGCATTTCGCTCGTCACCTTTGAGCCTCCTGATAACATCTTCGGAAGAGCCTGCTAGCTACAGTGCTTCAAACAAGGCGGTCATCTCTCCGAGCTGTGTTTGCCATCTTCACCAAGGCGTCGACGCTGCAGGACATCGCCTACAAGGTATCACCTCAATAACAGCGTAACAAGGTGCGTACAATGGCTGAAGAAGGCCTCAAAGTGTTAACCAGAAAGAGAGGCGGCTTAAAGTCCGTAATAGTGCGAATACAATCTGCCATAAATAACTTTGATATAACTTCAAACACAAAACATTTTTTAACGGTAAGGCTAGAAAGTCTGAAAAGCTTGGCGTCGAAGTACGACGAGGTGCAGTCTGAAATAGAACTTATTAGTAAAGACATGAGCGCGGCTCAAGAAGACCGAGTTGAGGTCGAAGAAATGCTATATTCGACTGAAGCAAATATTTTGAAATTACTTGATGCATTTAATGTTCAGACTGTACCTCCCGTATTATCGACGCACATGCAATTAAAACCAATAAGTTTGCCCTGCTTCTCAGGCAACATATTGGAATGGCAGCATTTTATTTCAATTTTTACGGACTTAGTGCATACAAGATCCGATTTAACGCCAGTGCAGAAGTTACATTATCTACATTCTTCTTTAAAAAATGAACCTTTAGATTTAATTAAGTCACTACCCATCTGTAAGGAAAATTATTCAATAGCGTTGAGTTTGCTGTCCGAAAGGTATGACAACAAGCTCATACTAGCCAAATACTATGTTCAAAACTTACTTCAAGTCAAGTCGACAATTAAGGACTCTGTCCAAAGTTTGGTAGAATTCACAAACACAATAACGTCTTCCCTTAATTCACTGGCAGCAATGCAACTGTCAGTGAATTCATTTGAATTTATTATTATACAATTACTATCAACTAAACTAGACCCTATTACTTTTAAACTATGGAAGGAGTCAATAGACCCTAACAATTTGCCTAACTTTCAAGATTTCACGCATTTTTTAAACTCACGTAGACAGCTGTTAGAAAATACACTGCCTATCGAACCCGGACAGCAACTCAACAAACCTAATGTAAGACTTGACAATAAATATGATAAATATAAATCAAGAAACACTGCTGGCAGTACTACATTTAAGAGTTATCACTCAGCGGCAAACAATTATTCATGTTTGTGTTGTAAATCTAATCACCCGCTTTATTCATGTGATAAATTTCGTACATTAAGCACCGCTGAGCGGGGACAATTTGTATCAAGTCATAAATGTTGTAGCAATTGTCTTAGATCAGATCATCTTGTATCTAGCTGTAAGAATAAGCAGGTGTGTAAAATCTGTTCAAAACGACACCACACATTGTTGCACGCGAACAACGTGCCGAACTCAATAGCTGCCAGCAGTAATTATTGCTCGCTCAAATTACAATGCACGAACAATGTTCTCTTATCAACAGCAGTTGTATTTGTCATTGACCAGGATGGCAACAGACATAGGGCAAGAGTTCTTCTAGACGCCGGGTCACAAATAAATTTTTGCACAAAATCATTTGCAAGGAAATTACAGCTTAATTTAACTAAATCCAACATACCAATTACGGGCATAAACAATACAGCGTGTTACGCAACTGATCTTGCGTCTATACGCATTATTTCTCGTTATCAGAGATATAGCTTCGAGGCGAAATGTGCTATCTTATCTACGTTAACCCACAATCTGCCTGCAAATTCGTTTAACATAAATCAATTCCACATTCCGAGCAACATTTTTCTGGCTGACCCAGATTTTAACATATCGTCGCAAATCGACATACTCTTAGGGGCACATTTCGAAAAATACAAAAAACTGAATTTTTAGGTTAGTTTTCCAAGGTTTTGATGATTTAAATGTTTTTGTGACTATACCTACCTTAAAAAACACTTTAATTTTATATTTCTGTAAAAATTATACAATATTTGATTGTCAGCAAGGGCAAAAATTACACTAAAGACTAAAAAAGAACCTTTGTTGGCCATTTTTAGCAATGTTGTGTAATTTTTCAAAGTTTTTAATAATTTTATTTTTTCTGGGACTCTAAACACCGTAAAAAGTGCTTAAATTTTATATTTCTCTATAAAGTATGTAATATTCAACCAATAGCAAGGGCAAAATAATAAGAAAAACTGCATTTTCCAACGATTTTATCATTTCTTTAGCTTGTTTACTAGTTCGCAGAACATCAGAATTCTTAAAAATCTTTATAAGACATACAATATTTAATCAATTTTGCTAATATACACTATAAAACTGAATAATTCACATAAAGTAATGTTTCCTTTACCAGTGCATAATTTTATTATGCATTCTAAAGCATGACTTTTCTTAAAGTAATGTAAACACATTTGTATGATAAAAAATATTAAATTTTTTATAATTTAAATTTTTTGGGACTCTTAGCCCCGTGTTTGTGTGTGTGTATAAACAGATACATACACATACATATTTTTCGTGTAAAAATATAACAAAATTATAGTTGTTCATATGTTTATAGTAGTTAATCTTCCTTATCACTGTCTTCTTGTATAACCGCGTTAACATCTTCAAAATCGAACAATGTTGAGAGCATTTCTGCGGGCCGAATAATTCTTGAGAGGTATCGTCCATATGACAGGTTATAAATTATGGCAGCAAGATGTGAATAACATCCAACTGTTCTGTTACCATTTGCACAATTGCAACAGTAACCCTTGATACCTTGTATCCCAACACTATACTTATCGTAATGTATATAAGATTTATATGTTTTACTGTTTATGTGCCTTGATCTAACTTCAAACCTCACTATTTGTGGATTTATTTTTAACATGTTGACTTGAAAAGAACCATCTTCTTCTAACAATTCTGCCAAGTACGAAAGAGCTTGCGATAATTGGTAGGTTCCAGTAAAATATATTTTCAAATCGTCTAACGTCAACTTAGGAAAATCTAGTATTTCTTTAGAAGACATTGTCTGAAATGGTACAGTTTTTTTCTGTTCCAATTATTTGATTCAACTTCCTCTGCCAGTGAATTAATATTATCATTGGTTGAACTCAATCTATTGATAATTTCTTCAAGTAGCCCTTTATCGGAGTTCAATCGTTTTCCAAAAAGATTTACCAGTAAGCAAGCTATTTGGCAGTAAGAATTCACTTCAGGAAGAAGAGAATTGTGAAACTGATTATGTAAAAGTTTGTATTTTTGGCTGGGTGCTAAAACAACTAGATGAGCAGAAACTATCTGTGTTTGAGAGGAGGGTACTGAGGAGAATCTATGGCCCGGTGAGGGAAAATGACATTTGGAGACTGCATAATCGAGAGTTGTACAAAAGGTTTAAAGATCTTTCGATTGTGCAACTTATACAAATTAACAGATTGTGTTGGGCTGGTCATGTGCAGAGAATGGCGGAGGATAGAATCCCAAAAAGAGTTATGAATTATTTGCCAATGGGAAGGAGAAGGAAAGGAAGACCGCGTACAAGATGGCTGGACCAGGTTGGTAAGGAGGCAGTGAGGCTGGGTGCAGCAAACTGGTGAACATTGGCCGGGAGTAGAGACCAGTGGGGAAGATATCTTTTGGAGGCCAGGGCCCGGACTGGGCTGTAGCGCCGAGGATGTATGTATGTATGTATGAAACTGATTATGTAAAAGTTTGTATTTTTGGCCTATAACTCCATGCACAGCTTCAACAACCCATCTAATTTTTGTTACATAACCTTGATTGCTTCGAATCTTCCGTACTTAGTTGTTTACTTTTCCCTTTTAAAGCTGGCATGTAAACAATATAGCCCATTTCTTCCAGCAGTTCTTTCACATATCTAAACCCTCTCTCTAATATAGAAATGTCTCCTTCTCTTAAAATACATTTTAACCCATTTTCTATGAAGAGTAGGTTCTGTAAAATTTGGGCATCATTTTTTATAGCAGGGAACGGACCAGCAATATCTACAATAAATCCATCCATAGTGCAAACAGTAAACAGTTTGCATAAGGATTCTTTTTTTTTGTACTGAGTAGGACTTGCGTTGGAATAAATTATTGGCACGTTTTTGATGATATAAATACGTACCATTGTAAATTATAGCTAGCCGACCATTTAAGTTGTAAAGTTTATTTGCAGCTGCAGCAGTATGCTCTGAAATAAGAGATTCTCTGGTATTAGTTTTAAAGCCAAAATGTTTTGGCAATACTTCATTTTTAAAACATTTTAAAACCGAGTGTATAAATCCAAAAACAATTTTCTCATTTTCGATGCCAAGTATAGCTGAAAGTACGTTATCTGACTGACCAGTTCTTAACTTACATAGAAATGTTATGAGTGCCTGAGTGATACTACGATTTTCTGACTTTCTCATTGATGTCACAATACTTAGAAGAAAAATAATATTTTCCCAAGAGTGTCCAGTAAGTGCATAAAGTCGTTCTCCTGAAATTGAATATTCACCAATTTTGTCATGCAACTCAGCATTGACTCTAGCTGATAAAGCATTGAGAAATTTTGAGATTCTGAATGACAAGAAGACAGTGATGAGGAAAATTAACTACTATAAAAACATGAACAACTGTAATTTTGTTATATTTTTACAAGAAAAATATGTACATTGTTACAACACAAATAAGCCACCCCAATACCAGGGATAAAAAAAGATGAATCAACAATATAAAAAATAATTCGTATAATAAAATCTTTAAAATAATGAAAATAAAATGACAATGACACGACAAACGACGACATGACCTAACCCAAGTGATTGACCAAACAAAAAGAAAAAAAAGGAGAAGGGGAAAAACGAAACCAAATAAGAATGAAACCAGGTGAAGGGAGTGAATGACTCAATACACTACCAAATAAAATATAACCAAAGGAGAAGGGGAAAATCAAAATAAAATGAAACAAAATAAGATGAAAGTGAAGAAGAAGGAAAATGAACATGAAACAAACCAAGTATAAAGGAAATAAAGTGAAACCGAATGAGAAAACACAGACAAATAATATAGAATATGAAAAGGAGAAATGGTACACTCAAATGTAATATTGGAAACGAAACCAATAACTAACCAATGTAAAAAATAAGTATTATTATCGATTAAATGATAAATGTAACTGATATTTGATAAAACCCAATAAAGTAATGTGAAAAATAAAAGTACACTAACCCAAGAATTAGAGGTAGATGTAATAAAGAGCTCTATAAAGACATAAACTTATTAATAATATAAATGATATTTGTAAAGAGAGAGATAGTGAGATGGTGAGAAAATAAAATTAACTAAGTGACAAAGAGAAAGTAATGATAGGGATTACCCACTAATAAACACTTAAAATAAACATTTAAGGAGTGCAAAAGTGAAAGTGTAAAACCCCCAAAATAATGAGAAAATCTAGTGATAGATAAAAAACGCTTAATAAATCAGTGATAAACACTAAATGATTTAATGGTGAACAAGTGAGAATTTGGTTAATAATAGTATTAGATATAAACACTTAATAATCTGTAATGAACACTGAAGAGTGATGGTGAACATTATTATTTAAAAAAGAATCTTGTTTTTAATAAAATTAAGTTTAATTGTAAGAGAGGGATACAATAGTAATTAAAAGGGAGAATCCCATGGAAGGTAAACAGTTAGTGTTACCATGGATAGAAGGTAGAGATTATTTAAGAAATCAGAAATTAAAAATGAAATCAATAAACACCCCAGGTTATAAGGGATAATCAATTAAGTAAGTTTAAATGGTGTGATGATGTTTATCTCCCAAAAAATAAGAAAGAATGAAATGAATTGTAAACAAATATTACCTAATAACTGTTAAAAAATTGTTTAATTAAATTTATGAATAGGATATGGCTGAAGGAATTGTACAGACCATAGGCCTAGATGTTATGTTTTATGTGATAAAGAATAGTAAGTAAGAGCCATATTGTTAACAAGGGCAAAATAGGTAAATAAGAAGGTGAATCAATACAGATCTAATTACACTGGAAAATCAGTTAGGAAATAATTAACCAGCCATGATGTAGAAAATAATAGTAACATACAAATAGTATAAAAACAGATCCAAAACACATCAACAAATAAACAAATCCTTTTTGACAAATAGGCATATGAAATGCCTAACAGTCAAAAACAAATAACTATAAATTGTAAGAAATTAACAAAGAAATTAGCAAATCCAAGGTGAGTAACTAGCCAAGGATAATTTGTGAATCATATTCAAAGAAAAATGTTCGAATAAGTACTTAAATTAAAAGAGAAATGTAATTAACAAATATTAACATAATTGTACAAACATTAATACTTTAGAGAACCCAACCTTATGGGATATCAAAATAATCTTTGAAAGGAAATACATACAGTAGTGATAATATTTAATACATAGGAAGGAAGACAGAAGAATAAAAGCAATCAGAAGATATACAGTAATTTTGAATAAAAATTCAAAATTGATAACAATGGTTATTAAGTCATGATCAACCAATCACAATTTATTCGTAACCATGACAACAGACCGTTGGTTATGATTTTTCTGTTAAATCATAGTACTCAATAAGTGACGCTCATCCAGATTAGACGCCAGGTCGTGAATGACCTAAATTTTAATTTAAAATGTATAAAAAGTAATCAAAATTCAAAAAGATGAACAAGTAAGAAGCAGACGAGAAATGAGAACATTTAACTGATGCCAAGGACCAATTTAAATAAAATTTAAATGAAGAAATTGCTACAACTAACATGAAAAAGATGCCAGAAGCCCCAGATCATTCAAAATTGATGACTATTCCATTTCACCTGAACAACGGTTTATCTCAAGTCTACTGATTTGATAAGTATCATTAAATTACCCAAATTCCAGAAATAAACTCACTTTAAATATTTCTCACAGTCATCTGAACTCTCACTATAAACTGAATATAATTTCTTTCAAAGATTAAGTAAAACCATAAAACACTGAAAATTTATTAACTAAGAAAATAACCTGTTGTTAAATTGCGAACTTTTCAAACACACTTTACTACACTGCAGGAACAAATTGTAGCTACACATTATATTATTTAAGTACAAGTAATGTAAGGTAGTGTACTTTTTATTGTAATCATTATTAATATTTTTCTTCTAATCACAAGAACCCAGACTTTGAACGAAAATAACTGTAAACAAACAACACAGTCTGTACTTGTACATATTTCTTAATTATTTTTGTGTATTTATTTATTATGATAATCATACCATAATTACCGTACTTACCATAATTTTCTGTGCACGTGTCTGCACAATCATATTTGTTTATTGTGGGTCCAGAGTCTGCATTAAGCACAAATAGAGACTGAGTTGGGTCTTGAAATGAAAGCACCAACATCAATATGCTTGAAAATCAACTTACTTTTTATTATTTCTAATTCGCAAATGTAAATTGTAATACACGATAATGGCCACCTCACCGTGACCAAAACAAAATGGCGGTCGCTTCCTTACATTTATATTCATTACTCATGACTTTCAAATTTTGTTATATATTTTAATCAACTAGAGAATTTTATTGCGCTGCAGCTATGGACTTACTTAAGTGTTTTCAATTCACTTCTACTGTATAATTGACGCAAACCAACGCCTCAGTTTGAATGCCGGCATTGTTCCATACACGCTTTCTCTCTCACTCGCTCTCTCTCATTTGAAAATTATTCTAGGTACATTTTGCTTTAAATATTGTTAGTTTTGAGCTCAACTGTTTTAAAATGAATTTAATTGCAATTTTGACTTTCCTGGATATAGGTAGACTTGAAGTTCTGGTAGAGAGTTTCGCATTGGTTGATCGATGTTTGTCCTAGATCTCCTGGTTAGTTTGGTTTTCTCCTTTTGTAACACTGATTCTAATTTTGCATGGTTAAAACTGTTAATCACTGATTTCAAGTCATGTTTGTAATTACTGTTACTTTATAATTTACATTTTTTGTTTCACATCACTTTTGCTGCACTAGTTGCCGGCGAATTTCTATAGCGTGTTGACGCCTTGGCTGTATTATGAAGACTGGGTTGGATGCAATGCACATTTTTGCGTAAGTGTGTGTGCATCGATGTCATTGTCTTTTGTCTCAAAGTAGGAAACGCCCTGGTTCATGCGTTATTGTTATGTCATTCATATTTTTAATGACGCCTCACATTGTTGACCAATGAAAAATATATTAAGAGCCTGTGTTAACTCATGCAACCATCGAATGCGTGTCCTCTCACATGTACACCCTTGGCCTTGGAATCGTCCCGCACTGAGGTAACTGCGTCGTTTTCGTTAAACAAAGGGAAAATTGTCCTACCCATGTATGTGTGTGCAAAATACAATGAAATACAATAAAGTAAGACCCCTTGTACCATAAATCTGAAAACAGGCCTTTTGTCCTGTTACAAAACCCCCTCAATGAAAGGTTTTATGCCGAAGCATAAAAACTTTCATTGACCCATTCACACGTTCTAAAGGGATCAGCCCAGATATGTCGCCACAACCCCCTGTAGTGTTTATATAGAAAAATTTTAATCACACCCTTGGTCCAATGATGATGATCGTACCTGTCCTGACCTTACTGGACTTCTCTCTCGAGATCCCAACACCATAAGGTCATGAGGCACTTAACGCCCCTGCTCTGACGTACCTGTCAGCTCAGGACTGCCGTCACAACACACAACACCATCGAACTCTGAAACATGAAATACAAAAATTTAAATAATGGCCTTACCTATTCCCATATCCACAACTGATATGTCTCCCCTTAGATGCATTGGTTTGTGTTTTGAGGCGTTGGTTTGCTTAACTTAAAATTCTCTACTAACAAAATAAACAAGATTTAAAACAGAAAACCCACTTCTCTTTCCAACACTCCTACATTTATCAAAATTTTCTGACTCCAGTCAATCTTATTTATCCTCTTTACCCCAAGAAAATATATTCTTATCCTAAACATAACACATAAAACAAATTTTTAATTTTCAAACGCAACAACTATTTGTCTCTCCTATATAAAATTCAAAACATAATTATTATGGCGAACAACCTAATTACTTAACTTTTATTATTTAACTTTCTGATCATATTATTTCCATGCAACAGAATCAAACTATATTTTTATATCCAACACCAATATCAACATTATTCCTTTACTTAATACTTGTTACTGTTGCTACTAATAACAATAAAACATTGAACATCAAACATTAACATTGTTACATTTACATTACATAATTCACATTTAAATAACTTGTATCAAAATTTGATAAGACATTACGGCTTCAACTTTTTATTAACTCTTATTATTTAACATTTATTGTATCATTAGATTCTATAAAAAATTTCAAATTTATCATTAACCTTTCTACTATGAATTTTCTTTTCTAATCTTTTCATCAATTCATTTGGGTGACTCTCTATTAATCACTATTATCTATATCTCATTTTGGCATTTATCCATCTAACCTTACTACCCCTTTCTTCTAACAACCGCTACTAACCATAAGTATATTATGACACCAATATCTCAATTATAACAACCCCCTTCACTAATTCCACTTACCTCTGGCACCGCTCGTCTTTGTACTAGGATGTGTTCCCTACCTGGCCATACACATACCTAACCATTTGCCCTCCACCAAATATCGGGAAACACTCCCTTAAACTACTCTATCACCTGCCACAACGCCGCACGCTGGTCTCTTGCCACGCCGCACACTGATCACTCCTTACACCACTACCCTTACTACAAAATATCATCATCAATAAATATATTTACCATTCACATTACTCACCTCTCTACATATAATCACTAACTACTGTGTCCCTAAAATATCTAACACCCTCTTTGTGTTTTACTGGTATTTCAAAATTCTTATTTTCTCTAACTCCCAATAACTCTGCTTAACTAACTCAAATACCTTTATTTTAACAATTATCACCCAAGCTCTATTCCTCTTTAACACTTTACATTACTGTGATCATTGACAATTGCATCAGAAAATCCATCCCTCACCTACTAATAACAGTATATCTCAATATCCAAATATATTACATGCTTAATCATTTATTATTCATTAGAATCGATATCTCATAATTATTTAAAATCATCATCAAACTTTCTTCAATTATTTAAAATTCTACAGTACATGGTTTACATAAAAAAATACATAAAATACACAACATCAAAAGTGCACAACTACATTGACATTAATACACAAAAAAAATATACAATCCAAAATTATCATTTAATCATTTACCATAAATCCGTTCATAAAACAGTCCATTTCAAAAACACTGTCCACATAATTAAATGTTCATTAACACAATAAAATATCTATCCTCCATCGTCAAACAATAATCGAATCTTCGGTCTGTACAATTTATTTTTTATTAAATACATTATATTAACATCATTAATATAATACACATTTAAATTCTTATATTTTATAAAACCATCATAATTAATAGGGTTATTACCTATCAATTCATCATACAACTTGTCACGATTTGTTATTGTCCTGTCACCTTCAGTATAATTAGTCACCACTAGGTATGTTATAAAGTCATTATTTTCATTATCATCTCCTGCTTCAGTTTCACTACAAGGTAAGTTTTTACTTTTATTATACATCATCTCTACTCCTAACTTTTCCATAAATTCTTCATACTTTCTACTTATCTTAAAAATCTCTATTTCTCTCTTTCTCTCACCATATCTCTCACAATACCTCTCTCTCTCTCAATGTACCTCTCACTCTCAATATTTGCAGGGGACACTAATTCACAACTACTGCACCACCTGTGAAGTGCACTAAAAAACCTAGGGACAACTTTATTTGTAGACCATATGTCTCCCAAATATACATTGAAGGCACTCCCGTCCTTTCTCAACACATGTACTTCACCCCCAACTACACCATTAAGGGAAAAATTTACCCCCTGCAATCCCCCTAAAATTATACTTTCTCTCTTTCTCTCCGATTTATTACTATACATTAACATTTCATCATTATCATATTCAATTCCCATTAAACTCTCATTATCACTACCCATGTTTACATAATCATTTTCTGATATCATATTTTTATTTTTATTATTACAATTCTCTCCCCTACTTATCTTGTCTTTATTTATGTTCAAATTGTCTATTACTTTACTCTTAGAATTGTCATCTACTTTATTCATTTTCATGTTTAACTCCTCAAAATGTTTATCAAAAATATCGTTTCGTTTTTTGATTTCATTTTTCATCTCATCTAATCTCTCATCAAACTTAATACTCTGTTCTCTTAATTCGTTATTTTGTATTTTCATTAATTGAAAAAGATCCTCTAATGATACCTTATTGTTTACAATAGGTGTTGAGTTTGCCTGAGGTTCACTCATTAATACAGATTCTGTCGCTGTATCATTCATATTTATGCTTTCGTTATCTGTCATTTTAATAATATACAAAAAAATTATTTCTCTTCAATCTGTTGCTATGTTGTCTAACAATAACATAACCTACAATTGTACTACCCCTCACTTCAATACCCACTCCGTCTCTATATTCGGGCTTATTATATAAAAATATAAAAAAAATATTTTTATATAGTCACCAGTTCGGGCACCAATTGTTCTTATACAAATAAGTCACTGTTCGGGTCGTCAATTGTTCTTGTACATATTTCTTAATTATTTTTGTGTATTTATTTATTATGATAATCATACCATAATTACCGTACTTACCATAATTTTCTGTGCACATGTCTGCACAATCATATTTGTTTATTGTGGGTCCAGAGTCCGCATTAAGCGCAAATAGAGACTGAGTTGGGTCTTGAAATGAAAGCACCAACATCAATATGCTTGAAAATCAACTTACTTTTTATTATTTCTAATTCGCAAATGTAAATTGTAATACATGATAATGGCCACCTCACCGTGACCAAAACAAAATGGCGGTCGCTTCCTTACATTTATATTCATTACTCATGACTTTCAAATTTTGTTATATATTTTAATCAACTAGAGAATTTTATTGCGCTGCAGCTATGGACTTACTTAAGTGTTTTCATTTCACTTCTACTGTATAATTGACGCAAACCAACGCCTCAGTTTGAATGCCGGCATTGTTCCATACACGCTTTCTCTCTCACTCGCTCTCTCTCATTTGAAAATTATTCTAGGTACATTTTGCTTTAAATATTGTTAGTTTTGAGCTCAACTGTTTTAAAATGAATTTAATTGCAATTTTGACTTTCCTGGATATAGGTAGACTTGAAGTTCTGGTAGAGAGTTTCGCATTGGTTGATCGATGTTTGTCCTAGATCTCCTGGTTAGTTTGGTTTTCTCCTTTTGTAACACTGATTCTAATTTTGCATGGTTAAAACTGTTAATCACTGATTTCAAGTCATGTTTGTAATTACTGTTACTTTATAATTTGCATTTTTTATGTTTCACATCACTTTTGCTGGCACTAGTTGCCGGCGAATTTCTATAGCGTGTTGACGCCTTGGCTGTATTATGAAGATTGGGGTGGATGCAGTGCACATTTTTGCGTAAGTGTGTGTGCATCGATGTCATTGTCTTTTGTCTCAAAGTAGGAAACGCCCTGGTTCATGCGTTATTGTTGTTATGTCATTCATATTTTTAATGACGCCTCGCATTGTTGACCAATGAAAAATATATTAAGAGCCTGTGTTAACTCATGCAACCATCGAATGCGTGTCCTCTCACACGTACACCCTTGGCCTTGGAATCGTCCCGCACTGAGGTAACTGCATCGTTTTCGTTAAACAAAGGGAAAATTGTCCTACCCATGTATGTGTGTGCAAAATACAATGAAATACAATAAAATAAGACCCCTTGTACCATAAATCTGAAAACAGGCCTTTTGTCCTGTTACAAGTCGCCATACTTGATTAAATAGTTCGTTCAAAATCGATCTTCGCCAAACCCAAGAGATATTAGACTCATATTAATTGTCGGTGCAAATTTGTTGAATAACCAAGTATAATTTTAAAGTCAACTGAGTAATTTCCAATCACAAATTAAAGAAACTAGTACAGAGTGTAACCATTGTTTTATTTCATAGGGAAGTGTATTGTATAAATTGTGTATTGTATAGCAGAGAGAGCGGGAATGACGGCCAGCGCTCACGTCGCCAGTCCGGCGAACTAACTTCTCGATTAAGAAGGTCGAACGAAGGCGGGAGTATAATTTGAACGCTCCAGGCCGTCATAGCTAAGAACACCATTTACCACACTATCTATTAATTTAATTGTTTTAAATAAACAATTTGGCGCCACCCGGGATTTACAAACCCCTATTGAACTACAGGTAAGGTTTCTACTCGCGTTGTACTGGTAATTGAAGGATCGCTACGGAAATCGCTAGCGCAAAACATAGAAGTAACGACACCAGTGTGAGGCGAACACACACAACATATACACTTTTACAGAGACGACAACATCGATTCGTTACAGATTGGCTTCCATCGCGGGGCTTAAACAAGACGGACGTCCCTCGATTCGTTACAGATTGGCGACCAACTGGTGAGGCTAGAAAAGAAGACTAGCGGCGATTACGGGAAAATATGCAACATTCTATGGTTACAAGATATAAAGCTAAGCAGGGAACTGAAGATAACAAGGGAGAAGAAATGGAAATGATAGAAGAAATAATCGAGGAAACGATCGAAGAGGATACCCAAGGGGACCAACCGGAAAACCCAACGCAACCAGAACCGGAAGTGGAAGGAACAGTCGGCGACCAACCAGACAAAGCTACACCAACCGAAGGGGAGAGGATGGAGAAGATGATTAGGATGATGATGGAACAATTGAACAAAAACCAGGAGAGGACTGATGAAAATTTTAAGAAACAAGAGGAAAAAATTAACGAAAAACTAGACAGAAACAATGGCAAAATAGACCAAATGGAGGAAAAAATTAATGAAAATTCAAAATGACAAATTGAGATTTTAAGGGAAGATATTGAGACACTGAACAACAAAATTGAAGGAAATAATGAAACATTGAAGCAGCAGATAAACGAGAAAATGGAGGAACACAGTGATACTTTGCGGAAGCACCAAGAAGCTCTACAACAGCAATTGACAGAGCACATCAAAAAAGTAATGAAGAACTGAAGGGAGAATTAAGATACATACTAATAGGCCATCATGAAGAAGTCAAGCAGACAAAAACGGGGATGAATAAGAAATGGGAAGAAACAAATTACCAAGCAGATCAACTTCGTGAAACATTAGATAGAGGTTTCAAACAATTGAATGAAACACTAGATAACACTTCTGAAGGTATCAATGAGGAAACAGAATAAAGAAGACAAAAGTATATTGTTTTCTGGGAATAAAGATAACAAAAACAATGAGAAAATTAAGCACATAAAAACCAACCGTAGAGGAGTAAAGAAGAATCGAATAATTAAGAAGATTAAGAAAACTAAGGAAATAGGAAAAATATATAAAAAGAAACTAATAAAAACAAGAGAAGAAGTGGAAATGATGAAGAAGGGACTAATTGATGTGTTTAATTTACCCCTTACCGACCAAAGCAAATTAATGAAATATAAAGATTGTAGGAGGACTTTAAAAGCAATTATAGAGGGAATTCACAATAAACCAGCGGAGGAAAACTTCAGCAAATCAATAAGAAAATGGAAAATACTCAAAATTTAAAAGACTCACAACAAGATAGTGTGTCACATATTAAGAAGGTCTCTAAAACACTTGAGTACACCAGAATGGGAAATGCAGAATAAAAAACCAATGATGACATTAATGAGGGAAGTACAATTAACTTCTTTGATTAATAAACAACATAATATAGTGAATGATGTAGACATTGATACTACGGAACATATGATATTAGAAGAATCGTGGTACAAAATAGAAGATACCTATTTCACAAGGAAGGAAATAGTTCTACACACCAAGGTTATCCGAACCACAAATGCAGAGGAAATGATGGACCATGGGTAAACTAAGTGAAGATAAACACAGAGAAAAGGGACTGATTTTCAGAATTATGACCAAGCAAACCAATGGAAAGGAAGGAGCATTAAATTAATTAAACCAATATTAAATTATTAAATCACCAGAACGAAAAACATAAATGATATTTAAAGAAAAAACTTAAGAATAATTGACAAGAAATGACTAAACAACCAAGACAAATTGAATGAGAAGAGCTATCAAACCATAATAAATAAGTGTACACATTGTCCAGAATAAATGTAGAAAACCAAACATTTGAAGGAGAAAAGGAGAAGATCGCCAAAGTGTATTGCATATTAAAGGATAGGAAGGACCTGGAAGAAATCGTAAGTGAAATAGTGCTACAGCAGAAGCAAGATACCAAAATCTTAAACATATGAAGGAGACTGTTGGAATCTGAGGAAATTATAAATAACTTTTATTGCATACACAAGGATATACTATTCATTAAAACCAAAAAAGAATCAAGGAACATGGAAACTAGTAGTTCCAAATTCCCTAGAAAACAAAATAATTAAAGACTACCATGTCAGATACGGACACATGGGAACACTCAAAATGGTAAAAGCGTTAGAGGAAGAACTATTCATTAAAGGTATAACTAGAAAGGTAAATAAAAACATTAAAACCTGCACAATATGTCAGGTGGTCAAAACAAATAACGAGAGAAAAGATGGAACGATGATACCAATCACTTCAAACGCCAAACTGGAAAAAGTGTTTCTCGACATATGTGGACCATTCCCATGTAGTGGAGGGAGACATAGATTCAAGTTCATAGTGATTCTATTGGACCATTACACTAAGTACACCAAGTTATACGCTATAAACAGAGCAACAACAAAGAAAATATTAGACATCATAAAAAATAAATACATTACAGAAATTGGAAAACCATACATGATTATAAGAACCAATTCAAAGGGAGAAAGTGGAGAGATGAATTACTAAAATTAAACATAAAAACATATAAAACATCCGTATACCACCCTAGCAGTAATCCCGCAGAAAGAGTGTTAAGAGAGGTGGGACGTATTTTAAGAACGTACTGCTATGATAAACAAAAAGAATGGCAGAAATATTTAACTTCAACCGAAGAATTTTTGAATATAAGTTACCACCATTTTATTGAGAACACCCCATATTTAATGATGTTTGGAAGAAAACCACATAGAGAGATACAGGAATTAATAGACTTTCCAACCAACCAAGAAGACCCGTATGATGAAAACAAATGGTACAGCCAAATCATGGAGAAAATCGAGAAACAAAAAGCAAAATATTCTCAAAACCAACCTAAAGTAATTAAATATAACGAAGGAGAAAGGGTATTAATAAAAAACCGTGAACTACCCAGTACACTTGAAGGCATAGCCAAGAAACTGTTATTATTATACATAGGACCCTATGTCATAACCAAGGACAATGGTAACAATGCATACGAAATAAGTAACATAACCACACAAAAGATAAAAGGAGTGTATAATCAAGCTTCTATAAAAAAGTTTTACGAGGAAAAATAAACCATAATAAACAAATAAAGAATTACCAAATTCAAAAGATGTAAGATCAGCTTACAACAATATTTTGATGACATATGAGGTATAAAATAAAATATAAAATAAAGGAATAAGTTACAAAAATTCCTACAAAGTAAGATCACCTTACAATAATGTATAAATAACATATAAAGTAAAAAGAAAAAAAAACAACTGATATAAGAAAAAAAAATGTGTATAAAGCAAATATACAGCAAATGGCTAAAGCAAAATAATGGTAATCAACCAAGAAAAAGAAAAAAAGATGTCTAAGATAATTAAAATGATCACAAAAAGAAAAGAAAAACAAACTAATGAAAAGTTAGAAATAATGAGATCAACAACTAAATAAATAAAAAACAATCAACTGTATGAGTAGATAACAGTATATAGCAAAGGTACAGCGGAAGGAAGAATGAGTAAAAGGTTAAAAATGATCCAAAAAACCATGAAGTGGACAATCCCAAAAAATATTATTATTAATGAAAGTCACAAGATGACAAAAAAGGTATTTAAGATTGACTGAGAATAGGTCCAGCAATCAAATTAACTGAGCAGGATGAAAAGATAAGTCTTTATGCAAAATTCATCGTAACGATGTGTCACTAATGTTTAATGCGGATGCATGTTTCATTGCAGAACATTGTGGACTACGCGTCAATGCTACTCGAACTCTTTCAATGTTTTCCTCTGTTCTTACAGACCTTGTTGCTCCTCTATGCTTTAAGTTTAATGTGGAACCAGTTTCTTCAAACTTTTTCACCCATGACATAATTGCATGAGCGGACGGCACTCTTCCATGTCGTGGAATATTGAAATGATTACGAAACAATCGTTGTACAGAAGTCACACAGTCACCATTCTTATAAAACGATTTTACGCAGAAAGCACGCTGTGCACCGGACCACTGCTCCATGTTTAACAAATGGCATTAAACGTAAAACAACAATCGAAAACCTCCACGCCCTCTCATGAGCAGAAAATGAACTATTGGACTTTCAAAATTTCCCGCTTCACTGGTGGACCCTGTATATATGTTAAAGAAAAGTTTATTATACAGATAATGTAAACGTTTCTTTTGAGTCAGAAGAAATTTGATTTTGGATAGGCAATTTACATGCAGGAAGTCACTTTATATCATAGAACTTTACACTTAAATTTGAAAACACTGTTGAAGTAAATTATTTCAGGTAGTAATAAGTTTTATGATTATACGCCTTGTACAAGCAGTTCCTTATATGGGAGTTCTTTCATCTACATGAATTAATACATGTTCTTTCATATCTGTCTTATAAGAAAAACTCCTATTACAAACATTACAAATGTATTTTTTTATTTGACTGTGAATTAATTTGTGAGCCGATAAATATCTCTTGTACGCGAAGGCTTTGTTACAGATTTTACATTGATTTTCTTAATTCCACTGTGAGTCAATTTATGCCTTGACAAAGTGATCTTTTGAGAAAAGACTTTGCTACAGATATCGCACTGATAATTATTCCCCTATGAATTACCATATGTGACAAATTGCTCTTTAGTGTGAAGGCTTTGCTACAGATTTTACATTGATGTTTCTTAATTCCACTGTGAATCAATTTATGACTTGACAAATAACCTTTTGAGAAAAGACTTTGTTACAGATATCGCACTGATATTTTATTCCACCATGAATTAATTACCACATGTGACAAAGTGCTCTTTAGAGTGAAGGCTTTGCTACAGATTTTACATTGATGTTTCTTAATTCCACTGTGAATCAATTTATGACTTGACAAATAACCCTTTTGAGAAAAGACTTTGTTACAGATTTCACACTGATGTCCTTAATTCCACTGTGAGTTAATTTATGCCTTGACAAAGAACCATTTCCAGAAAAGACTTTTTACAGCTTTCGCACTTGTATTTCTTTATTACACTGTGAACTGTCTCATGTGCTGATAAATGACTCTTTTGTGTAAAGACTTTGTTACAGATTTTACATTGATATTTCTTAATTCCACTGTGATTTAATTTATGCTTTGACAAATTACTCTTTTGAGAAAAGACTTACAGATATTGCACTGATATTTTATTCCGCTATGAATTACCACATGTTGTGACAAAGTGCTCTTTAGAATGAAGGCTTTGCTACAGATTTTACACTGGTTTCTTAATTCCACTGTGAATCAATTTATGAGTTGACAAATAATCCTTTTGAGAAAAGACTTTGTTACAGATTTCACACTGATGTCTTAATTCCACTGTGAGTCAATTTATGCCTTGACAAAGAACCATTTCCAGAAAAGTCTGTTACAGCTTTCGCACTTGTATTTCTTTATTAGACTGTGAACTGTCTCATGTGCTGATAAATGACTCTTTTGTGTAAAGACTTTGTTACAGATTTTACATTGATATTTCTTAATTCCACTGTGAATCAATTTATACCTTGACAAATTACTCTTTTGTGTCAGTAAACTTGGCTCTTGTTCTTTTTGTACACATTGTGTGTAACAAATATCTTCAATAGTGTCTTCAGCTTCAGTGCTGCTTATAACTGAAAACAACTGAAAAAATTTGAAAAAGATTACATTAAGAAAATTAATACCAAAAGAAAAAAGTTTACATAATGTATAATTTAAAGCATCACTTAGCACAGCATATATTACTAACATATTTTTAATACAATTAACAAGTTGAGAAAGACTAGTTAAACAGAATGTTAGGAATATATTTGTTTATATAGAAGGTTTAGTATTTGTGTGAGTGTTCCTTATTGGGTTGCTAGAAAGGACAAGAAATAGTCTATGAGATTAATAATATGTTTAGATCCATGCTTTTTGGTATCCAGGCCACTTACATGTATATAAATAGTAAAATAGTTTTACCTTTTTCTTGTATTTTGTGGTGCACACCAACGATATCGCATGTGTTCTCACGTTTGGGGGTTTTCATGTAAATTTTTGTGTTTATATTTATATTTATTGTGACGTGTGTAAAATTGTATATAAAGTTGTTTTTAATATTTTAATAATTGACGAAATTCACCAAGGGATATTCCTGATGATGGGACGTATGTCCCGAAATGCGTAGATTTACATAAAGGATAAAGGCCACCAGACGGACAAGAAAAAGGTAAAACTATTTTACTATTTATATAATAATGTGTCTATAAACTTTTACACATTGAGTCTGAGCCAGAATCCTAAGGACGGACTAGGTATGGCAGTGATTTTACCGTAGTTTAAATTACACAAGATGGCTCAAATAAGTCCACAGGTTTAGTTTTGTTTAAAGGCATATTTTAGTTCTCTGTTTAAACTATAGAGGTCACAATCAGTTAGTAACAAGTCCAGGGAAAAATATTTCTCTTCATACTACATACACGTTTGTTAAGAGAAGTTTTTGTTGTTTACCTCCTGATTATGCATGAGGTAGTTGTGTGTTGCTATATTTTTCTATTTATTAAAAATAGACTCCAGGAAGTGTCTTAATGAAGAAGAAATTACAGAAGTCATAAACAATTCTGGTTCTGACATTGAGTCATCATTCACATTAGGAAATTAGTGAGAATAATTATTGTGATGCCAATTGCGACATTGTGATAAGTGATATGAGTGACATAACTAATACGTTCAATTTTTAGTTGATAGTGTTAAAAACTCGAACATAAGATGAGTATAAGAACTTAAAAGATGAAAAACATAAAAGAGACTGAAGAAGTGAACAAAGACATACATACATGTTTTGGATATATTCATATATTATACTATTGATTTTACAAGAAAAACAATGTGTAGTGAATACTTGTAAATCATATTGCTTCTATGATTATTTTAAAATATAGTAAACAATTACTGAAATTGTTTTTAATTTAGTCTCTTCATTTGGACTTTTTTTTTAACTTTATGATTCTAATTAATTTTAATGTTTTAAAAATAATGCAATGTTTGTTAATAATCTGCTATATTCTTTTGAGTACAAATTTTGGACTATTCTGTTGTCAACAAATTCATTTAATTTGTCAATACTTGACCCCAAAGTTTGCATATAGAAGCCACAGAACATGTGTGTCAGCAATAAATTTTTTCATCAGTCTTAACAATTGATAAACTGAAACTTTTGTTTTCCTTATCCACATCATTGGGCCAACTGTTAACTTTTATGGTTGTTAATCATTTTCGCACTGGTTCTGCTCAAGAAATTGTTTTCATAGTAGCAAGTGTCCTAGATGTTGGCTAACCATACCAGATTACAGTAAAACGTCATAAACCGACCCCCGGTAATTCGAAACGGTAGTCGGGCTGGTTAATGACATGCACCTTTGTTTTCCTGTGTACACCTGCCTGTTTTTTCTGTTTGCACACCTGGTGTAACACATGACTTGTCATATTCCTAGTCTTTCATCCCTGCTACCTAACCCTTAGCGTCATTGACTCAGTTTGGCGCCACATGTCAAATAAATTTGACATATTTAAGAGTGCCCTCTTATGTATACATCAAACAGTTTCTTCCAAAACCCATAATTTTAGTATGTTGTTATGAAAGTGTATGTTGCTGTAGTGTTTTGAAAATGTCAGCTGGTGTAAAACGAAAACAAGTCAATGTGGCAATCCAAATGAAATCAGATGCTTTTGCGACCAAAATGGCAGCTTATTTAAATGTCAGATGAACTATGGTATTCAGCTGGAAGAAGAAGAGATCAGAGATTGAGTCATGGTGTGCAAAAAGCGGCTGCACGGACTTGCTGAAACAAAGGAAAATAATGAAAAGTGCAGATTACAAAAAAATTAGTGAGGCCCTTTTTCAATTGTTTAGACTACAAAGGGAAAATGAGATGCCTATCTCATGACTTATTTTACAAAAAAAAGGTCTCACGATTATAAAGAATTGAAAGAGGGAGAACATGGATTTATGGCAACTAGTAGCTGACTAGACAGATGGAATCAGCAATAAGGAACCAAATAATTGAGTATCTGTGGTGAAACACTATCTACTGATACCTGTAGTGTTAATAAATTCAAGGTAAAATTTCATAATAATACCAAAGAAGAGGGTCTCCTGGTGAACAAGTTTACAACTGTGATGAGACATGCCTTAATTTTTTAATGCTCCCTACTAAAAGCTTGGGTTTGGCAATGAAAAAGCTGCCCCAGGTAATAAGAGATTTAAGGAAAGGGTCACAATTTTGGCATACAGCAATGCAATGGATGAACACTAAAGCTGAAAATCGCTCTCACACAAAAAGCCTAAACATCAGATTTCCAAAAATGTAAAGTTTATTGATATAGACCTGCCTGCTTGGTACCAAAACCAAGCTAATGCATGGATGGATGAGGCAATATTCAAAGAGTTGTTTCACACACAATTTGTCCCATCAGTTGAGAAATTTTTGAAGGAAGAAAATCTTATTATGAGTTCTTATTCTTGATAATGCTTTGACTCATCATGATGTTGAGCATCTATGAGATGGATAAACTAAAGCCATGTTTCTTCCTCCAAACATCATTTGATTGTGTCACGTATAGACCAGGGAGCTTTGGCTTCGTTGAAGAGACTATATAGACACAAGCTTTTGTCATCTTTAGCCTTAGTCATGGATAAAGGTAATGACTTAATAGGGAAACTTCAGAAAATTGATTTGCTAGATGTTGCTGGCTGGGTCACCGATTTATGGAATGAGCTTGAGCCTATGACTCTTGGGCAGTTTTCTAAAAAACTTTTAGACCAATGAGGAAATAAATTTTCTGGAAATAAGAAGGCAACAACTCGACAACTCAACAGCAATTCTGAACCCAGAATGTGAGGAAGCTTTGGAAGATGATGTTGAAGAGTGGATGGGTTAGGATGACGCTGGTGAACCACTTGGAGATGACAAAATTGTTGCTACCATAAAAGCGTGGGAGGAGATAGAAAAAGACGACTCAGAAGATGACATTGAGAATTGCCTTCAACACAAGCCACAGTGAAGGTATGAAAGATGTTGAGGGAGCAGTATACTATTTTGAGCAACAAGGAGTGTCTGAAATGGACATTATCTTCCTCCGTTGACTTGTGATGAAGCAAGATGAACTGAGAGTGAAAAACAATCCAAAATTACAAATCTTTTCAGACTCCATTAATTCTGAAAGTTGTCATGTACAATACATTCATTTTTTCTTGTAAAGTTTCATGTAAACTGAACTTTAATAAAAGTTTTCTTATTTAAAATAATCATAATGTTACTTTAACGATGTAACTGATCTTGTACAGTATTCAAATTATTATTTTTGCAATTTAATTTTAGTTGGTATTAATACTTTGAGGATCAACGGGATAATATTGTGCTGCCAGTGGAATTGGTATTTTGACAGATGGCACACATTTACACCGCTCATTTTTCAATGGTTTCAAATGGTTCGTGTCTTACTGTTACGCCACAGAACGAATGCAGAAGTTTTATTTGGCATTTTAGTTTGTGTTTCTGCCATCACATTGCAGCACTGACTGAAGAAAATAGTTTTAGGTAATACAGTAGAACTCCATTTATCCGAACTCCAGTTACCCGAATCGCCAATTATCCAAATCGATATTAGGAAATTAAAACAAATGCAATTTGTAAAAAAAAAGTTTATTCAAACTGCAATTGCTGTACTAACAAAAAACATCGTAAGTGAAATTCGTATAAGTCTGGGTTAGCCATGCGTGATAGTTTACGTACTGATCAGTACAATGTTTCGTCGCCTACTGTTCGCGTTCTTAAAGTAGAATGTCAAGGACGCACCCATCCCCCGCCAGGTCACTCACCTCTCTCTCACATTTACAGTTAACCAATGTTTTGCTGTCTATCGTGTGGTGTATGTCGTGCGTTCTGTTTATACAGCACAGTATTTTGCCAAGTTGTTTACATTTTGTGTTCGCGTAGTGTGTATATAAAATGTCTTCTAAAAGGAAGCGTGTCGTACAGTCGATGACGGACAAAGTGAAAATAATTGAACAATTAAAAAAAGGTGTGTCTGGCAAATAATTAGCCAAAACCTATAATGTAGGTGCAGCCACAATTTCTGATATAAAAAGAAATAGTTATTCAATTTTGAACTTTGTTTCTAATTTGGAAAGTGAAGATGGAATGTCGTCCAGAAAAGTGATGAGAACGGCTGAAAATAAACACCTAGAAGATGTTGTTATTAAATGGTTTTTGCTGCAACGGTTACTTGGAAATCCTCTCTCTGGCCCCTGTTGTAACGGTACATTTCAGCCCACCTAATATTTTTGGGAAAACAACATAAATTTTATTCATAAATTATAACAACGTAGGTAGCAAACGAGTGAAATAGTGTCAAGGTCAACATCCAAGACGCATGGAGAACAGTTACATATAGCCAACGAACTTTGACCTTTGTAAACGATGCATTGAAACCAAGTCAGACCATATTACGTCAGTCCAATACGTCATGTTGGAATATAGGTGTGTCAACGCCAGCAGTCTGTTAACGCTTGGAGAACAAAGGCAGTCGGCCATGAACATCTAATAATAACTGACGCGAGCTGTTCGCGCGTCCGCTGGCTGAGCATAGTTTTCGTCTCGCCTGCAAGTATAAAATGTAAAATGTGAATTAAAAAGTTGAATATTAATTAATTCGGACCAACTGTTATTTTGTTTAAAAGAAAAAACGCTGACAGAAAATGAAATGTGCGGAGTGACGAGAAATACCTGAGGAGACCGGACCGTTTGGGATTAAATTGGCAGATAAGTAACAAACGGGGAGAGTAAAATAAACCAACCAAAATTAAAACCTTTCAAAATTAAAGGAGCTCAAAGGGGAAATTTAAACATGTACCGTGAGAGAGTGGGTGTGCGTGAGTAATAATTATGTAACAGAAGTAAGAGGTTGTGCCGGTGTTTGCATAACCCGGCAATCGTAGGTATAATAATTTTGTTTTAATAATAAACGCGAGTATCAATGTCGGTTAGCGCGACGATATTGGATGGCCCTGGGAGACAGCGCGCGCTATCTCGCGTCGGAGTTTGGTCTCTGTTGAATTGCTGATGTAGCTCGCAGTTCGACGCAGACTTTGACGGAATCAACAAGCTCCCGACCTTGGACAGTCTAATTGGGTAATTTTCTTCTCGTCCTGATGGCAGGCTAATTTTTCGAGACTTCCCGGTGAGTGATTTACAGTATGCTATAAAATGATTGAATAATAAGGGAATAATTAAACTTAAATATATTCAGCCGAATGCGAGAGTAGAATGTACGAGTTGCGATCGGACGTGTGTGTGTATTGTAAGAGAATTAATTGATGTTTCAGTACATACAGCCAGTAATTCTTTTAATTATTGTACAATAATCACTGTTAATCATTTGTTAAATTGCCGTATAAAATTATAACTAAAGCCAGTACGTATAGACAGAGTTGAATCGTGTGGGTTATGTATGTACACGCACTGGACCGGTAGAGTGTTTTTTTTTTTTTAATTATGGCAGTTGAAAATAAATTGTGAGACCACCCTTAGATGAAACACTATAAATCTTTTAATTGTGTAACTCTAAGTCCCTTTAGTGTGGTCATTTTCTGACAAATTACGATATTTGTGTTCCACGTGGTGAGGCCAACCTGTTTGATTTTGTCGGCACTTGTTAAATCTGGTGCGAGTGTCTCTTTACTATATACATTTTAATATTATTTTTTTTATGAGTTCATGATTACCTTAAAAAACTTAATTACTCCTCAGGCAACATTTTCAAAAAAAAAAAAAAAAAACTTTTATGCATTTATTTTGAGTTGGTCGGGAGTCCCATTCTGATGTTATTACCTTTGACTAGGGTGCAAATTTTAGTGAACAGTATTTCTAATCCTTTGTGAATCCTCAGGGTTCTCGCACCCAGACGGAGATGTGGCCTCAGCTGGTGTACTGACGCCTTCACCAGTCATGAACCACCCAACACTCACCTGTTCTGAGGAGGGAGCTTGCTGACCAACTGTAAGATGCCACTCTACTCATGCAATTGAGGTGATACAAAATTTTATTGTTTTTCGTTGGCCTGGCCCGCAGCTCATCCGTGTTACAAATTGTTTTCTGTTTTAAACCATGTGCTTACGCCGATAGACAGTCCGATCAAGTGTGTGTCAACAGGACATTCATTATGAACATTATTTGAACTATTATAAAATTATTCCATAACTCTAACGTACTATTCTTGTAATTGTGTGCTGCACTGGGGGAGCGTGCCAGAGCTCATTTTGGCTTTCTTCATAATTTTTTTTTGCAAAGGCCTTAGAGTTAGTATACTTACAATCTAAATTTAAGTCAGGTGTTTATTGGTTCTGAACCGATTGGTTCAGGACGGGGTTCATATATTATTATTTTTTTTAACATTTAAGGGCTGGGGGTTTCGTTTTTCAGGCTGTTTTCAGGGGTAAAATTTACAGGGGTTTTTTTGGCACAAGTTAGGCACACGTTGATACAGTTTTATGCAGGCCGGATACCTGTCTGACCTGGTCTGGCACATGCTGGCACACTTCCACAGCTGCCAGAATACAACATGCTGTTATTTTAAAATTATTTATACACAGATGTCTGACATTAAAAATTTATTTTTTTTCTGTGGGCATAGACTAATAATTTTGAGATTGTAAAATCATACTGATGCTACTGATTATTGTAACTTAGGTTCTGACTTGCTTGCTGGACCTGTCTGTTGAATTAAATCATTATCATTAAAGAACGAATTCCTGATACATGGATACATCTATATTTGTAACACAAGAATTAACATTTTGGAAAATTATGCCAATTGTTTAAACTTAGGTGATGAGGGTTTTCACCACTTGTATACAGTGCAAAGAAACTTAAAGATTTTCATATACTTATAATGTGCAATTTCTTAGATGTTATAAATTCATATGGGCTGCCAGGCCACTATCATCTTGCAGTTATTAGTCATTATTATCCTTTCGGTTTTAAAATATTTTTTTTTGGGTTTCATTTTAATGGAGTAAAGGGGTTGTGGTTTTAAATGATTTAATTCCAACTGTGGCTGGAAGTTTAAATTTTATGATTGCAGTTTTTGGGGCTTATAGAATATACAGCCTGTCTGCCAGGTCGAACATGAGTTTATTGTGATGATATTATGGGTATATGTGTCTCTATGTTTCAATATGTGATGTTAGTGTTAAGTGTTATTTAGGGGGGGGGGGAATGTATATAATTTATAGGATGTTACCCGATATATGGTGTTTATTTATATAATTTAAGTAACCAGAGATATATATATATATATATATATATATGTATGTATATGGGTGGAATTGCAATGGCCTTACTGAACCTGAATTATTAATATGTTGAGAATAATTTATATCAAGCTTATTGTTATATTTACACCTCAGGGGAATTAATTGTACAAGAAAAATAATTCTAATAAAACTTGTTATTGTTGTCTTACAACAGAGTTTCATTTGCAAGTCCCGTCTCACTGGACCCAGCGCATTTTTTGCTACTCTAGGCCGTCCGCCTAGTTCTAAATAACTAGTGGCCCCTCTTTCAAAAAAAAAAAAAGGATTTAGTTTTTTTTATAAAATTTAGTTTTTTTTATAAAAGGCACAAAGTGGAAGGAGGGGTTTCAAGGTGGTGGTTTGTGAAAAAATGAGTTTAACTATTTCTATGTTATTTTAAATATTTCTATTGTAATCAATGTAATACCAATATATACGAGCAAGTAATCATTGTATTTTACCGTTAAAAGATAATATCAAAAATAAGAGGGAGAAGGGATATTTTATTTATGATGGGATTGAAAGAATCTAAGTGGGTTTTTTTCTGTTGTTTATTTGAATGAAATTGAATTGAATTGAGGAAATAAAAGAATAAGATATGTATGAAGGTAACCAATCTGTTTTATTTCAAATAACCAATTCTGTTCTTCCGGTTCGCTGATCCGAACCCTGGTGAGTAAAATTTTAAGTTGGTAGCAAACAACATGGCGGTTACAAGAGCCGAAAATGCATAGTAATAAACAAAGTTTATTTATTAATTAATAAACACTAAAAGAAATTGAACACTGTGTTTATGGAAAAGCAAAAATGTTTGCTGAAAAGATGGGTGGTTTATCCGAATTTAAAGCTAGTAACGGTTGGCTACGTAATTTTAAGGCTAGGCATGGTATTTGGGTTAGATTTGAGTGGAGAAAAACTTTCTGCAGATAACAATGCAGCTGATAAGTTCATTGTTGAATTTAGAATCATAACTAAAAACTACGATCCTGAATTCGTCTACAATGCTGATGAAACGGGACTTAATTGGAAAGCATTGCCCCGTAAAACTTTGGCTTCAAAGAGAGAAGCTAGTGCTCCTGGTCAAAAAATTAGTAAAGAATGTGTGACAGTGCTTACTTGTGCCAATTTAACGGGCAGTCATTGACTCCCATTGATTTTAATAGGAAAATCGAAACATCCTAGGCCTTTCAAAAACAGAAAGCTCCCGATCATATACAAGAGTCAACCGAAAGCATGGATGATAGCATTGTTCTCAGAGTGGTTCGAGGAAACGTTTATTCCGGAGGCAAAAAAATATCAAAAGGACGTGGAAAAAAAGGGAAATGTATTGCTTCTTATTGATAACGCACCAACCCATCCTTCAGTGGCTCTGTTGGAAAGAAGAAACGGACATTATAAAGTGCTCTTCCTGCTGGCAAATGTAACGAGTTTGTTGCAACAACAACGATGGATCAAGGAGTAATAGAGTGTATGAAACGACATTACAAAAGGCAACTTTTACGTAAGCTGCTGTTAGCAGATGAAGATGAAGAAGGTACAGTAGCATGCCATAAGAAAATTGATTTAAAAGACTGTTGTTACATTATAGCCGATTTGTGGAATTTGATAAAGAAGGCAAGGAATAAAATTAATGGAATTCCGACAAAACAACAAGTCCAGGAAGAAAAAGAAGAGACAATGAACAAGAAGGAAGAGAAAAAAGAGCAAAAGAAAGTGTCGAAGAAAATGAAGCTGTATCAACTGAAGACTTCCAGAAAATCATTGTACAAATTCCTGGGTGTTCTGAGTGTGACGTGGACGACATAAATTAGTGGTTGCAGTGCGATTCACCGGACCCTGGATATCAAATTTTGGACGATGATGAAATTATCCAAAGTGTAAACGATGAATCTCAGCAGGTGGACGAAGACAATGACAACGTTGCTTCAGTTGAACCGGAAAAGGAACTTACGGCGAGTGAGGCATTCGTTTGTTTTGACACTGCTTTAAAGTGGATGGAACGCCAGTCTGAATGCGATCATATGCAGCTTCTTGCCGTCAAGCATTTACGGGACCTGGCTACACGCAAACGAGTTTCTACATCAAAACAATTAACTTTGTTTGACATGTTCAGTTGAAAAATTATAATTATGTGTTAGTATTATTTTAAATTATTTTGTAGTAAAAGTGAACTTTTTGCAAAACACGTGTGATCTGGTTTTTATTAAGATAATGTACTCACATAATAAAAATAAACAAAAGTGATTTTTGAGCAATGTTCGCGTTTTCTTTCATAACATAACCTTTTTCTTATGTTTGTCTCAGTTATCCGAATTTCTGCATATCCGAATTACATCTGGCAATCATTAGTTTGGATAAATGGAGTTCTACTGTAATTTGTATAGTTGGCAAGTGTCATGACTTTGTTTACATTTTGTGTGTTCAAGGTGGAAGTTGCGGTTTTTATTTACATGAGGTTTGCGGATTTTCTGAGTATATTTCATGTTTATTTTGTGTGTTATTGATAGTAGAGAGTGTTTGTTTTAATTACTATGTAGTATACTATTATAGTATATTACTCGATATTATTATTATACTAGATTAATTGAGAAACAATATTTGACAGAATTTTGTTGGTTTAAATTGCACGAAATGTATTTTTAAACAGCTTCAGCTGCAATATATAAAATCAATAAAAAAATATGAGTGTTTTCATAAGAGGAAAGTCTAGGAAAAAGTGTGGTATAATTATTTGTTTAGCATTTTAAATTGTATTAAGTATTTATGAATGTTTAAACAAATGTCTACTCGATCGTCGTAGGTACAGTGGAAACAAAATAAGTACAAGACACCAATTAATTCACTAATCACCAGCTTTAATTTTTACAGTTAAACAGTTCGTAATTAACAACACAGTCTACTACTACAAATCAAATATAAATTGTTCACACGTTATAAAAGGTCACTAATATTAAACACAATTGTATTACAATTATACCGCCTGATTATAAAACACAACACTTAACTAATAACCACTTGAACACTCACAGTAATATCGCTACTATAACTCTCGAACCGCACTATCCAATGTCTTGCATTGAACTGACTGAATGTCGTTGAGTACCGCCCCAAATCACTAGATTATTCAATAGCACCTTCGAGAAACTTCTCGTATTTGCGTCTACAAGCACGTACGCCACACACGTTACATCAAGTTTCTTCTGGCACATTCGACAAACACTTAGATTGTTCTGTGATGCCGTAACAAGTGCTTTAAAAAAACCATTGGTCATAGGGGATGGTCTATGTACAAACGCCATGGTACTCAAAGTGTTAAATTTATTATTTTCAGTTTATACGTAGTTTCCTATATTTATCGACGTAACCTCCAATAATTCTGTATAACTCGACTTCTCACTAGGTTGACACCCCTTCAGTCCACATGAAGTCGAGTTTGTGAGGTTTTACTGTAGGAACACACAAAAAATGTTTAAAACCATTTAGGAAAACATCACTTGATTCATATTTACCTGGCCACTAAACTTGGGTAGAAAGAAATATTCATAAAAGGTTAGCTACATTTATCGAGATAATTTGCTTTGATTTATCAGTGATTACCTGGCTTTGCATAAAGGACAATTATTGGTTTAGCAGTATAGGTATACGTATATTCGTTGTAACTCTAAAACTGTTGTACAGTTCATGATAAAGTTCTTTCAATTCATTTTCACATTTCATGAGAATCTTGGTACACATTTTAGAAAAGACACAAGTAGTAGGTGCTAGACATTATACTGCTAAATTCCTAAACAAAATATACCAAGTTTTTTTTAGATTCTTCCCCAGATTTATTCAAGTTAATCCAAATGTGAGAAAAGGTATTAAATTGTTGATCCTCATGATTCCCCCTGTAACAGTGTAAAAGCTTCACATTTTAAACAACACAGGCTTCACCATAGTCAGGGTTTTGTTTTGCCAATTATGATCTGTTTCGTCCTCAACATATTAATCATTCTAAACACAATCTAATATACCTAAGAAGGAGATAAGATGAGCTACTGAAGCACGAGGACATTGGAAGATTCATAAAGGCTCAATGAATACAGTGACTAGATCACTTAGAGCGGATGATCAACATATGCAACAAAAATTCTTGAGGGCACAACCCTATAACAGCAGAGAGAGGGACTGACCTAGGATAAGATGGTTGAATGGTGTGCTGGAAGATCTAAGAAGAATTGATGTGGGTGGTTACACTGAGATGACAATGGATAAGAGACATTGGGGAAGACTGGTGTTGGAAGCCAGGGCTCACATTGGGCTGTAGTGATAAAGAAGAATACACACTTAAACATGTGAACAATATAATATTATGTTACTCCTCTAAACAATAAACATAAATGTTATTCTACACCATCAGGTTGTGTTTCTTTCTCTTTCTGTCTTCACTTGTACACATCACACTGATCGAGTGTAACTACAAATATAGAAATGTTAAGGTGTAATGTAATACATACAGAATCATAATCATATAACAATACCGTCTGTGAACAAGAATTCTCTTTATTTCCATCACAAATGGCTTCTTCAGTATAATTTTTGTCTCCTTCTTCAGCAACCAGAGTTTGTGTAATACAAACAGCATTTTCATTTGAAGTCTCACACTACAGAGAAATAAGAGAATTAAAAATAAACACAAAACATTCGCTTTACAAATTTTCTATTATAGTGTATGCATTGTTCATAGCCTAAAGGTACCATAACTTGTATGGTATAAGTTACAAGTTAATATACAATAAGTGTGTGTATATTATAAATACATCACTTTATCATTATTCACTTTATAATTAATTGACACAATTATTTAAAAGATCTTGCTTTCTGTTTTAATATTCATTTCTGCAGAATAAACAATCACCAATAATAATAATAATTCATGTTTACAAATATGAATTGTTTTGTCTATTTAATCGTGTTGGTTCCGTATACCGGGGGGGGGGGGGCATATTATGGGGGAGGGCGAACAGGACTGGAGCCCCTAGAGGGTAATAAAAGTTGACAAATTTTGTTAAGCTCTTAATTTTTGGGATGTTTAATTTTTTCCACGTGTGTATGCTAATATGGTAGTAGCTCTTTTTAAACATACAAACAGGTTTATTAACAGCATTAGGTTATACACTTCAAATACCAAATATTGTGAAATCAATTCAGTCAATAAGTATCTTTTAACAGTGTTTCAATAACGAGTATTTTTATTGTGTTATTACCATTTACTTTAATGAGACTCATTTCTCGATGTTACCTCGTGTATTTCACCCACTTTAAAGATAGTAATGGTGATTATAGTCTTAAATTGGTTTTTCTTTTGTATGAAGCTGAACTCCCCTGAAAACCAAATTCTACATACACCCCTGTCAGATACACTCGCAGCTTTGGAAGACAATACTTTGCTAACTTATCTATAATATTATTTACTTTATAAGAATGTCCATACTGCAATACAGAATTAGGCATTACTAGTCATAAAACCATACCTCCTTTGCAGAACAACCAAGAAAGTTATTATCCTCTCCATCCAAAGACAATTCATTCTTAATTGTACAAATCAAATAACATGTTGAAGGTACCTAAAAAAACACGGAAACAAAACTCTTATAAGCCAAAATAAAACTTCATAGTTTAACAAAATTGCTTAACGGAAATACTACAGTGACTTCCGTTAATCAACGGAAATACTGTACGGTGTAACGGGGCTAAAGGGAAGGGTTTTCATTTTATTAAAGTTATAAAATTATTTTCTATCTGCACGGTCAGTCCCAATGTGAAATAAAATAGTCGTCAAAGGAACAATGAAGTGAAATTGTGAACGGCGAGGTGGCAATGGAATGCGATGCCAAGTTTAAACACACGGTAATTAAGCATTGAGGCACGTACAAAGACGTGCAACAGGAACATGCGTGCATAAACGACGCACATCAGACTCCAAAGGGACGCCACGAAAAATGGCGAGAGACGAAGACTTTTGTTCCATGTGGTCCGTTGCTGCCGGATACTCTTAGAGGCCACGCCTTCCACAGCCTCAATATTTTCGCCAGTCAGCATCGTCAACACCAGTGCACAATACCAAACCATGCTACCTAAATGGTAACGAAAAACTTTGTAATCTAAGGGGGCCATGTATGTTACCGGAAACAGTCAGACAAGGTGGGGATTTAGTTAGTCGTCGTTTCGTCAGTCGACGAAAGGATTCCTCCCCGGCCGGGGTTTCATAAAAAAGTTCGCGAACTACAAAATTTGACAAAATGTCTACAAAGTGTATAAAAACCTAAGGTAGAGCAACCTATCAGCTCGAAGTGGAGTGAAAGAAAAGAAGTGAAAATGTGTTAAGCTTTTGGACATGTAATCGGTGCGACGCGTGATCATCTTAGTCGTCAAGGGTGAAGTACTCGACTGAAAATTACACTAAATAAATAATTTCATTTCTCTGGGTACTAAATAATTAAAATGGGGTGTTAAAACAGAATGAATGTGAGAGAATAGCAAGCTGGGTCGCCTTGAATAAATTAATTAATAATGTAGTCTAGATATAAGTAATATTTTGAAAAATGTTAAAATTATTGCTGGTAAAAAGGGGCTTCACCTCAATATCAAATACCGTTTAATTTAATTGTTGGAGTTATGATTGGAATTATAATAATAAATTCATTACTTTGTTTTATTTACTAAAAGAGCGAATAATCATTTCAAATACCTTATTTCATTTGCTGCACTGATAAGTTCATCGTACGAAATGGGTCAAGTCCCACACTAGAGATCCGGCCAGATCACAAGAATTAACAGGTAGGTGGAAGTTTCAAACTTAATTAATATAATAAAATTTCATAATAATATAGTTACAACGGAACGATCACAGTTTGTGGAAACACTTACTACAAAACATAAACTTAAAAATGAAATTACAAAAAACATGAAAGTAGTAATTTTACTTAACAATAAAAAATACTGATTACTAATTTAAATGTAATGAAAATATGAATCAAGACTGTTGATTATTTTCCTTACCTCCTTTATAGAAAGGCTGTGATTATCATCTATATCAAACTCCTCCTTAATCACAGTATTAATGTGTGTCAGTGGAGATGACTAAAACAGAAAACACATCAATAAATATTAACACAAATAATCAGTTTTCAACTGGAATTTCTGTAATAAAATAGTGAAATAGTTTGAAATACTTGTACCACTCTGACGTAAGGAAAATAATGTATGCGTTTACAATGAAGACTAATGACTAATTTTACTGATTGAGATGTACCACAATGCAACTGGTTTACAAGATACTGGCAGCTTTTTACTTTCTAAAACTAAAATGCTATAAGGTAAAGCCTAAACAGCATTTAACATATTTTCCTTCCTAAAATTGGAAACTTGATTTCCTAAAAGTTTCATATGTTTTCTATCACCTGAACAGAGAAACAATGTGGTTAGACTTTGGCAGTCTAAAAAAATTACAGGCTGTAAAACTCACTTTACACAATGTGTAAACTTGCATGTCATGCAAAGTTAACATAGTTTGAACCCTTACATTTTAGCTATAATTTAGCTTCCTTGAGTAAAATACCTGAAAATTTACATAAAACAAAGGCCAGACTATTTCAATTCCTACAAATTGTTTTCTCAATTATATATCTATAGCTGTAACAATTTAGGGCATATTTCATTATCTGAGTTTCTGTACCCAGTCATTTTGCTAAAAAGTCAACAAAGCAACTTCTTCAAAACTGTAACTGTACGATTTCGTGTGTAATGACTTAAGAAGAATTTAGATAGGTACATTGTTACAACTGTGTAAAAAAAAAATAAACACAAATAAACTACTCACTGGCCTGTACAATTGTGAAAGTTTCATAAATTAACTGTTTAAATACTCATGCCATTTCTAATTCAAACAAACATTTTAACTGACTTCTTGCTAATCTCCCCATTAACAACTGTCGAAAGAAATGTGCACACACAAGTGCAAAATTTCATGGCCATTTTGTTACAACTAAACTTGGAACCAATAATCAATACAATTTTCTATCATTAATTATTTTAAAGATAAGCTATATAAAAGACGTTACATTTAAGTCATTCAAAGTGTTACCTATGAAATTGAAATTACAAACATCAACAACCAACTGTACATAATCAACTACAATTTACACGTAAATTTTCACAACACTTTACATTATTGCTATGCCAATTACATAACACTCTGTAAAAGCATGCAGGTGCAGTTACATAAAAATTCTACGCATTTCTCAACTAGTCCCCAGCATGTGGCATCTGTCAAGGCCACCCGCTCAAGTAGCTCTGAGACTGTATAAGCAACAGTGGCCGGTTTAGTAGTTAGTTACACCTAGAGTACACCTAGCATTGTAGAGTGCAGATGAAGTGATTGTTACGGATTCGTGGAACATGTTTATTGTGTTATAATTGGTGCGGAACTCTATTAGTAGACATTATTATTGTGTATGGACAAATTTAACTTGAGTTATTGTATTAAGAGTGTATCTTGTTGATTACAAATTGTTATTTGTGACTAATCAAAGCTACTAATTAGTGACTTCATTAATGTCTGTACTTTGTTTCCACTGTACAATTATGATGATCTGTGAGACCATTGTAACATTATGGCGATTTTCTTCTTAGCAACTACATTTACTCTGCTGAGTAATCTGGTCTCTCACCAAGACATAACTCGCTACTCATATCTAAGCCTAGTAATAACAATGTAAAGCTGTGGGCCTAACAATCTCAAGAGCATCATATATAATACAAATTTATTTTTAAATGCTACAATATTGTCACTAACCTCAATTTTTATTTTCCTGTTTACAATAGTATCTTGTCCGCTACGTGTTTTCACCATTGTTCTGAAACAAAGGCCCAAGAGGTAAATATATTTTATATGAAGAGAAATTTGAACAAGAAATTAAAATTATGTACGAATAACTGATAGAGAAACAATAGGGGGTTTTAAAGCACAAAGTAAAAGAAATAACTCATCCAATAAGACACATCTGGCAGATAGCACTGTTTTACACCACAGTTAAATATCAATTTTTTGTAATAAGTGTATCAAACAATCTTCTAATATAATAAGTTTTAAGTTTATATCAGTACAAGTTTCACAAGCAATTATTGTACTCTTATGTTTGATTTCAACTACCGTATACAGACTGTACAGTTCAAATATTTTATAGTGGTTGAGTAAGTCAGCGCAAAAATCTGCCATAGTGGGGGGATCAGAATACAATAATACAATATACAATGTAGAACACTCCAATCCTAGAACATCTGTACTGTTGCTATTGGCAGTATTCAGAGTACCAGTAAATTTTAATTTATTTTGTAACGAATAAAAAATTATTATTTTCAACAAATTTTACAATTACTATACACTCTACATGCCTCATATACTGAATTACTATAATGAATGTTTCTTGCATTACATTTATAACATAATCACTTTCTGCTACAGTTCGTTTCTTGATATATTGTGACGGCAGCGGTATGCGAACATCTGCTCTCCGTTACCAGCGGCCGAGACGTGACCAACTACGTGCTCGGAGCGAGCCTATCCGGCATCAGCAGTCGCCGAGACGTGACCAACTGCGTGTTAGGAGCTAGCGAATCACCGATCCCAGTTGGTTAATAAAACCCGGGCCGGCAGAAAATTTTGCGCACTCTTCACCGCCACGCCAATGGACGCACTTCATCTCCTCTCCTCTCTCGGACGACATCGGCGCGGAGTCAGCCGGAAGGAACGGCCGAAGTAAAGAACCGGCGTTCTTGCGTCTTCGCCCTCCAGTTCCGCGCCAACGATGGATTTCGCTGGGCCGGCAACGGACTCTACAACCGGTGCCGGAAGAAGAGGAGGATTGCAGTACGCCACGAACAGTGGGCGCAGCCGCCGAACATCTCAGCGCGGCACTACCAACATCACCGTTCTCGCCACTTGGTCTTTTTAGGGCCACCAAAAACATTAGAGTGTACGATTGGCGCCATTTGTCATGCGGCAAGCCTTTTGTCCGGTGACAAGTGGCGCCCAACGTGGGGCAGCGATCATCTTGCGAATGCAAGATCCAGCCACGCCAGCGAGCTACCAGCCGGCACACCAATCAACATGGCGCCCAACAGACACCTCTACAACATCCGGAGAAGACCAGTAGGCTGGGTACCGGAGAGCATTCAAGACCCGGGGGAGTTGTGACGGCAGCGGTATGCGAACATCTGCTCTCCGTTACCAGCGGCCGAGACGTGACCAACTACGTGCTCGGAGCGAGCCAATACGGCATCAGCAGCCGCCGAGACGTGACCAACAGCGTGTTAGGAGCTAGCGAATCACCGATCCCGGTTGGTTAATAAAACCCGGGCCGGCAGAAAATTTTGCGCACTCTTCACCGCCACGCCAACGGACGCACTTCATCTCCTCTCCTCTCTCGGACGACATCGGCGCGGAGTCAGCCGGAAGCAACGGCCGAAGTATAGAACCGGCGTTCTTGCGTCTTCGCCCTCCAGTTCCGCGCCAGCGATGGATTTCGCTGGGCCGGCAGCCGATTCTACAACCGGTGCCGGAAGAAGAGGAGGACTGCAGTACGCCACGAACAGTGGGCGCAGCCGCCGAACATCTCAGCGCGGCACTACCAACATCACCGTTCTCGCCACTCGGTCCTTTTAGGGCCACCAAAAACATTAGAGTGTACGATTGGCGCCATTTGTCATAGCTTAGACAAAATACAAACGTAAAGAAACAATTTGATATGTACAGCTAACGCTTGAAGTATACTGCGACAAACATGTGTTTCTCGCTGGTTACTGCTAACCTATTTATAAATGAAAATATATACATTCATAGTACAAATATAAACAAGTAAAACATTTGCAGGTCTGTATACGAACTCTGAAAACTGACGTACATATTGTACAATAATGCAAAACGGTCTTTCTCAAGTTAGCACATAAGACATTTTCCAGTAAACGTAAATTTTATCCAGTTCAAGAACACACAATTAGCAGCCGTTTGTTCGTGTGTGTGTGTGTGTGTGTGTGTGTGAAGTTAACATGGTTTAGACAAAATACAAACGTAAAGAAACAATTTGATACGTGAAGAGATAGAAATTAAGCGTTGCGGTAAGTCACAGGTCATCATTCCCATACAGTTTGATGCTTTATGATTTTTGTGCAAATTATGAGCGATGTAAAAATGTCTATATATACAAATAATAATATTATGAAAATAAAATTGTCTATGAGCATGAATTTACAGGCTTCTCACGAACGAGATTCATAATTTTAGTTAATGTACGAAATACTTTCGTATCGCTAATTTCTTAAGACATAATCGTTGAGAAAGCTTTCCAGCACGGACAATGACCCCTTGAGTTAAGCTGTTGTTGCAACTCTGTTCTTCACCCTTCACTTGAATAATAATAATTACAAACCAACAAAGGGATATACAGTTTGATGCTTATGATTTTTTATTTTTTTATTTTAAGTTTGTGTACATAGGTTGTATATTGCAAGCATGAAATTATTATTTAAATCTGATATCTGTTTTTGTATGGGGGTCATCTATAAATATCAAATCAGTGCGACACACCGTTCAGTTCTGTCTGAATATATTGAAGAGGTGGGGCGTTTAATACACGTTCTCGATACGGAAACGGAAATCAAGGATTGGAGATCTGTTTACAAGAATGCATGTACTTCGTAACAAACCTAATTGGAGTTGCATTGAACCTAATGTGTATGGGATTGCGTTCAACCCAACATGTGGGGGGTTGCGTTGTGTGTGTGTGTGTGTGTGTGTGTGCGAGGTTGCGTTGTGTGTGTATGCGGGGTTGCGTTGTGGGTGTGAGTGTGTGTGCGTGCATGCATGTGTGTGTGTGTGTGTGTGTGTGTGTGTGTGTGTGTGTGTGTGTGTGTGTGTGTGTGTGTGTGTGTGTGTGTGTGTGTGTGTGTGTGTGTGTGTGTAGTCTCTTATAACATATAATTAATTTCACAAGATAATGTTTCTTCAAATATATGTATAGTTAATTTTTCATGATGTGAAATGAATTAATGGTGAGTTCTTATTCATATAGAGTGTACTTCAAATTATATGTAAGATAGTATAACATCCTAACTTGTGTTATAACGTAGGGAACCCTCGTTAATTGGTTATGCCAATTAAACAGGCTGCCTTCGTTGTGACGAGCTGTAAATTAATCACAACAAATAAAACAATTCTTATATCAGGATATTGGGAAGGGGAGACTGTTGATTTATGCACTCATTTTACTCGGTACTCAGATGACATCTCTTTATTACATTATGCGATTAAGTTCTCTATTTAAAGTTCTCAACAATATAGTTTACAATATGATTATATATATATATATTACTCTTTTACAAAGGGTATTCAAAATATGATGTACATCTATTTAATTTATTCCACGGATCCGGGATTGAATATATTAAGTTAATAATGGTCACCTTGCCATATACAATATTGAAAATTGAACCATTTGAAGAATGGACTTTATTAATCTTTCAAAACAACAAAACTTTTAGTTTAAACTTTTACTCTTTTGCTATAACCAGTGTTATTAGATTACAGACTACATGTTACATATAATGTCTGTCTTTTAAAGTCTTTAAAATGATGAGTTAAATTGTCTTTTGTGGGTTATAATTTTAGTAACTCATAACCATGGAAGACAAGCCTCCATGTCACCTGTGTGTTTCCTGTAGTTGCTGCAGAATTGGTTCTTCGGTCCTCGGTGTGTTTCCTGAAGGTCTGTCGTTACCTTAGTATCCGGTGACGGTGAAGTTCCTGAAGTATGTTAAATCATTCTGGGTGTGGTACTCTCATCTTAGACGACTGTAGTAATTCTTGTAGTTAGAATAAATAAACAGAAAGTTTGTTTCACTGTTATACACTTCACATGATTATTTATTAGTTGAATATCACCTTCATGTTTGTAGTACTGTATGGATTACATAGTTTGTTATTTGATAATTGAGGGAGATGTCATCGCCGCACAAATTTAGTTATTTAAATATTCATTGAACAACCATTCACATAATAATATACACGTCGCGAAACAACGCTGTACGCAGCTTACGGCGTGAGCGCTCCATTGCAAGTGGGTAAAAATAGTTAGGGCAAGAGTAGTAATCTCGCGACAATTACTAGTCAACATAAAAGTAGTTCCATGTTTCTAATTTAATTAAAGGACTAAAGTTTGATTAAATAATTAAGTAGGGATATTCTTAGTTACAATCGCTATCAAAGTACATTATAGTGGTCTTGTTTAATTATTTAAATAAACTCAAATTTACAAGTATTTTTAGTTAGTTAAGGGGTCGGAAAACAAGTTGATTCTGGTTAGTGCCTGTTTATGCAGGATTAATTAACAAGCTTTACCCTTTCTGTACAATCGTATTCCTTTTTATTTTATTATTAGAATTTTTATTAAATATTATTATTATTTAATGATAGCAATAAGATTTAGTTTAAAATGTGAGATTTTATTAAAAATTTAAAATTTCTCAGCCTATACATTATCAACTTAATTAATTAACATATTTTTTATTAATGAAATCGTCACATACTCCGCCGCTTAAGACACAGACTCCGGTTTATTTGGTCAGCAATGTACCGGGAGTATGTTTGGGGATTCCCGTGTGAAATTTCTCTCACCCGTTTTTCTATATATGTAATTACGAGTTGCACAAGTCAGTCTCGACTTGCTTATTCTTACTATCTACATATCTATGTCATACTTTACAGACTAATTCTAATACTACATAAAATTCACACATTATTAAAACATATTGTAAACATTCTAAATTTTCTTAACTCTACTACTTATGACTACTACCGGGTTTTTCTTTAGTTGGGAGTTACTCTAGTTATAGAATTACTCATTAAGTAATTTGTTCCTTAATTATTTTTCATATTTGATGTCAGCTGACTTCTTACTTTGCTCTACTTACGATGAATAGGATTCAAGGTTGATCAGGCCTCGTACCTATTTATACGATTAGGTAGCCAAATGTTACTCAAGTACTCTTTTGCAGTTGAGTACAAAACATATACCTTTTTTTTTTACATTTATTTAACTTGCACTCTACCATTTCCTTCTTTGTGATAACGTTTTATCTGCGAAATATGTGTCCTTCGTACATATTTTTGAGTAGAGGGTTCGTACAGGGCTACGGTTACTGGAGTTAAATATTTGTGAATTTGATAAGGACCGCACCATCGGTATGATAGCTTGGAAGTTGTCTTATCGATTGCACTACTCGTAGGGTGCGTTTTATACATAACTAAGTCACCGATTTGGTACTTTACTTCATTATTATTATTTTTTCGCTCGTGATATTTCCTTGATTTCGCTAAGTTTGTTCGTAAATTAGCGCGCGCTTCATTCCATATTTTCCTAATATTTTTATCCCTAATTTCAAGGGGTAACAATCATGTATTTTCCACTTAGTGGATAATGGGTGGTTAGGTTTATACTTGAACAATAATTCGAATGGGGTAGACTTATGTCCTTCATGATATGCTGAATTAAAGGCGAATTGTATCCAGGATAGGTTCTGGTCCCAAGAAGTATGATCGTTAGCATGGTAGGCTATTAAAGCAGATTTTAGGTTTCGCAAATACCTCTCAGCTATATTACCTTGCGGACGATACTCTGTAGTGGTAATGTGGTCTATTCCTAGTTTGAAACACATGTTCCTGAATTCCTTGGACTTAAACTGTGGTCCGTTATCCGACACTAGATGGACAGGAATACCGAATTCTTTAAATAATCTATGCTGTAAAATGCTTACTGTGGTTGTAGCTAAGGCTCGCCGCATGGGGTACATCCAGACGAATTTACTAAAAGAGTCTACGCAAATTAGTAACATTGTATTTCCTGATTTAGAACGCGGGTAGGGTCCTGAAAAGTCTAAATAAATTTTGGAGAACGGGGTAGCAGGAATCTCTGAGATTAATTGACTTATTTGGCTGTTTCTCGCTGGTTTGCTGAGTGCACACAACTTACACTTTTTTACAAAGTTAGCGATCTCACTGTTCATATTTTCCCAGTGATATTCTTTACGAATTCGATGTATGGTTTTATTTATTCCCATATGTGCTCCAATGGTGGAAGAGTGATAATATTCCATCAGCATAGGTTTAATAATATCAGGGGCGATTATTCGTAAATATTTTCCGTTCGCTATTCTACAACATAATACTCTCCTACTTAATATGTATTTCTCTGACTTATTTCCTTTTTCAAGTTGTTCAATAATTGGACTCAAACGTGGGTCTTGTTGTTGATACTGGGCTAAATCCGTAAATGCAAGAGGAAATTCGGTAATTAAAGTATTAATAATCGGCGTTTCTCTACTCTTGTTTTCGTAAGTATTACTACTCGGTTGGAACATACGTGACAGTGTATCGGCAACTACGTTTTGGGTGCCTCTAATATGTTGTACTTTGAATTTAAAACAATTTAATCTTAATACCCATCTTCCGATACGACCTAATTGTTTTGGGTGATTTAGTAGCCAAGATAATGCTTGATTATCTGTTTCTAACAAAAACTCTTTATGTTCTAAAAATGGTTTGAACTTCTCAAAAGCGAAAACTATAGCTAAACATTCTAATTCGTATGCGGAGTATTTCTTTTCTTGGTCTGTCAGGGTGCGAGAAGCGTAACTAATAGGTAATCTTGAGTTATCTACTTCCTGATATATTACTGCACCTAGGGCGACACTCGAACTGTCTGTCTGCACTACAAACGGTTTTGTAAAATCGGCTAATTGTAGTACGGGGGGTGATATTATGCTTTCTTTTAATTTCTCGAATGCGGTTTGGTGTTGCACATTCCATTCAAATTTAACTCCCTTCTTTCTTAAGGTATTTAGCGGTGCTGCAATTTCGGCTAGATGTGGGATATACTTATGGAAATAATTTATCATTCCTAAAAATCGGGCTATTCCTTTCGCATCCCGCGGTGGTAAAAATTCTCTGATGGCACGGGTTCGCTCTGGGTCTATGCTTACCTTTCCGTTGGCTTTAACGATGTGACCTAAAAATGAGAATTGTGTCACAGCAAAATTTACTTTACTGGGGTTTACGGTTAATCCAGCTTTCTCCAATCGGGATAGTACTTCACGTAGATGATTAAGATGTTGCTCAATTGACTCGCTGTAGATAACAATGTCATCTAAGTAGTGATACACATATTTAAATTTTATGTCATGAAATAATTTTTCTAATAATCTGCTACATACAGAACTACCTTGGGATATACCAAAGGGTACCCTTGTAAATTGGTACAGATTGAAAGGGACGGCAAATGCGGTTAGACGTTTTGATTCTTCCGAAAGGGGTATCTGATGAAATGCCTGATTTAAATCCATAATGGTAAAGATTTTTGCTTTCGTAAAATAATGAAAAGCACTGTGGATGTCGGGAAGTGGTATAGATTCAAATTCTATCCGTTTATTTAGTTGTCTGTAGTCCACAACTAGTCTATGTTTGTCGTTACTTTTGGGTACTAAAAACGTGGGTGATGAATAAGATGACGTAGAGGGTTCGATGACTCCTTGTTCTAACAATTTATTAATTTGGTTCCTCATTACTTCCATTTTTGGAGGTGATAACTTGTATGGGGCTAAACGTATTACTTTGTTGTCGCTCAAATTTATTTTGTACTCCATCAGATCCGTCAGTCCTAACTTTGGGGTGAGGACGTTGGAGAATTGTTTTATTAAAGTCTGTATGTTCCGTCTATCTTTACTTTCCAGATGACCTAATTCAGATTCGTGATGCTTTATATGTGTAGAAGTGGTGCTAGTACTTTCTCTGTTATTTGCATTATCATGCAAGTTATATTTCCGTGAACGATCGAATCCAAAGTAAAATATCTTATCGTGAATATCTAGAATTATTCCTGTTTTACTGATAAAATCAGCTCCCAATATTAACTCGGGTCCTAATTCGTCGCATACCAACATTGGAAAATACCACGTTAGATTTTTAATTTTTACTTTAAACGTGATGATAAGTTTTATCATTAAGTTTTGTTTGTTAGCTGTAGCGCATCTAATATTTACTGATTGACTGCGTTTAACTAAATTGTGTTTAAATAATTTATTGGCTAGCTCTTGACTAATTAAACTTCGCGTTGATCCGGAATCAATTAATCCGAGGGTGGATGTAACACCAAGGTCAACTTTTATATACGGTAATTCACACTTATTGAAATCACATTTATTAATAGAGTTACATTTATCGATAAATTTTCTAACATAGGGGTCTAATTTTCTTTTGTTATTATTATTAGTATTTTGTTTTAATTTGTGGTCTCTCAGGGGTTTACCTGTTTCCACGATGCTGCGGAAGACACAGGGTTTCGGATCTCCCTGCCTTACATGTTTTTTGAATAATGAGTTTTCTGATTGTACTGTTTCCGTTTACAGTTTCTACTGAGGTGTCCAGGTTTTCCGCAGTTATAGCATATATATTCTTTACGTGGGGTCTCACTGGTTTCGTGTCGAGGTTGAGGCACCTTGGACTTACCATGGCCATGAACATAGGTTGGTCGCCGAAATGGTCGTCGTTCTCGTAGACTTCTTGCATCTGAGACTAAGGCTTGCGTTTCCTTTCTATGAGGTGTTGTGGATACCGGTGCATGTCTGTGCTGATCTGCGTACCACACATTTGACGAGTGAACACTACATTGTTCAAGGTCAGCGAAAGTAAGGGGTCTACTTATTAGTGCTAAACGGGAGCGTTCTTCAGGAGATAAGCCTGCTAGGATAGTATCGACCAATTGTTTTTCAGTCCAGTCGACTTGCAGTAGACGTGAAGATTCTCTTATGTCTGCAATATAGTGGGCCAGTCTTTCATGAGCTCCTTGTACTCGAAGTACGGTATTTCTTTTGATCTCCTCATAAATTCCCGTGGGGATAAAATATTTGATTATAGTAGTATGAAGTTCTTCTACTGGAAGAGTCAAGTTTAATGATTCTAGCACACGATCTCGTAAAGGTGGTTTACATTTGGGTAGGATGACCTGCAGTATTTGCCAATCGCTCAATTGTTGTAGATCTTTTATTTGCTGTAGGTATCTGATAAAAGTCAATAGAATCATGATACTTAAGCCACCGGTGTAAGGAATTTCATTAATTATTTTCTCTACTGGGTGGGAAATCTTTCCGTAGAGGTCTATATTAAAATTTACGTTAGGTATACTTTTCGAAGGATTGGTGTTTGCTTTAGGATTAGTAATCGCATATTTACTAGTGCGAGTATGCTGAACATTAGGCGGTGGGGGTTCTAACATAGTTAGGGTATTTAATTCTCTACTAGGTAATTGTTCATGACTCTGTTGTATCTTCGATACGGTGGGTGATTCGTGGTTCGAGGTGGAGGGAGGGTATTCTAAAGTAGGGGATTGAACTGGGGAAATATATAATTTTTGTAAGTAGTGCTCAATTTCCTCCATTCTCGATGAGTCTGACTTTCGTCGTAAGTCGTTGATAATTATGGGTAATTGGCTTAATGCCTCATCCGCAAATTTCTGCACATCGGCGGGGATTACGGTGACGTCGGGCCAGCTTAATAAATTATTCAACCGGCGGGTTAAATGTTCTATACGTTGCGTAACGCGCAAAATTTCCGTAGGTGATTTTTTGTCCTGAAGGTTCTGAGATAATACCATCAGTTCCCTATATTTCGCATAACAGGTTTCTCGTTCGCCGTCATAATCGAGTTCACGCAATCTATCTAACTGCGAGGTTATATCTGATCCGGTTTGGCGTAATGATTTTCGTAATTCAGACACGGTTACATTCACGTGTTTTAGACCTCGTAAAATTGCTTCGTAGCATAGCTCATCTTTTAATAATAGATCAGGATTAAATTCAGCCATTTTCGTAACGTGAGTGGCTATAACTAATTATTCTACTATTTGCATTAAATGCTATACAACGCTATATTTTTTTTTACACAAAATAAAAATATAAATCAATCGTATTCTTATCTCTTTTTTTTTATAAATAAACAATTAAATTGCAAGTGGGTAAAAATAGTTAGGGCGAGAGTAGTAATCTCGCGACAATTACTAGTCAACATAAAAGTAGTTCCATGTTTCTAATTTAATTAAAGGACTAAAGTTTGATTAAATAATTAAGTAGGGATATTCTTAGTTACAATAGCTATCAAAGTACATTATAGTGGTCTTGTTTAATTATTTAAATAAACTCAAATTTACAAGTATTTTTAGTTAGTTAAGGGGTCGGAAAACAAGTTGATTCTGGTTAGTGCCTGTTTATGCAGGATTAATTAACAAGCTTTACCCTTTCTGTACAATCGTATTCCTTTTTATTTTATTATTAGAATTTTTATTAAATATTATTATTATTTAATGATAGCAATAAGATTTAGTTTAAAATGTGAGATTTTATTAAAAATTTAAAATTTCTCAGCCTATACATTATCAACTTAATTAAATAACATATTTTTTATTAATGAAATCGTCACAATAGAACGTTTCCAATATGACTTAGATGACATTAAGAATATATTGTGCTTTTCATATATCACAATAAAACATCTACATTGTTTCTATATAGCCCTAACCAATTTGATTCTGCTTTCACGAGTTTGTTTGCAAAATTTAAACTGATTATGTGAGTAATTATCATTTGTGTGATTGCAATTTTTGTACAAGTGTGCTATAAATATATATAGCATTCCATTTTGTTCTTGATGTATGGGTAGCGGTCAGTTTTCAAATTCGTATTACCACCGTCTAGACACCAGCCCACTGCTGTCATCAGAATTATTCAAATCAAAAGCCCCGCTGTTTGTATTTGATTGTAGCAAACAAGACGATGCGCTTAAGTCTTCAGCGGTTGATGCACGTTTAGAATTTGAATCGTCAATGAATTTTCCTGCGCAGACTACTGCCTACTGTATGATACTACATGATTCGCTTGTAGAATATACGCCATTGTCCAACACAGTACATAGACATGTTTAAGTCTTATTTTATACATATTTTGTGAATACTAGTTTTAAATATATATATTTTCATATTTGTAACAATATTATATTGGGGCTGTGTGTATGTATTTTAATTGTAAAACTAGTTTAGATATATTTTCATACTTATGCCAGTTTGGTTATATTTTTCATTAACAATTTCTATTGAATTAACGCGCGCACTGGAGCTGATACTAACCGAATGAAATATTTACAGACGGACAATGGGAAGGCATACAATTTACCCTTGAGGTTGAATTAGAAAATAAACTTAATTTTCTCGATCTAAGAAAACAAGGTTGGACAATAGTTTTCAATACCTCATAAGAAAGATCTAATATAAAAAGGTGACAGAACGTAGCAGTCATTGACCTGATTGTGTGTGTGTGTGTGTGTGTTGAAAACTATTGTCCAACCTTGTTTTGTTAGATCGAGAAAATTAAGTTTATTTTCTAATTCAATCTCAAGGTAAATTGTATGCCTTCCCATTGTCCGTCTGTAAATATTTCATTCGGTTAGTATCAGCTCCAGTGTGCGCGTTATACAAATAATATTATGAAAATAAATTGACTATGAGTATGAAATTACAGGCTTCCCACGAACGGAATTCATAATGTTTGTTGATTCGATTGTTTTCCTAATTTTGACTATTGTACGAAAATACTTTCAGTATCGCAAATTTCTGAAAGCTTTCCACTGTGGACAATGACCCTTGAGTTAAGCTGGTGTTGTAATCATGCTGGTGTTTGTTCTTCACCTTCCACTTGAAGAAGAAGAAAAGGGCAGGTGGTGGGGATCTTACACCACTTCTAGTTCCATATAAATGTGTAAGGGAAGTCGTACAAATTACTCTTTGTTTACAGCTATACAATGAAGTACAATCGTGCAGAATATTTACAACGTCTGCGCACGTATTTTAAAATACAGAGAGTGGGTGTATGTAAAGATTACTATTTAAAGTATCCGAATGTCAACCAGAGTCCTCAAACACTGGCACGCGCTGGGTTTGTGTACGAGGGAGATGGTGATACTGTGCGATGTAGTTCGTGTCAAGTTAGATTTGAAGACTGGATGGCGGACGATTGTCCTGACGCTTTACATGCCAGGGTAATGCCGCAGTGCCAGTTTGTGGTGACACAGCTAAAATGATAAAAACAAACAAACGTTAGGTCTACTTATTAATCGGTTCTTTTCAGAGCCACCGTAACTTAGCCTCATATTACTTGAATTTGTTCTTTGTTTACACAACAAAAAACATTTTCATGTGATCTCGAGTCGGTCCTAAGCCCGAAGAAATAAGGAAGGCGGTATATTATATATTTACAGGCTGTAAAAGAGGAAAACGGAGCCATATAGAGACAATGTAAGTATAATGTTTATACTACAAAGTAACTACGATAAAGTGTACTTTTTCTGTAGGTCTGATCACTGCAGTCAAGTCGCTCCTGGAACAAGAATAATGTATGAGTGCAGTCCATTTTGTTGTTGGTGAATCGTTATCTGTTTTTATTAAAATCTTACAATGTCAAAAATTATTATTAATATTGTATTTATTTATTTTATAACATTGTTTGTGATATATATATATATATATTTAATCAATGCAAAATGAATTTTTTAAAATATTGCATTACATTGGTCTGTAAACTATATTTATGTTTGTTCTGTACACATATGCATACGGTAATAATCATGAGTGGTGATAAAATCTTACGATGTCAAAATTAAATATTGTATTTATTTTATAACATTGTTTGCGATATATATATATTTAATCAATGCAAAATGAATTTTTACTTGTGTGTGTGTGTGTGCGCGCGCGCGCTGGCGAAACTGGACGATTGCAGCTGTAGTTAGAGAATGCACTTAATAATGTTTTAATGTGGATAATTTTTACGTTTAGAAACTGGACGATTGCAGCTGTAGTTAGAGAACAATTCTGTATACTAAATGTGTATGTGAGAGAGAGAGAGAGAGAGAGAGAGAGACAGAGAGAGAGAGAGTTGATAACTTTGATATCGTAGTCGACAACAATCATATAGTTGAGAGAGAGAGGGAGAGGGGGAGAGAGAGTTGATAACTTTGATATCGTAGTCGACAACACTCATATAGTTGAGAGAGAGAGAGAGACAGAGAGTGAGAGGGAGAGGGAGAGAGAGAGTTGATATCATGGACGACAACTGCGTCTGCTCATACTAAATGTGTGTGTGAGAGATAGAGAGAGAGGGAGCGAAGTAAGCAAACTCTAATATGTATGATTATTCCTGTTTCATATATTAAAATATAACTTTTGTATAAACATTATTCGTAATGACTGAGACGTAGCCTTTATTGTGTGAAGATATTTAGGTAGAGCAAACACGTTTACGTAATATCAGGTGGTCAGAATCGTGATCTTAACAAATGTGGACACAAAATATGGGAACTCCGTGCTAGCTAATGTGTGTGTGTGTGTGTGTGTGTACGTTAATGACTGCATAATTACTTACATTCAAATGTGTTATGTTCAATCAACAGGTTATCAAAGTGTTCACGAGTGGGTAGACTTGTTTCATGAACCAGTCAATACTATCAACACAAAATATAGGAACTTCGTGCTCGCTAATGTGTTGTACGTGTGTGTGTGTGTGTGTGTAGTTTCAACTTCCAGTACTTAACACTTTAATAATTGAATTTGCATGTACGTGATAAATGTATCATTGATTCTAATTAGTATTTACAAAAGTTTCATTGAATAATAATATTTGGTTCGATTAGAAATTATTTGAAAGTACATTAACTTTATGAAAATGACACATACTTGAAAAGTAACAGTAAAATAGCATCGGGTCTATACCTGTGTCCTTACAGACAAAAACTAATTTGCATACCAGTGCGTACATTGTCCGACAGGGATTTGTATGTGTACACAAAACTTTTGAAAATACCTTATTCAGAGTTTTTTTTTCACGACTTACTGACGCTTAATGACATTTAGTATCGCTAATTACAGCACTGAATATAACTTTCTTAAAACCAGTTAAAGTCGTGTCACATCACAGTCAATGACCCCTTGGCTTAAGTTTGTGAAGAATAAACTATATCTAAGTCTGTATCGTTGTGTGTGTGTGTGTGTGTGTAAAGTATTTACTCCCAAAACGGACACAAGCTGCTCCACTACCAGTCTACAATATATATACGTGAAGAAAATCAGTTGCAATTTGATTGATAACTGCGTCTAGAGACGTTACATAAACACAAGAATGTGTGAATTTCTGCTGACGTCTACAGCAATAAATTAAACTAATATGATTATATTATTATTATTCATTGATGTACAAACAATTTACATAGCACACACACAATAGGCTAACATTTATTGTGAAGCCGTTAACATATGGATTTGTCATCTGTAACAGCACATGTACAGGTAATTACATTATAAACTAGGAATTTCTTCCGACGTCTGCGAGCGAGAGAGCGTGCGACGCATAAACATATGTCATGTGTGTGTGTGATCGTAGTATGATTTTATTTCTTGACACAACCCTTTATCTTGAAATATGATTTTTAGTCGGACGTTGTAAATAATTTTTTTAAATATCACTTACCTGGAAAGGATACCCTTGCGTACGAGCAGATAATAATATGTAATTTCGTGTATAGTAATCAGAAATGTGTGAGAGAGAGACAATTTAATAATGTGTCTGCTCATATAGTTTGAATTTCCCACCACAGCGGTAAACTATATTTTAAGTTTACGTGTACACAGGTTGTATCTTGCAATCACGAAAATTATTATTTAAACTGATAATTGTTTTTATTAAAATCTTACAGTGACAATATATTATTATTTCATATTGTATTTATTTTATATCATTGTTTACGATATATATTTAATTAATGCAAAATGAATTTTTAAAATTACAATGGTCTGTAAACCATATTTAAGTTTGTGTACAGTGACACCGTAATCGATTTGAATAAGGGAATTTCTGTCAACGTCTGCAGCTAGAGAGCGAGAGACATACACAACAGTAATATAGTAAATGTGTGTGTGAGCAGTGCGTACATTGTCCGACAGCGATTTGTATGTGTACACAAAACTTTTGAAAATACCTTATTTCAAAGGAGTTTTTATGCGTAACACTTTACCACACAGACCGCCTTGGAAGAACGAGAGCGCGGTTGTTAATCTGGACACTGCAGAAGTTACTTACAGTTACTTGACAGATAGTTACTTACATTCAAATGTGTGTGAGAGAGAGAGAGAGAGAGAGAGAGAGAGAGAGAGAGAGAGAGAGAGAGAGAGAGAGAGAGACAATTTAATAATGCGTTTGCTCATATAGTTTGAATTTCCCACCACAGAAAAATGTTGGCAGATCTGTTCTATACACAATAATGCAAGATTGGTAACCCTGATCATATATTTTAATATACAATATAACACACATATCAAGTTTGAACCCATGCATAGGTTGGTAAACCTGATCATATAGATTTAATATACATTATAACACGCAACAAATTTGAACTCATGCAAAGGTTGGTAACCCTGATCATATATTTTAATATACATTATATTGCATCAAGTTGGAACCCTTGTTATCTTTATACATTCTTAATTTATACATTTACAATTCTTATATTCACTCTCCCCTTTATTTTTCCTACCATCATTGTTTTACCTTTGAGTTCTGGTTATATTGTCAAGTCATTGAAGTTAGTTTATTAATAGTTTGATGTCAGTGTCATGTTATAGCATAGGGTTTTAATTCAGCTTTTAAATCACTTCTGTTTTCTCTATCATTATCAATAATTTATATTCTCATGATTTATTTTATTCTTGTCATTATTTATTCCTTCTTGTAGTTGAATCCATTTTATTTTCCCTAGTCGCACTGATTCTATTATCATCCTTAATAAATCTTTTCTTATGGGTGTTGCTATCTTCTTCTCACTGTCTGATCTATTGGGTATTTGGGCCAACGTTGTCTTGTCTTTAGTCGTGTGTCTTCATTTATTCTGTATTACATTATTTGTTAATAATAATTTCCTTTATTCCCCAAAATTAGTCACTATTCGTCCTTGGTGCTTCTTTAATGTTCCCATTTTGTTGTTTATTTTGCTTTGGATTGTTTATAATCATTTTGTTTTATGTTGGTATTGGGTTGATTATATGTAACGTTACATATTGCCTCCTTACTAGAATTGATTATTTCAGAAATTCCTTCTTGGTATTGAAGAAATTATCAATTGGTTTATTTTCATATTTAGTCACCTATAATGCTTTCATATTTCTATCTACTTCTATACCTGTTCTTGCTTAATTGAGCTTCTGTCTGCTATATTCCTTCTATTTTCTTCTTTCATAAGTCGTGAATCTGATATAATAACTTCTTTCTTGGTGTTTCATCCCTGGAATATTTAATTTCCCTAACATTTTTCCCTATCATGTGCGTTGGTACAGGTCGGGTGGGCACTTTTGGCTACATTACTCCGCTGTCCATCCTACACCTTCTGAGTCCAGAGGAACGTATCGTCTGCTCAGGTAAATGATTGCTGGAACATTTCTACAGACAATTCATTATATAAGAAACATTAAAAGTAGTCGATTGGCGACTAATAAAAAACACTCTTGGGATTATTCATGCTGTTGCTGTTTACATTTGATTATATATTTTTCTTCTTGATTCCTTCTTATTTTCTGTAGCTTTTTATTAGATAATTTTGTTGACAGGTATTATTTGTAAATCCTTTTGATTTTCCTTCTTGTGACAGATGTTCTTCGTATCATTTTTTTTCTTGGCCTTCTTTTTTCCTTTCTAATAAACTTCAAATGGTATTTTGTTGACAATTATTATTATTATGGTGCTTCTTATTATGCTTGTAATTATTAAAGTAGTCATTCTTTTCAATGTCTTGTCTTCGTCGTTTAACCAATAATGGTTTGTCTTATTTTTATTATTTTAGTATATTATCATTTTTCTTTCTTTATTTGATTTGCCTTTGTCTTTATCCAAAATTTCTGTCCCTTTTTCCTTGCTGTGTCTGTTCAGTTTATCCGTGGTCCGTCACTTCATTTGCACTTGTTTTTCGGATTATTATTGTTTTCAGAATTATTTCTGTCCTTGTTAAATATGTCTCTATCCTCTGGTATTGTAATTCTGCTGATATTGAATTTTCATTAAATTCAATGGTTACCATCGTTTTCCAAACTATTTCTTTCTCTGTAATATATCCATCTATTACCGTGTCTTGTAATTTTTCTAATACAAAACTTTCCCTTGTATTCGCGTCTATTTCTATCATATTCTTGTCTGGTTTATTACCCAGATATGTCACTTGTATTTCATTTATCGTTGATGTCACTGGCCTTTTGTTAAGTTTTTCTTTTTCTGGTATATTTAATTTAAATATTAATTTGGTTATGTTTTTTCTATAATTTTTTAACTCAGTTATTTCTCTGTAATTAGCGATTGGGAGATTAAGTACATTAACCAGCCCATTCTTAGTCATCTCTAATACTTCCCGTGTATTTTTTAGTTTGTTAGGATGTATTATTCCCCTTTCTTTCGTTTTCTTAATTATTTGTTTCTTTATCCCCTTAATGTTAATTTCTATGTTCATCATGTTTTTTTTTTGTTTTTGTTACATTTAGTCTCAGCTAAACATGCACTTGTCTCTTCTTTATTTTCTATTTCCTTATCCTTAGCTTCTACTTCCGAATTGACTTGTTCCATGTTTTCCTCATTATTTTCTTTTATGATTTCTATTAATTGGTTACTATCCTCCCTTACTTCTTTTATCAACATTTTTTCTCCCATGCTCAGCTCTATTCTTTTACTGATCAGTTCCATTTTTTCTTCCATCTTTTTGTTTAGTAAGTCCATATTTTTATTACTATTTTCGATGCTGTCATCTATCTTCATACTTAATTCTTCCTTATTTTTATTTAATTGTTCCACCATATTTTTCTGAAAATCCTCTTTTAACGATTCTATATTTTTCTAGTTGTCTTCTTTTAATTCCTACTTGTTATCATCTATTTTCTTATTTATTGTTTCAATATTTTTATTTAATTCTTCTTTATTTTTATTTAATTCTCCCTTAAAATCTTCCTTTAATGATTCTATATTTTTATTGGTTTCTTCCCTGGATTTCTTATTATCTTCTCTGGATTGTTCAAACATCATCCTCATCCATTCCTTTAAATCTACGTTCTCTGCTTGTGCAGGTCGGTTGGCTTCCGCGGGATGTAATATCGCTTCTATATCTTCAAGTGGTGTTGCCTCCTTTTCATCCATGTCTATTTCTTTTTCCGCTTCCGCCGCGCGTTTCTTCGATGTCGCTCTCCATTGTATCTTCAGTTTTCTGTATTGCAGCTGCCGCAAAAATTAGGTTAATTAATTTTCTCGTTTATTAATAATTAATTAGGTTGAAATCTTTCACCTAATTAAAACCTCAAACGTTGATCGCCAATTTATAAAAAACCGTGTTTTGTAATGAGTCTCGCGTTAGTTTAGTAATAAAATAATTAGTTTATTTTATGTTCGGGTTCACCGAGTTCGTATTTGATTCTCGACGTTCTCTCGTTGATACGACGAAATTATTTATGTTACTCCTCACTGAAAATAGAAGTGGTCGGTTATACAGGTACTTACTTGTAGTGGTGCTCTAATAGCAAAGCTGATTTGCATTGATGGTCAGAATGTTTAAAATTATTTAAACCCGCTTGTTACCGCCACCACTGCTGCCAATCATTGATGCTGTCCCCACCTAAGCTGTAACGTCTTAGTCTAACGAAATAAGTAGTTAGTCAAAACTCTTGGATGGTGTATAAATTATGTTTATTCTTCGAACTTATTTTTGAATTGTGATTAAATTACAAAAATATTATTTATCATTCTTTTATTTCAAATTTACTGGTAGACTCTTTTAAAATTATGATATCTCAGGGTTTGCCATTCTGACTTTTTAGTCTTCGCCACATGGGACGTTAATGTTTGGTTTAATTGTTTTTTAAATAAAGTAGGTTCTTTGAGACTGCAAGATACAAACAAAACTAAAGCAATGCACTACTATCATTATTTAGTAGTAGGAGAGTGATAACATTATTAAAATTTCTTAATGAATAACAAAAAGTAAACATGTGACTTTTGTCGATCTTTGAGGTTAAAGCTAGTTTCATTGGAACATTAATCAATCAACTTTAAATTATTAATACCTCTTCAACAACATTAAAATATCCGTACAATACGGTTAGGAACTCATTGTAGTGACAAGATTCATTATCTGCTTCATCAAATTGGATAACACAAAATTACAGGTATTTGGATATTCCTCACTAATAGGGTTGAACATTAACAATTAATAATTTAATGCACTTTCAATTTTGAATTGTGAAAAAACTTCCTTTTCGTTATATCCTCATATGCACGTTTCGGAGTGGTTTGCTCCTTCATCAGTGAGGTATAAATGCAGAAAGCGTCAATGTGTTGGTAATCTGTAACGGTTTTTGGGGGATTGGTTGTGTATGGGGGAGTGTGGAGATGGAAAGGGGGTTGGCGCGAGATTCTGAATTGTGTGCGTTGTGTATTATTGTGTTGAATAGTGTGTTGATTTAAATTGTAATTGTTCATTGAGTATGTTGTTTGGTTGTGTTTGTATATTTCGTATTGTTCTGCAGTGTTGAGTTTGCGGCTTTTGGGCATGTAGTGTAAATTTCCAGGTTGTTTTTTATGTTGGTGTAACTGTGGTTTTCTGTTTGGATGTGCGTGGCAAATGTGGATTGTAAGTTGTTATTGGATAAAGCTTTTGTGTGTTCAGAAGATCTGGAGTAAAATGATCTTCCTGTCTGGCCTATATAGAATTTATTACAATCGTTGCAGTTTAATTTATATATGCCTGTTTTTTGTATATGTCTATGTCTTTGTTTGTGTCATTAATGCGTCTCTTGATGGTATTGTTAGTTCTGTATGCTATTTTGTAATTGTGTTGAGTTGTAGTATGTGAGTGTGATGTATTTGTTTGTTGTGTTATTTGTATGTTTTGTTGTTTTTGTATAGGATTTTTCGATGTAATTTGTTTGTTAATTCAGGGTTGTATCCATTTTTTTATTGCTATGTATTTTATTGTGTTAAGTTCTTCATTGTAGTCTTGTTTGTTTAGTGGTATTTTTGTGAGTCTATGTAGCATATGGTTGAAGGCTGCATGTTTATGTTGTGTTGGATGATTTGATGTGTTGTGTATGACCATGTCAGTTGTGGTTGGTTTTCTGTAGATTTTGTATGTGTGCGTATTGTTTGTTTTGTTGATTGTTAAGTCTAGAAAGTATATACTGTTGTTTTTTCCTATTTCTATTGTGAATTTTAATTTTGGGTGTATCTTGTTTATGTATTTGTGGAAATTTTCTACTTGTCTTGTATTGCCATTGTATAATAATAATGTGTCATCTACGTATCTGTGCCAATATATAATTTTGTTAGTGTATTTGTTGTTATGTGTTATATGCTCTTGTTCTATGTGGTGTATGAATATTTCAGCTAGTATGCCCGATATGGGGGAACCGATGGGTAGTATATATATATATCTGTTTGTGTGTATATTTTGTTATTGTATGTGAAGTATTTTGTTCTGTGATTATTTTAGTGAGTGTGATGATTTCTTGTATGTGTGTTTCAGGTGTGTTGTTTTGTCTGAGTAATTGTTCAAGTGTTTGTATGGTGTCTTTGACGGGTACATTGGTGTATAAATTTGTTATGTCGAATGATGCTAAAGTTGAGTTGTGTGGTATATGGATATGTTCTAATTTTTTGACAAGTTCTATGTTGTTTTTAACCGAAGTGTTGTTGGTTAGGTTTATATGTTTTCTGATTAGTTTATCTAGGTGTTTGGCGATTTTGTGGGAAGGTGCTTGTGTGTTATTTATCAAAGGTCTTATGGGTATATTGGGTTTGTGTATTTTCGGTAATGCATTTAATTTTGGGGGGTTTGGTTTAATTTGTTTTAGGTATTTTGTTTCCTTTTTGTATTATGTATTTTGCATTATTTATGAATTTGTTAATTTGTTTTTGGTATTTTATTGTGGGGTCTTTGGTTATTTGTGTTATATTATTTTCGGAGAAGAATTTGTTTTTTGTTTATTTCTGTTTTTTTCATTATGACTGTTATGTTGCCTTTGTCAGCTTTTAATACCATTAGATTATGTTCATTTAGTTTTTGTTGTATGTTTTTTAGTGTTTTATTTTTGTTATTCTGTTGTTTTGGTTGTTGTTTTAGTATGTTTTCTAATCTTCATTTTATGTCATGGCGTATGGGTTCATGGTCATTGTTTTGTGTGTTAAGTACGGCTGTTTCCGTGTCTATGATTACGTCAATTATATGTTTAGTGTTGTTGTTGGGTTTATTGTGTTTTAAATTATGTTTGAGTCCTTTGTTTAATACAGTTATTTCATCGTCATTGAATTTGATGTCTGTTGTGTTTACCATGCATGTGTGGAATTTGTGTGTCGGCGTGGGGATTTTTTTCTATCTTGCGTGTTATAAAGTTTGATAATTTTTTGTTATGTCTATCTTTTATTCTTGCTTTGAGTATGTCAGTATTGTTTTGTGTGTGTTGTATTATGTTTTCGAGTTCTATGTGGTGTAATAATCGTGTTAGTTTTACATGTAAATTATAGACTTCCTTATTTAGTGTGTCTTTCTTATGGTATAGTTCGTTAATTATGTTACGTATGTTTTCGGCTTTTTGTTTTGTTAAAAATGATGCTTGTGTGGTTTGTTTTATTGTAATTTTTGCATGTGGTGGTGTTAAGTTATGTTTTTGGCATGATTTGTTGAATGCTATTGCTAGGGAGGTTTTCATTACCTTTTCCTTGACATTCCTGTATTTGTGTATGATCTACGCTTTGTTTGCAGTGTTAATATTATTTTGAATGATCATCACTTCTTTCACAGCACTTTAACAATTAATAATTTAATGCACTTTCACTTGTGAAAAAACTTACTTTTTGCTATATTTTTTGTTATATCCTCATACGCACATTTTGGAGTTTGAGAGTAGTATGCCGGGGGGGATACTGGGTCAATGGGTGAGGGAGGGTGAGGGGGCAGGGTGGTGGTGGATGGATGAATCAATGGTCGGGAGGGGGTGGAGGGTGATGATATCACAGGACAGGGTGGTGGAGGAGGGTGATGACGTCACAAACAGATGCACTCTTGACCTACATAAAGATGCATTTTTGGCCTTGAGCTGGATACTGGTTCAGTGGACAGGGGTGGAGGGCAAAACCAAAGGGCGGGAGGTGGATGGATGGTGATGACGTCACGAACAGCTGATCAAGACGTTACAAGTGACGTCACGAACAGATACTCTCTTGACCTACCACAAAATGACGTTTGGACGCGGGGGAGGTGGTGGTTCCTAAATCAATGACGAGAGGGGTGGAGGGTAAGTCAATGGACGAGGGGGTGGTGTGGAGGGTGATGACGTTACGAACAGCTGATCATGACGTCACAAGTGACGTCACGAACGTATGCTCTCTTGGCCTACCTCGACATGTCGTCACTACTGACCACCACCCCCTCATATGACCGCCGGCTCGGTAATCAGTGTGACGTTACGGGAGGGCTAAATCGATGGACGGGGGTGTGGGGTGGGGCAAAGGGTGATGTCGTCACGAACGGTCGATCGTGACGGTATAATTAAGAAAAACGATCGTATATTTCGCGCTGTTCGTTTCTGTCTGGTTCGTTCGTTTCGGTAGCGCGCGGTTCTCGTTCGTTTTTCGGTCTCTCGGTCGGGGTTCGGGGGGGCTTGGGCCTTGGGCTTGGGCTCGGGCACATAGGTCATATACAGAAATACAATGTTTAATCGATGTAAATAGTATAAGTAAGAAAAAATAATTGTAGATAGTACAAAAAAATAAAATAAAAATGCATAATGATGAAAAAGAGAACCGCGTATCGCGACCGTTCACTATACGTAGGATGCACCGTGCTGGACATTAGTATACACTGTAAGAAGTGCATTGTCGAATACAAAATTTACCCTGTTAAAAGATAGTAAAAAACGTATTACGAACTTCAGACAAATAAAAAAGATGTAAAATATAAAAAAATGTAGAAATATTGTTAGATATTATACATAAAAGATACAAAAGGCAATGACTAAAAAGTTAGTTTCGCATAACTATAAATAAAGCAAATGACCGACCGTGTATAATTAAAAAGATGGAAAAATTTAAAAAATGTTGTAAATAATGGTATAGAGTAGAAAAACAGATGAGCAATTTACTCTATACAAATATTGAAACCGATAAGAAGCGAAAAGGAGGAAACGTTGCGGTAAACAAAAAAAAACAAAATATAAAACGCGTGTTGTGACAAACACATTAAACACCTCCTGTCTAACAGTCTTACATGTAAACAGAGCGACATGTGGTTAATGTCACACCCGTCCCCTTCTGACCGCCGTCGGCGAAAATTTGTGTGCGTGTGTGTTGTGCCGTTCTAATATAGATCGGCTATTATCCAGTATTGAACGTCGGGAATAACTGTTAAATGCAGTACGGTATTTAAAGCGGCTGGATTAGTGCCGCACCCTAGCAGTGGAGATAAGCAATACTACTGCGTGAATTTAGAGCGCTCGATAGGTGCTGGCCTCTAGCGAGAGCCCCAGAGTGCGAGTTCCAAACGGAACCGGTATCCAGAATTTTTCATGTCTCGCTCCGAACGTCGTCAAAATTGGCTGCGTCGTTTCCTCCGGACAGATGAAGTAGATTTTCTTGTACCATTCTACCACCTATGACAGGCTAAGATCTAAATAGAACTGCGGGTTCCCCGATGAAGACGAGGAAACAGCTCCAAAACCTGAACATGTAACACCAAGATTTCTCTCTCACTTCATCTGCCGGGGAGGAATTGCAATGACGAAGCACCAACACCTATAATGTAGGCCACGAGATTGCCACTTCACCCCCATGGACAAAAATAAGGTGATCTCAACCCATTATATTCTTTACACGTAGTGATGCACTCAATAGAGCCAGTGAACCAATTCAATCTTTCAACAACATGACTTTCAAGTTTTAAATATTTTAATTGGATCCCCAATTAACGGGACAGTATAGTGCGTGAACTGGGAGGGAAATCTTTTATAAATTTTATTCATTTGTTTGTATAATTGTGAGCTCAGAGGCTGACATGCATCTTTGGCAGCTCACCATTTAAACGTACAATTCCTCCTTCTTATTTTCAGTATAAGGGTTTCATTACTGCTATTAAGTCATTCATTCAATTTGTAATTTTTCTGTTTCAATTTAGTGTTCATTATATATATATATTTTCTCATTTTTAAATTCAGTTTGGTTTATATAGGGATAGAAATTTCTGTGGTAGTTAAGTAGATTCACAAGTTTAATCCTGAATGGGTGCCTGTCCATGCAGTGTTAAACATGGTGTTGAGACAGGTTGAATTATGCACTGACTGGCAAATGAACATGTCGGTCTCTGGGCCAAAATTACTTTTAAAAGGGTTATAAGATTCCTGACACATTTCTATTTTCACAACTTAACAATATTTCTATATATATAAATTCTATTAATTAATTATGATAACTGGGGTGTTCACTATGTTCTAAATTTTTATTTCTCCCAGTATAAGTGCCCAGTGGGGCAGAATTTTATAATAGTATTAGGCACTTGGCCAAATTTTTGAATTTATTATGTCCTGGGGACTATTGGAGTTGCATATGTATAATCTAATACACATGTAATGTGTTATGCAAATATTAAGAATTGTAATCCTAACATGGATGTCCATAAAATAATTAATGATGTACCTCATGGGGGTAAGAAAAGGGCGTGGCAAGAGATCTATGTAATAATTGTCCTGTATTGTGGAACATGTAAATGTATTGTATATTCGTGTGTGTATTTTGTGGGGTTCTATATGTATTGTACATTTGGGTGTATTTTTGGGGGAGTTAGATATAGGGCTTTTATAAAAGAAAAAATGAAACATAGGGTTATATATACATTTAATTTTTGATTAATATTTTTTCTAAGAGAGTTAATTTATTTTAATTAACTTTAATAAAGAGTATGTAGATTTGTCTCTATTTAATTTTAATTAATTTTGTTTGAGAATTAGTTATTCTAAATAACCTTATCAAGAAGTCTATAAAAATTATCTCCATTAAGTTTCAATTGATCATTTTAAAGAGAACATAGAAAATAAATTTTATATTTATTAATAATTTTCAGGAAACTTTACTTAAAGAAAATTAATGATTTTAATTTTTAATTCATTTTAAAGAGAAGATAGCAAATAAATTTTATATGTGTTAATAATTTTCAAGTGACATTGTTTAAAGAGAATAAATTATTTTAATTAACAATTTAAGGGGAAATAGATTCTGACTGTTATATTTATCGATTTTGTTGTTAATATTGTTTTTAAAAAGGAGATAGAATAATAAAAGGGATTTTATTAATTGTTAATTTTATGAGTTTTAATTGCAAGTCCCGTCTCACTGGATCCAGCGCATTTTTGGCTTCTCTAGGCTTTGGTCTAGTTCTAATTAACTTGTGGCCCCTCTTTTCAAAAAAAAAAACAAAAAAATAACGTGTGTGTATGTGGTTGAGAGAGAGAGAGAGAGAGAGAGAGAGAGAGAGAGAGAGAGAGAGAGAGAGAGAGAGAGAGAGAGTGAGAGAGAGAGAGAGAGACTTCAGTCATTGTACGGAAGAGAATTCTAAGACTGTGCATCAATTTATCACGTCGTACTAAAACCAGCGCGCGGACGATCTTCAAGTGCTAGGCTGTGTGTGCGTGCGTTTGTGTGTGTGTGTTAGGTCATATACAGAAATACGTTTAATAGGTCATATATAGAAATACAATGTTTAATCGATGTAAATAGTATAATTAAGAAAAAATAATCGTAGATAGTACAAAAAATAAAAAAAAGAAATACAAAAACAGGACCGATATCTTGTAAGCGATTCATTAACACAATAAGCTCTACCATCTACATCGTTGTATAACAGTGTTACACGATAATAGCAGCGTATGATATCACAAAACGTGCATTAGCACAATTTACTCGGATTCTTCGAGAAACGATTTTTAAGACGTGCTGAGAAAAGTTCTAACTCTTAGAAAATTAAATAACACGTTAGACAATTAAAAAGTCAGTTCAGTGGTACAATTGCATCGCTTGTAATGCACCGCCTGATGTTATCAACTATTTGTTCCGTACTTATCATTAAAAAAAATAAACTGCGCACATTCAGTTGCTCACCCTTCAAAAAATACAGAAACCAGAGCCGTGTCAACGCGCGTGCTGTAATTTCATAGTCTTCTCTATATGTACGTATGTCTCTCTCTCTCTCTCTCTCTCTCTCTCTCTCTCTTTCATTATATTTAATTACACACATGTAAACTGAGAGCGTGACTTTAGCTATACATGTCTGAAGTGTGTATGTGTGTGTTAGGTAATATACAGAAATACAATGTTTAATCAATGTAAATAGTAGGCTATAATTATGAAGAATAATCGTAGATATTACAAAAAAAATATATAAAAACAAAAAATGTAATAACGAAAAATAAATACAAAACACGACCGATATTACCTTATATTAAACCAAGAACGTTGCAGTCAACTAGCTCGGGGTCTCTGGATGACCTGTCGCTCGCGAATGTTGAGATAAGACTACTGTTCCCGTAACCGGGTCGAGGATTGTGAAATACATTGCATGACGTTACGAACAGCTGTCCTCTTGACCTACTTCAACAGCTCACCACCACCTCCCCCCCGGTCCATATATGGCCTCGGATCCTCCACACGTTGTACGCGGAGGCCGCGTAGGGGGTACTGTTGTCGTAGTGTGTGTGTGTGTGTGTGTGTGTGTGCGTGTATGATACTGTTGCGCAATATAATGCAACGGTTCCACCTGACCTACTTCAACAGCTCCCCCCCCTAACGGCCCTCGATGGCCTCGGATTCTCCCCACGTTTGCGGAGGGGTGTAAGGTTGGCGTAGTGTGTGCGCGCACAAATGTTTTGCAAACCCCCTCTCCCCTCTCTTGTTCTATTAACGAGCGTAACTATTACACCATACTGTTGCGCAACGATACGATGCAACGTGGGAATAACAGGCACACACAAGGAAGATTGAAAACACATGGCCAGCACTAGCGTGAGAAAGAGAGTAAAAGGACTTTCCCACGCTGTAAACCGGAGGTGAATCAAAAGCCTCGAATAAGGTTGCGCAATAATATGCTCGTGCCAATAAGTTGTACAGATTTACCGCCTAAGATAGTTAGCAGCTGGACACGCTGCTGAAAACAAGTGCTTTCTAACTGGTGAAAACAAGTGATTTTATAACCGTAAAAAAGTACGTTTGATTTCGTGTAATTCGTAGTACAGAACCATGGCGGTATACGCAACTCGTACGATCGCGCTCGCGCTTAACGGGTGTGTAAAAACGATAAAGTATATAGATTTCGAAGACGGCGTGGACACGGTATCGGTATTGTTCGACAGAATGGCGGACGTTATTCCGGACGACGTGCGCGCGGAATCACGCGATATGGTGCACAGTTTCAAGTGGTACCTGGCCGTACGCGTCGTATTCAAGAAACTCGTATCCTATCGCGAACTGGAGCAGACGGCAGTGTTTCGTTCGCGTATGCAACTCGTTTTACCCGCGGCGGAGGACGCTGAAGACGTAAACGAACAGTACACGGAGTGCGTGGAGAAGGTGCTCGAAACGGTTTCGAAGTTCACTCGCGAAGGTAGCGGATGGGTCGAGAACGGGATCTTGGCCGTCGAAGTTAACTTGTTTAAATGTCGTCCTCTCGCCGGATCCAGTTACATACCGACACCGAAGAAATTATTAAGTAAGAAAGCTGTATTGAACGTGCAAAATCTACATGACGAGAAATGCTTCCTATGGTCCGTGTTAGCCGGGTTACGACGAAGGGTTCAAACATTATTGCGTCATTAGAAACTTGTCCCGTTTGCTGTATACACTAACGAAAAGTAGGTCGGTTTCGTTCCACTGCAATTACTGCCTGCAACGATTTCGCGACAATACGGATCCTGAAAAGGCGCGAAAACGGCTCGACGATCACGAGGTACTCTGCACGCCGCACGGAGCGCAAAAAGTCGAACTGCCGACCGGAAAACACGGCCATATGTATTTTAAGGACTACACGAAGTGTCACAGAGTACCGTACACGGTTTACGCGGACTTTGAAACTTTCCTTCGCCCACTGTCCGGATGTATGTGCGAAGAGGACAGATCGTACTCGCAGGACATCGCGCATCACGTCCCGTGCAGTTTCTGCTACGTGATCGTCGATTGGACGGGGAAAGCCGTGAAAGAACCCGTCTTGTACCGCAGCGGCGGCGGTAATGACGTGGTGGAGACGTTTCTCCGGACTCTTCGCGAAGACGTGCAGCGACTCGAACGCTATTTCGACAGACCGCTCCGCATGACCGACGACAACGAACGCGATTTCCAGAACGCCACCGCCTGTCATCTGTGCAAGAAGAGTATCGAGCGCGGCGACGACGCGGACGACAGCGCGAAACCACGATCACGTGACGGGCGAGTACTTGGGAGCCGCGCACAACGCGTGTAATTTAAACTATAACGTGCCGCAACACGTTCCCGTCTTCTTCCATAACCTGCGCGGCTACGATTGCCATCATCTCGTCCAAGCGTTCGGTAAATTCAAACATCACGAAATCAAGTGTATAGCCACGAACAGCATTCGGTACGTGTCCGTGTCCCTCGGCCGCCTCCGCTTTCTCGGTTCCGCGCAGTTTATGAACGCGTCGTTGGAAACGTTGGCGAAGAACCTGCGAAAAGATAAATTTAAAATACTACGGTGCATGCGAACGGACGGAAACAACGAAGACGAAGACGAAGACGAAGAACGCGTTGAACTGCTGGTCAGAAAGCGGGTCTACCCGTACGAGTACGTGACGGACGAAAGGAAGTTCGAGGACGTGTCTCTGCCCGCGCCGGAACATTTCTACAACCGTGTTGCCGAGACGTCCGTGTCGGACGAAGATTACGCGCACGCGCAAAATGTGTGGACGGCTTTCGGGATGCGAACGTTAGGCGATTATCACGACCTCTACCTGAAAACCGACGTGTTGGTGTTGGCCGACGTATTCAAAAACTTCCGCGAAACCAGCCTGCAATACTACGAAATCGATCCGTGCAACGTGTACTCCGCGCCGGGACTCGCGTGGAAGGAACGCCATGTTGAAAACGACAGGGATTCGACTGGAACTACTACAAGATATAGACATGTACCTGTTCGCGGAGAGCGGGGTAAGAGGGGGTACCGCGATGGTGCCCACGAGATACGCCAAGGCCAACAACCCTTACGTACCGGACCTACGATCGCGAACGCGAAAACAATTACCTCTTCTACCTGGACTGTACAAACCTGTACGGCACCGCGATGAGACTGCCGTTACCCCACTCCGGATTCCGATGGCTGGAACGTGAAGAAATCGACGTGTTAGATTTGAGTACGATAGGCCCTGAAGACGAAATCGGCTACATCCTCAACGCCGATCTAGGTTATCCCCGCCGGCTACACGACCTACATTCGGACTACCCACTAGCGCCGGAACGCAGAAAGGTCGGCGAGCACGAATTGTCCGCGTACAGCAAACGTTTTAACTATATGAAGAATTTCAATTTACCCATCACCGGCACTGTAGAGAAACTAATCACCAGTCTCGAGGATAAGACAAGCTATATCGTCCACTATAGAACGTTGCAGCTGTACCTGAAACTCGGGGGATGACATTGAAAGCCGTTAATCGCGTGTTAGCGTTCCGTCAGAGTGCGTGGATGAAGCCGTTCATTGACTTTAACACGGAGAAACGGAAAGCCGCGGTAAACGATTTCGAAAAAGACTTTTTTTAAACTAATGATTAACGCGGTGTACGGCAAATCGTTAGAAAACGTCCGGAAACGTATAGATTTTCGTTTAGTCACCTTCGAACGTAAAATGTTAACACTGATCGCGAGCCCGAGATTCGTGCACGCAAACGTGTACAACAAAGACTTGGTAGGCGTAATGATGAAAAAGAGAACCATATATTTCAACCGTCCGCTGTACGTAGGATGCACCGTGCTGGACATCAGTAAACACATAATGTACAATTTCCACTACGAATTTATTGTCGCGAAGTATGGACCGCGTGTGCGATTGTGTATGACCGATACGGACTCTTTGTTATACGATATACGCACCGATAACGTGTACGAGGACATTAACGAGAACCTACATTTATTGATAGGTCAGAATATCCCGCGACCCATCCTTGTTATAGTACGGTAAATAAAAAACGGTTGGGAACGTTCAAGGACGAAACGCACGCGAAACCTATCGTCGAATTCGTCGGCTTGCGCGCGAAATCGTACTCGCTGCTGGTGTTGCAGGACGACGGTGAGAAAACGCAGAAGCGCGTAGCGAAAGGTGTACCGCGAGTGGCTATACAGAACCGGTTAACTCACGCGGATTACAAACGCTGTTTGCTGCCACCGACGACGACGACGTCGACTAACCGACAAACGTACACGTCCGCGCAGATCATACGCAGCGAAGACCATCGACTCTACACGCGCCAGATTGTGAAAATGTCGTTATCGCCGTACGACGACAAGAGATACGTCTTGGACGACGGATAGAGAACGTTAGCGTACGGTCATTACAAAATTCGCGAGATGGAAGAGGGTGGACGTGCGACGGTTCAACAACAACAACAACAACGACGACGACGACGACGACGGCCCAGCGTGATACGGACCGCGAACCGCGAAAGCGTGATTCGGTACGCGTGAAGAGTGTTAGAGGCGGAGGAGGAGGAGGAAGATGTATTCCTATATATATATATATATTGTAGCGTGACAGATGTATGCATAATATTGAATGGCAATTGATCATTAGAATAATGAAGTTATAATATTTAAATTTGGAAGAAAGCACTAAGTTGAATATAAAAAGATTAATTCATAGCAACTGTGGAAAGAAATCATTATTATAAAGAAAATACAAGTTAAAATAAAAGGAGTTACTAGTGATGAGTCATCCAAGACCAGTCTCATAACCAAAGGTTTTCAAGGTATAACCCAGGAAGGTAAAATAGTAAATAACAAAGCAGTACACAATATGACCAAACCCACAACGAGGGAGAATAAATAGAAGAGAAACCCTAAAATAAGCCAAGATCAACCAATACAGGTTGTGTATTTCTGAATTAAAGAAGAAGATGGAGAAGATCCCAAGAAACCTGATGGCATCAAGAAGAAGATGGAGAAGATACCAGTCCCAGAAGGCAGGAGAAAAGAAGACTGAAGAAAGAAGAAGAGGGCAGCATCCTGAAGAAGATGTCATGCTCTTATAAAAGACACCCAAATCCCTATATCCCCAAAATAAATATCTAAAAATAAAAGTATAACGAAATAAAAACCACATGTATACAAATTTAAGAGAGAGGAGTGTATAAAGTAAAAGTTTCCTGTGAACTAAGATGAAACAATAATATAGTACCCATGGAACAAATCTCCATTGAAAAAACGCTAACCAATTTATTATGTTAATAAGACTATACGACCATTTAGCATTAACATAATATATAAGTGAAAGTGGACCAGTGATAGTTTTGGGTATTATAAAAAATGAACCTTGTGTTTCATTCTTGGCAATCACAAACATTGGATGCAATGAAATATGCATTTTTCAATGACTTAAAATATGTACTGTGACAATATGTTGTTCATAAGACATGAATCTGTTTAAAATAACATTTTGTTTTACATGAAAAAAGAAAAACAGAGTTCATAATACCTTTTGAACAATTAATACTATTTATTTGTTAATGACAGGGTACAATTCCCCAAAGACAATGTAAAAGACGGTATAAAAACTGTAGAATCCTACTTATAATAATAGTTAGAAATAAGAATATAAATATAAGGTTTTTTATGTATATAGTACAAGAATGTTTAAAAATGTATTAGATATAAGGCCATTTGTTTGGGTCTGAAACAACTAACATCAGAACTATAAAAATAGTTACCACTTGTAAATAGTAGAGAGTAATTAAGATGTTAGTTAGTAAAAAACCTTTGTTGTAAACCATATTTCCATGTTGGAAATGGGAATTTTGTTGCAAAATGTCTGATTTGAAGACAACCATTTATTTAAAAAAAAATATTCTTTATTCTGTTTGACTATTGTTTGTATTGTGGCCAATACTAGTTGTTTTTGTGTAATTTGAAAGCATGTTTAATTTATAATACTATTTGTAAAAGTCAGAGAGGGTATCACACATCATATATTGTTTGTAAATTATTTTGTAAGAAAAATTGTTAAAAAATCATAGGCCAAAAGAATGGAAACCAAACTTCATCAAAACAGAGAAATTGCTCAATTAAATGCAAATAAACAAAAGGGGTTTAGACAAAATAAACTTGAGATCATGCCATATAATTGCACATACCATTTAGAGAGATTTTAATAAATTATATTCAGAATTATGAATAAAAACGAAAATGACTAAACTCAGAAATTTAGACATGGGAGTCATATATTTCAGAATAATGTTTCAGAATACAACTAATTCAATTAATTACCAGAAAATAAGGGAATAGGAACCTTTTAATACAATATAGGATTATTAATATTAAATATAACTGATAAAATGGCTGAATTTATATAATGACAGGAAGTAAATTTTGATGTTTTGGACTCTTCAGAGTATACCCAAACTGAAAGTAAAATTACTATTTTTTTTGGACAGAAAACACTATAAAATGGCATTATTTAATCTGAAAATAACCAGAATGAACTGAAAGATTAATTTAAATCAAATCTAGTGAATAAAATTGACAAATAACCAAAGTATAGGCATTTATATAGTGAAAATGTAAAAGTGCATACAGGATGTGAAAAATATTTGAACAATGTTAAGGATAATATTATATGGGCTAAGAGTTTAATTGAAACTGAAGGAAACAGTTAGTTAATTATTGGTAGTTGAACGGTTAACATGACATACCTTTGATAACGTGAATAACCTAACCTATAATCGTCATACAAAGCGAGTGTATAGTGAGTTATTGTGAAATCGCGAGTGACTTGTAAAATACTTCTGAAACTATCATATTATAACAGAAACGATCAAGTAACACTCCATAACACAGAACAATATAAATCTACTCCGAAAAACACCATAAAACACTAGAAAACTGTATAATACATTAAACCAAATTAGTGACGGAATCGGAGAAAGTGTTTGAACTAATAATTATACAGATACACTAAATACAACCCAGAATCACTACACCAGTCACTACACAACATATAACAAGAGATTTGCGGACACGAGAACAGAAATATTGCGTCAAAATACATTATTTGGAACGCAGCAGGGACGAGTCACATTTTGATCAACTTGACGGCGGCCATTTGCTTTGACAAACCCAGTGCCTCTTCTTGGTTCATCACAGCTGTTTGGTGAAAACAATTATTATATTTACAATTTATTATTCAATGTCTGTGTTTATTAATAACTATTAATTTGATTGTAACGTTATACTTTTTAAATATAAGCCCGATTTCTCTGACTTTGGTAATAACTGGCTGTTTAAAGAACCCTATATAGTTTTTATAACATATACTTGTAACTTTTTTCGATATCCTGAGAATCGATACTAATCGATAAGAGTCAATATTGCTGTTACTTAATAAAACATTAATACTTTTCAATACTTAATAGTTCTTTATTTCTTCAATAATATTAATTACCAATAACATAATTCTAATTGATAATCTACAAGGACTTTACCACCCGTAAGTGAAGATAACCTAAAAAATAGAAAGGTAAACAAATATCGATTGGTTTACAGACAGTCTTATGAGTGGTGATAGATTATTTAAATTATACTAAAACTTTAATAAAAATTTTCAGAAGAGCATTACACTGTTTAAAACTTCACAGCCCTATATTAATTAATTGATCCTAATTAATTAATTAATAAAATTAAAATTTTTTTTTTATTATTTTTTTTTATAAACATAATTTTTTTTTAATTTTCTTCAAAACAATAATTTTTGTTTTGAAACTTTCGGTGAAGCTGAGCATATATATTTCTTCATCAACTTTACGCTACTCGACCGGTCTTGCTACCATTGGGACTCGACCAGCTGGGAAACTTAAGGAAGTGTTTCAGGCCAGTAAGACGTCGAGAGCCACACCAATTAAACACCTTACAACTTACAGATTCACACATCAATCTTATTTATTTTATTACAAATTGGCTAGTCCAAACAGTGCGGCTTGATTGCATCGGAGTCTCATACTCCATAATAAGTATATCATTAACACACATACACTTATTTAAAATTATTACAAATTGGCGCCCAACGTGGGGCTTTAATTAGCGATTGGAAGGCCAATACATTCTGCACAATCACTAGTTGGAGCTAGGCAACAGCTAAAAAGTCAGAGAAAGATAATAACAAGGGAATAACGACAAACAAAAATGGCAGATCCTACACAAGAAGAGTGGGACCAGATAACAGAAATGCTCCTGCATTTTAAAGAAGGAATAATAAAGAAAACGAATGAGTGCTTCGAATCGATGATGAATAAAATGGAATCCACAAGTAAGGAATTGAAAGAAGAATTAGGTAAGAAACTGGATGATTGGGGTGAAGAAATAAGAGAGGACATATTGAAAAGAGAAGAGTTAAGAAAGGAGAAGACCGAAGAAATAAAATATGATAGCAAACCAGAACCAGAAGAAGTACCAAATGATAAAACGCAGGAACTAGTAATGGTAGTACCTGGAATTAAAACTAGTGGAAATAAGGAAAATATTAAGCAAAGGAAAAGGAGAATGTATCCAAGAAACTTGGTAAAAACGAAGGAAGAGTTGGAGATGATGAAACATGGGTTAATTGATGGCAATAATATCCCAATTACCTATGACAAAGACATCATGAATTCTATGAATTATAGAAGGAGAATCGAAGTAATTTCAGAGATAATTTACCACAAGACAGTAGTGTACCAATGGGAAAGGACCGGAGGTAAACAGAATACGACATGTGGACAAGATCAATATCAGCGCAAGACTGGACAGTGGATTTCAGAAAGATGGAAATGTGATATCGTACCAGACTGTAATGATGACACAGATGAATCACCAGAATGTATTCCATTAACGTGCCATCTAGGACAGTTCCAGGGTACGGTTAGACTAAAATATATTCCTTCAGAGTGGATATGTGATGGTAAACCAGCTTATGGTGTTTCAGATAAACAAATAATAAGTGATAACCCAGATGAAGATCCTCACAGATATTTGTCAAGTAACACAAAACATGGACCAGAAGAGTATTGGTGTATACAATATGATGATAGAGGGAACCAACCCAACAATTACGATGGCCCTAACAACCCGCCACGTAATGACCAGTTTAGCAGTAATTTTAACGGCGTGAGGGATAACAACCCCTATCCATACAATAGAAACAATTTATACCAACATAATAATGTCCTATACAGTCAGAGAAATCCATATCCCAACAATAATGATGACAGACCTTACCAACCTAACCGAAATTACTATCATGATAAATTTAGTAATAAAAATAATAACAGTAATAATAACCGAGTGTCGCGCCCTAGGGTAAATTTTATAAGAGCAACTGAGATGATGGACCCTGGTTGACACAAATACCACACGACATCAAGAAAAGGGACGGATCATGATAACCGACTACGGCGAAAAACAATGTTGAAGGAGACGAAATAAATATCATTGAAAGGAAATGATACGAAGAATAAACATAGAAACAAAACTGGGTTTTGTGAGTGAAGACAATGTAAGAAAATGAACATGACCAATAAAAATATGAGCAATGCAGTGACATAAAGAAAATCGTCCATCTTCCTGGGTATATAAAAGAAAAGAAAATTTATAAGAAAAGAAAAAGTGGAGATCAACTTATTAAAGTATAAATAATATGGGCCAGTGTAGAGTACAATATAACCCCATATGTTGTGGTAAATGATAAGCATAACAATACATATGAGTTGAAGGAAATCGTTTCAGGAAAGATCAAAGGAGTGTACAATCAAGCTTCTATGAAGAAATATTATGAAGAATGAGTTGTGAGTTATAGAATTTTGAATTTTTAATTTGAAAAAATTTTAAAATAATGTAAGTACATCTTACAACCTAATATTTTGAGAAGAACATTCTGGAGAATTAAAAGAATTTTTTAATTAATTTTAAAAATTTTAAAATAATGTAAGTACATCTTACAACCTAATATTTTGAGAAGAACATTCTGGAGAATTAAAAGAATTTTTTAATTAATTTTAAAAAATTTTAAAATAATGTAAGTACATCTTACAACCTAATAATTTTGGAACAAACTTTATGGAAGAAAGGAAAAGAAAGACTTTTGAATTGAAATATAATTATAAAAATTTAAAATTGAGTAAGTACTTCTTACTACAACCTGATAATTTAGAACAAAACTTTATGGAAGAAAGAGAAAGAGAGAGAATTTTGAACTTAATTATTAAAAAATTTAAAATTAAAATTTGGAGAAATACCAAAACATTCAGAGATAATAGTAAGATCACATTACTATAAACAATTCTGGGAATAAATGAATTAAACAGAATTTGAATGTTGATAGAACGTCAGAACTTTGAAACAAGATAAGATCAACATATTACAAGAATTTATGAGAAATATTTTTCAATTAAATAAAAAGAATAGTTTGCATTTTACATTAAAACTAACCAAGTTCCAAAAAAAATTATGTGTCAATTATGATTGAATTGAGAAGAAAATAAAGTGGTTAATTCAGAAAAGAGAATTAACGTTAATCCAGAATAAATGCTAGACATTCACAATAGCATTTGAAGGAGTAGAGAAGACTAACAAAAAAGAGTATAATATGCCAGAGAAGGAAAAACTTTGGAAGCAAAGAGACTAATTACCTATGAAACGATAATGAAAACCGTTAATTAAGAGCAAAGAAGAACAACTCATACCAAACATATGGAGAAGATGATTTTGGACTGATAATAATAATAAAACCTATATGAAATGCAAAGAGAAGAAATACCACATGAAATATGATATAAATGAATTAATGTTAATGAATGCGAAGGCGGATTAATAACTTTCTAAGAGAAAGGAAAGAACCAAAATGTTTAAATAAAATGATCAATATAACAACCTGTATATCTAATGTAAAGATACAATGTTAAAAAATTAAATTTAATATATTAAGACCATTCAAATAATGAATACGAAAGACTATTTATAAAGACCATGCTAATACTATGAATAACCAGAAGAAAGTATAAAGAGAATTCAGATGAAGAAGAAAGAGAGTTACACTGTAAACAGTAACCAGAATTATTAAAAGAAAGGTTTTCAACCATAATTAAATTAAATATATCAGACAAGTTAAGAGTTTTGAAAAAATATATATGTAATGAGTATAATAATGATTATGAAGATTTATTAAGATAGAAAATGTGAGATAATCTGAGAGACTACGAAGTGGAGGATCCAAAGATATTTTTATTAGTCGAAAATGAGACTACTTTTTATTTATTTATTCGATGACTGACTGAAGATAATTCCAGCAGCATTATGTTTTTTGAGCAGGGATGGATATGCCCCTGTACTCAATTTATAGAAGTGGTGTATGGCCAGCAGAGAAGTAGCGTACAGTGCCCCTCTGATCTGCCCCAGCCCACGTGATAGGGAATGTTAGGGAATTAATATCCCAAGGATACAACACGAAGTTGATATAGAAAGAAAATGTATTACAATTATAATATATCTCAGAAGACACTAACTATCCAAAAAGGATCAGTAGTAAGACAAGTAACCATATATATAAAATTAATAAAACTCTAATATAAAAAAGTCGATATAAAAATGGAGAAGAAAATGAATTATAAGAAATGATGAAATTATAATAAGAAATTATTTCATCCATAAACATGTCTGAAATAATTACTTCTGGAGGAGAGCAATCTGTAGCGTGACAGATGTATGCATAATATTGAATGGCAATTGATCATTAGAATAATGAAGTTATAATATTTAAATTTGGAAGAAAGCACTAAGTTGAATATAAAAAGATTAATTCATAGCAACTGTGGAAAGAAATCATTATTATAAAGAAAATACAAGTTAAAATAAAAGGAGTTACTAGTGATGAGTCATCCAAGACCAGTCTCATAACCAAAGGTTTTCAAGGTATAACCCAGGAAGGTAAAATAGTAAATAACAAAGCAGTACACAATATGACCAAACCTACAACGAGGGAGAATAAATAGAAGAGAAACCCTAAAATAAGCCAAGATCAACCAATACAGGTTGTGTATTTCTGAATTAAAGAAGAAGATGGAGAAGATCCCAAGAAACCTGATGGCATCAAGAAGAAGATGGAGAAGATACCAGTCCCAGAAGGCAGGAGAAAAGAAGACTGAAGAAAGAAGAAGAGGGCAGCATCCTGAAGAAGATGTCATGCTCTTATAAAAGACACCCAAATCCCTATATCCCCAAAATAAATATCTAAAAATAAAAGTATAACGAAATAAAAACCACATGTATACAAATTTAAGAGAGAGGAGTGTATAAAGTAAAAGTTTCCTGTGAACTAAGATGAAACAATAATATAGTACCCATGGAACAAATCTCCATTGAAAAAACGCTAACCAATTTATTATGTTAATAAGACTATACGACCATTTAGCATTAACATAATATATAAGTGAAAGTGAACCAGTGATAGTTTTGGGTATTATAAAAAATGAACCTTGTGTTTCATTCTTGGCAATCACAAACATTGGATGCAATGACATATGCATTTTTCAATGACTTAAAATATGTACTGTGACAATATGTTGTTCATAAGACATGAATCTGTTTAAAATAACATTTTGTTTTACATGAAAAAAGAAAAACAGAGTTCATAATACCTTTTGAACAATTAATACTATTTATTTGTTAATGACAGGGTACAATTCCCCAAAGACAATGTAAAAGACGGTATAAAAACTGTAGAATCCTACTTATAATAATAGTTAGAAATAAGAATATAAATATAAGGTTTTTTATGTATATAGTACAAGAATGTTTAAAAATGTATTAGATATAAGGCCATTTGTTTGGGTCTGAAACAACTAACATCAGAACTATAAAAATAGTTACCACTTGTAAATAGTAGAGAGTAATTAAGATGTTAGTTAGTAAAAAACCTTTGTTGTAAACCATATTTCCATGTTGGAAATGGGAATTTTGTTGCAAAATGTCTGATTTGAAGACAACCATTTATTTAAAAAAATATATTCTTTATTCTGTTTGACTATTGTTTGTATTGTGGCCAATACTAGTTGTTTTTGTGTAATTTGAAAGCATGTTTAATTTATAATACTATTTGTAAAAGTCAGAGAGGGTATCACACATCATATATTGTTTGTAAATTATTTTGTAAGAAAAATTGTTAAAAAATCATAGGCCAAAAGAATGGAAACCAAACTTCATCAAAACAGAGAAATTGCTCAATTAAATGCAAATAAACAAAAGGGGTTTAGACAAAATAAACTTGAGATCATGCCATATAATTGCACATACCATTTAGAGAGATTTTAATAAATTATATTCAGAATTATGAATAAAAACGAAAATGACTAAACTCAGAAATTTAGACATGGGAGTCATATATTTCAGAATAATGTTTCAGAATACAACTAATTCAATTAATTACCAGAAAATAAGGGAATAGGAACCTTTTAATACAATATAGGATTATTAATATTAAATATAACTGATAAAATGGCTGAATTTATATAATGACAGGAAGTAAATTTTGATGTTTTGGACTCTTCAGAGTATACCCAAACTGAAAGTAAAATTACTATTTTTTTTGGACAGAAAACACTATAAAATGGCATTATTTAATCTGAAAATAACCAGAATGAACTGAAAGATTAATTTAAATCAAATCTAGTGAATAAAATTGACAAATAACCAAAGTATAGGCATTCATAAAGTGAAAATGTAAAAGTGCATACAGGATGTGAAAAATATTTGAACAATGTTAAGGATAATATTATATGGGCTAAGAGTTTAATTGAAACTGAAGGAAACAGTTAGTTAATTATTGGTAGTTGAACGGTTAACATGACATACCTTTGATAACGTGAATAACCTAACCTATAATCGTCATACAAAGCGAGTGTATAGTGAGTTATTGTGAAATCGCGAGTGACTTGTAAAATACTTCTGAAACTATCATATTATAACAGAAACGATCAAGTAACACTCCATAACACAGAACAATATAAATCTACTCCGAAAAACACCATAAAACACTAGAAAACTGTATAATACATTAAACCAAATTAGTGACGGAATCGGAGAAAGTGTTTGAACTAATAATTATACAGATACACTAAATACAACCCAGAATCACTACACCAGTCACTACACAACATATAACAAGAGATTTGCGGACACGAGAACAGAAATATTGCGTCAAAATACATTATTTGGAACGCAGCAGGGACGAGTCACATTTTGATCAACTTGACGGCGGCCATTTGCTTTGACAAACCCAGTGCCTCTTCTTGGTTCATCACAGCTGTTTGGTGAAAACAATTATTATATTTACAATTTATTATTCAATGTCTGTGTTTATTAATAACTATTAATTTGATTGTAACGTTATACTTTTTAAATATAAGCCCGATTTCTCTGACTTTGGTAATAACTGGCTGTTTAAAGAACCCTATATAGTTTTTATAACATATACTTGTAACTTTTTTCGATATCCTGAGAATCGATACTAATCGATAAGAGTCAATATTGCTGTTACTTAATAAAACATTAATACTTTTCAATACTTAATAGTTCTTTATTTCTTCAATAATATTAATTACCAATAACATAATTCTAATTGATAATCTACAAGGACTTTACCACCCGTAAGTGAAGATAACCTAAAAAATAGAAAGGTAAACAAATATCGATTGGTTTACAGACAGTCTTATGAGTGGTGATAGATTATTTAAATTATACTAAAACTTTAATAAAAATTTTCAGAAGAGCATTACACTGTTTAAAACTTCACAGCCCTATATTAATTAATTGATCCTAATTAATTAATTAATAAAATTAAATTTTTTTTTTTTTATTATTTTTTTTTATAAACATAATTTTTTTTTAATTTTCTTCAAAACAATAATTTTTGTTTTGAAACTTTCGGTGAAGCTGAGCATATATATTTCTTCATCAACTTTACGCTACTCGACCGGTCTTGCTACCATTGGGACTCGACCAGCTGGGAAACTTAAGGAAGTGTTTCAGGCCAGTAAGACGTCGAGAGCCACACCAATTAAACACCTTACAACTTACAGATTCACACATCAATCTTATTTATTTTATTACAAATTGGCTAGTCCAAACAGTGCGGCTTGATTGCATCGGAGTCTCATACTCCATAATAAGTATATCATTAACACACATACACTTATTTAAAATTATTACAATATACATATATATATATTATAACTATTCATATTAGAGTCGTATCTGAGCACTGAAGTAGGGGGAAACTGAGAGTTCTACCCCGGAAGTGACGTCACACTGCGGGAAATTCAAAAATTGTGGTGGTGGGGGTAACCATGCGGTAGTAGTCTGTCGGCCATGTTGTCGTCGTCGCCGCCTAAAGTGGGGTTATGTGTGCGTTGATTGGCGGAGGCGTGGCTATGTTCGCCGTTCGCCGTTGACGTCGTCATCGTAGCTGGGCGGCGGCCAGGTCGTGGCTTGATGGCCGCCCGTCGTGGTGGGGTTCGTCGTCGGCGGCGGCGGCCATGTTGGAAAATCTGCGAGGTTGTCGGGTTGTGCATGTGTGTAGTGGTTAAGGTACGGCCAGGTTGCCGATTCGTGCATGTGTTATAGTGTATGGGTATGTATATGTAAGGGGTTTTTCCGGAAGTTCGGCCATGTTGGAAAAGCGTCGTCGGTGTTGCCAACTTGTGTTGGGTTTAATCGACGTTGTCGGCTCGGTGTTATAGTGTACGGGTTGAATATATGTTTACACTGCCGCCACTGTTGCCAACTCGGTGTTATAGTGTACTGGTTTCGTATATATTTACACTGCCGTGCCGATATCGTCGATGTTGTGTATATGTGTTAAGTAAATATATAAACAGATTGAAAAAAAAAATACGTTCGCAGCAATCTGTTGGTCTGCGGCTTGCTATGTCTAGCTCTACATTTGTTGTTGTAAGAAACACTTGCAAATGATGTAATCGGCTCTCACCATGCTTTTCACATGTGGAGTTATTTTTTACAACAGACTGCTGACAGACCACCCGTTATTACTGGTGGGTATGTAATATAATAGGGACAAGCGGTAGTTGGCTCCCACATGCATTTTTTTGAATGTGGCAGTTGACTCCCACGTGCATTTTGCAGCTGTCTGGACATCTGTTTAGCGAGTCGCTAAATTAATTGCATCCGTCTGTCTGAGCGTAGAATTAATTGCCACCATCTGTTAGTTGTCTCCGTCTGTCTGAGCGTATAATTAATTGTCGCCGTCTGTCTGAACATATGTTAATGTTACGTGTGAACGAATTTAGAGGCGTACATAAATTATTGTGTGAACAAGCCAAGCTAAGTGTGCGTGGCAGCTGTTACTTTTTTTTGTTGATGATGTAATCGGCTCCGTCTGTATGACCATCTGTTTATCGCAGCGTGTGAACGTGGTCGTACATAAATTTTTTTTTTTTAATAACAGAACAAACAGGATGTCTGACACCATCTGTTATCACAGCGTGTGGGAATTAGAACGCAGGCCGAGCTAAGTGCGTGTTCATGACTTTGTGTGTGGGAGCTTTTTTTTGTTGTTACCATCTCTTTCGTGTACATCCTTGAAATACTATATATAAGCTGTACGAACTGCTCTCCAAGGCACATAGTTCGTCGCGAGACTCAACTGGAACTTGTGTAAGGTCAGTTTGATTTTTAAATATTCTTTAATTTCTAAAGTATATTATAATCATACAATTATTGTTTAATAAAATTGATTTTTTTAGAATAGTGTTAATGTTCCAAGGAATTTTGAAATTAAAAACAATAAAAAGGTTAAAGCAATACTGTTTAATTACAAATAATTAAAATACATGTAATCAAAATATATTACAATTTAAAATACATAATATGTAAACGCACACAGCAGTGAAAATTACAAAATGTAAACATGTGCACTATGACATGACAAATATGTACAAAAAAATAAAATAAACACACACAGTAGTGACAATTAAAAAAAAATACAATTGTATACAATTATATCAAATGAATTATGTGTAAGCACATTATTTTAAATATTATTGGTAAACGTGTGCAATGACAATTATGTACAAATATATTTGTTAATTCTGAAGATGTCTAAAGTGTACAACATGTAAGCCATGTTTTATTATCTAGGCATAAGTACAATTAAATCAAATGAAATATGTGTAATCACATTATAATATATTATTTATAATTAAATGAAATACAACTAAGTACATGTTAATATATATATATATATATGTAATCGTACGTGACAAATGAAGATGTCCATTCGATACTACTGTACAATTTCTACTATGTAAGCTCTATCCTTTTCTCCGCGATAAATTAGTTGCAGCGAGCACGGTACTAAATTTTTTAATTCCTCATCTTCAAAAACGCCTGCGTATCTCTTTGGTAGATAAACACGATATTTTAGTCTAGGGTCTTTGTAATCTTGAAGAGTGACGAGTACAGTTTTACCGTATTTTGCGTCTATATTTTGCATTTCTTCTATCGGATATTTTACACCGATTATCAATTCCTTTATTTTTTTATACTCGATTGTGCTAATAGTAGCAAACTTTTCAGTGATTGATGCCGTTTTAAAATAAAGAATTTATAATAATTTGTGGCACGTCTCTCAACGAATGAACGAATAACGCTCGTGCGCAGTGGAATATATAGGGAGGTAGTTGTGGAGGTGGAAACCGGAGAGGGGGAAACCACTCAACGCACAGTAAGCGTTTATTTTTAACCGTGTGAACAGGTCACGAGCTGATTTCTCACGGATCGATGGGTAGATGGGGAAGAGGGGAGTCGGTTATTTTTTTATACGTCTAGACAGCACTCGTGCTTGTTCGAACATGTCGTCGACGTTAATTTAGTTTTAATCGTGTGAACAGGAAGCAACTTGATTTCTCACGGTTCGATGGGTAGGTGGGGAAGAGGGGTGTCGGTTATTTTTTTTTATACGACTAGACAGCGCTCGTGCTTGTTTGAACACGCTAATTTATTTTTAGACAGATAATGTAATCGATAAAAAGGCGACGACTGTTTTTTTTTTTTTTTTTTTTGTTTTTTTTTTTTGTGTAAGCGCTAAACAATAATGTTAGTAATTTATCAGAAACGTATTGACTATTCTAAAATCTGATACAACCCACTCGCGTAAAGCGTGTACTCTACTATTTGTACATATTTCCGGACGTAAGCGGTGCGTGAGACAGGCTGTTCCGTGTATTGATTGTAATTGATCAAGTTTGGGACAACCGAAATCTTCTAAATTTATAATATTAAAATGCACGATACGCTTCTGTAGAAATCTTTTTTTTGCAATCCTTTTACGAACACGAAGTTAAAAGGAAACGTATACTTTTCTAATATCGGTACAAGATGTTCGTACGATGTGTCCCCGTCCGTCCACGTTAGTCCATGATAATGGTCTGTTAACCATCTGTTTGTCCTCACATGTTTGTGATTCAAAACAATCGTCTCTACTGGATGTGTAAATATCCAATGCCTGCTGGCAAATGCAGTGACGTCCATAACGGCTAGTTCCTTAACGAGTTCGTTTCCATCGTTGTCGATAAAACAGTGAAAGTCAAGTATGACTGCTAGTTTATCCTCGCACATCCTTTTTTCGTTATATACAACGTGTTTGGTTTTACTAGGAACGTTGCAGATCCGTCCGTCTTACGGAATAGACACGTTGTATATTGTGAAACGCTCGTAAAGAATTTGTTCGGAACGTTTATTTTGTACTTTATATTTTCGTCACGGATCAGTGCAACAAATTTACATGTCAGAACGTTGTATACAAAAATTTCTATAGGGTACAGTACTGTATGCTTTAAGTCACTGCAGCGTATGTACTCGTACGGAGATAGCAGCTCCATGCGTCCGTCTTCAACGCGTGCTGTTCAAACACTGAGGTATGCGATATTAGCGGAGGTTGTATAAAACACTTTTGTCACAGCAGCATATATATTTTCAAACCTGGTGTTCAATAGACGCGTGAAAACAAACTAGAAATACGCTCTCATGTAAGCAGTGTATGGGGTTCTACATAAGGGACAATTATGTAGGGTTATGGCGCAATTCACACATGTAATAAAATGTCGACAGGGAATAAGTACAACTTCCACGTTTTGTGTGTAACAGACTTTGCACATCGTATCACGATTCGAGCTTTCTTCTACGTTTTTTATATTCTCCTTGATCGTGTCGGTGCGTTGTTCGTTCTTTGCTGTCACTGCTGCTGCTGCTGCTGTTGGTGCTTGCGCTTCGGTAACGATACCCAGTGCCTTGATGATAAAATTTTTATCTTTCATTAACATTACGTAAGAGCACGCAGGAAAATGTCGTGCGTGTTCCATCCAAGCATATTCTCCACGTTCCCATTTGTTTAATCCGCCTCCACAGCAAAAACAAATCACTCTATCGTTGCATCCGGTGTAAAAGAAACCCGCTTCTGATAATTCTTTAGGTGTTATCGTTAACGATACAGGCCATTCTTTAAAACTCTTTAAACGGTTTTCCAAGTTTCTGTAACGCGGGTACGGAGATGTGATTTTTTGAATTAAGATGACCTGTACTTCTTTATCGTCTGGTGATGAGGACTTGATTGACGTAGTCGTCGCCGCTTCACCGCATTGTTTGAAATAGCGGTTGTTGTTGTTGGGATTGATATCGTCAACATAGATATCGTGTGAAAGCATCTTGTACGTCCACTCACGACTCGTGCTGATGAAACACTGAGCGAAGAATAGGGATAAGAGGAGCATCGTTTTCCCCCTCCACAAAAATAAAATACACGAAAATTGATTACATTACATTCTATTTACAATAAAATAAAAATACATGAAAATTGATTACATTTTTTTAATTAAAAATTACATTCTAAAAAAGCAAAGTTCTATTTACAGTAAAAAAAACATTAATATATAGTAAGCGTTTAATTGTGTCTGCGCACCGTGTTGGATAACGGAGTGTACACGTTGATTGAATCATGCAGTATCAAGCAGTAGGCCGCTGTCTGAGCGGGGAAATTGGTCGATGACTCGAATTCCAATCTGACGTCGACTGGTGATGACTTGAGCGATTCGTCCTGTCTGCTACAATCGAAGACGAATAACGGTGCTTTTTCTATGAACTCAGTAGGTGTTAGAAGTACGTTGGGTTGACTTCTGTGATAGTACGATTTTTGAAATCGTGTATACATGTCGTACAGCAATGCGTAACGTCCGTTATCGATATCCAGGTTCAGGTTATCGTACGGGTAGTATTTGTCGTTCAGAAAGAGTCTCGCGTTTGTCACTTGCAGTGATCGAATTCACCTGCGTGTTTATTCAGATTGTTTTTTCTGGCGGTCTGAAAGGTGAGTATCACGTACCGCGGTTTCTCCAGTTGTGTAGTTGTTTTCACCGTCCAAGTCTGTCTGTCGGTCGTCGGTAAAGCCGGATACTCGTGCAGTTCCCAACTACGAAACGGTAAGAATAGCGGTAGATCCTTGCGTATGATATCCAACAATCGTATCCGTACTTCGTTGTTCACGTACACGAACGGAATCATCCAAGAGATTTTGGTCAGTTCTATATCGGCGTTAGCGGGCGCATCCGTGGACGAGAACAAAGCATTAACGTTGCTGGAAGTGCGCAACAGTAGAAGTTCCTGTTTCATGTTTAAAATAAAATGCGTGAAATCCTCAGCGAATCCCATCAGCATCCTCAACGGTATGCAAAAGTTGAATTCCTCGTGTTGGCCGGTCGGTGTTAGCTCGTTAGCTGTAGGAGCAACCCAACCGGCGTTTTGCATCGAAACAATGTCCTGCTTGCCGGCAGATAGCACGGTTTTAATAGTGGACGTGATGCCGACGCTCTTGGTACGATCCACTTCCACACCGGCCAGTTCGTAACGGATTTCTTCGAAGAGAAACGCGATCGCGTTGTTGATCATTTTCACGTTCACACTACCGGTGCTGTCGGTCTTTTTGCTCAATTTGCCTTCAACGTACAGGAAACTTTCCATCGGTAAAGTGAAGACTTCCTGTTGCAGTATAGGTATGCGTATCTCATCGTTATTTCCGTATCGTGACGCTGACGCGTACGGTGTATGAGGATGATATTCGTAATGCGTGATGTTGTCTTCGAAGAATGGTCGACGTTCAACCGATAAGACGATACCGCTGTCCGCCATATTACTTGTTTTTCTTGACTTTGAATCCTAGTGAAATCAGGTAGCGTCGGTTAGTTGCTGTTAACCGTGTCAACGACGAACGTCTACTGATACCTTTTCCAAAAGTGTTGACCTCTTTTATCTCGTGGTGCGAGCCGCCGCCGCCACCGCTCTTCATCACGGGGGTATCGGTGAAATAAATTCCCATGATTACTACACACGTTTCAAATGTATACGTGCGGTGATGACTTCGCCTTGAAAATTCACAATATCACCGTCCTGATCGTGTACGGACAGTGTAACGTTACGCAAGTGTAGTACGTTAAGTGGAAAATAAATGACGTTTCTAGGCGTTTCTACTATCTTGAATCCTGGCTCAACCGTTGGATAGAACGAGTGCAGTATATGCTCGTTTCGTCCCGTCTTGTACAAGCCTTGTACAGCGTTACACCTTATCTCCAAAACGTTCACTTTGTTAATGTTTACAGGCACGTCCGACGTGTGTAATATATACGCTTCTAACTTTCGGTTCTTGGAAAAACCCAACATGGTACCGATCGTGTGTTCCGTACATCCGAAATCAATATCGTATGAACAATAAATTTCACATTTCAACGTGTTGTTGTTGGGTCGTAGAGAAAATTTTGGGTCTGCTAGTTCTTTCTTCAGGTATGTTTCGATATCGCTGATTTCGTACACACCGGTCGGTATATTGACGATTTCTAACGTTTTACGTTCTCCCTTTAGTACGAGAAAGACGTTGTTTCTTCCGCTTTCCACGTTCGGTATAGAGTTGTACGTGGTAAAGTCCAGCAGTCCCGCGTACCATTCACCGTTCGTCAGTTCAAGCGGTGGAAAAAAGTCACAAACCAGTGCGCTCGGATCCGTTCCTGTGACGGTGACCGTAAGCGAAGACATCTTGTCGTTTACTGATCGTTCGATGTCAAAAACTCTAAACATAAATGTCCGCAGACGACTGTGTTCGATGGCTGTTTCTGTGCATAATTGTAATGAACATCGGTCACGTTCGATCCAAAGTACCGTATTAGCTCGACAGGTGGGCGCAGATTGCCGAATCCATCAAAGTACCAGACTCTGTCGCCTCGCTTCTTGTAGCATACCCAGTGCGTGCCCGGTCCGGTAGCGTCGTCCAGATTCACGATCGCGCTTTCGTTCTCCCACGGTGATGTACTAGGAAGTGCGTCGCGCATGTACACGCCTCTGAAATAAGGTATACGCAATAGTTTCGTGTACTCATAAAGATCTCGATCGGACAACGGACGCACGGGTATTTTGATTAGTTTTTTCGGTACGGTCGAAGGTATAGTCCTGAAGCCTTTTTACCACCGGCCCGTCTTCGTCGACGTCCTGTCCCAGTTGTCGTTGTCCTCCTCCTCCTCTTCCTGATTATCGTGCGTCGAACCGGCTTGCGTCGTCTGGTGCGACGTTTACGCACACCGCCACCGCAGCATAGCCCGCTGCCTAACGCCGATTTCGCCTTCATCGCTGCTGCTACGGCTGCCGCGTACGCTCTTTCACTGATGCCCGAATTCAAAGCTTTCACTCGTTCCCACGCTTTACCGGCTAGCACGCGATCCGCTACACGTCGTCGTTCGTTGTCCTTGTACTTGCTGTAAGCGATATCGTGTTCACGACAAGCTTCGTCCAACTCGTTGATTCCTCGATCACCGCGAGCCAATCTCTGCTCTAGTTTCGTTCCGGGTCCACAGAACCTGTAGCCGGGCAGATGTAGTTCCACCGGTAATACGTCCACCGCTCGATTGATCAGTGTAGGTACTGACTTCGCAACGAATGGTACCGCGCTTTTAACTATTTTTCCGATAAGACCACGCCCCCCCTTTTTTTCGGCTACGTAGTTCGTACATGACTACTGTTTCGCTTGCTCTCGATAAAGGGATCTCCAATCGTGCTCGTCCTTAGATTTGTCCAGATCACTAATCAACTCGTTCGTCTCCGCCTTGTTCGTAAGTAGTAAGTCTCCCTCTTCGGCACCAAGTGAAGTACGCGCTGCGTGCGTATGCAATTTATAGATATACGATACCACTTTCTCCCAACGATGTTGAAACACTTTTGCGAGTTTGTACGTTTCGCTCTTCGCGTACCGCTTCGTCTCCTCCAATTGACGTGCGTTCACCGCGTCCGTAGCCCGTGCGCCACCGTCGCCGACGTTTAGAATAGTCTTTCCTTGTGCGTTGAAATAAGAGTCGTTTACCGCGGTGATCGTGTGTCGGTTCAAAAATTCCAAATTCACCGCGTCCTTGTTGTTGACTGGCGACGCTGTGTTATCCGCACGTTGCCGACCATTAGGTTAGAGTTCGTATCCTTCGGTATGATTTTCGAGTCCACGTATACTTTGGTCGCAGCGTCTCTCGCACGAATCGGTTCCCTCAGAGACTGTATGCGATGGTCCCGCGCGTCGACGACAGCTCCGTTCTTCTTGTTCGGTACCAGCTGTGTGAAACATAAGCACGAGTAGTCTACGTACTGCTTGTTGACAGCGTCCCCGAGATCGACGGGCGCGCCGACGTTGACGAGCTTACGACCTTTCGCGTCTATTCCTTGCGTCGTCGACGACGGATCTTCGGCAAACAGACAGTGGTCACGCACGAAGCGCAGTGGAACGGCATCGTTACCGTCTTGCGGTTCGCCCAAGTTGTGTATTTTTTTCCCCGCTACGTCGAAGTGCCCGTCCTCGGTCATCGTGATACCAATATCCTCCTGTAGACTGCGACGCGTCTCCCTTCGCGCTCTGACAGCGCTCTGGTGTCTGCCGAACTTGTCAACACTCATCTCGTGAATGATGCGTCTCGTCCGTTGTTCACGCAGTTTTGATACGATCGTACCGTCTATGCATTTTATTCCGACAACGGAGAGTCCGTCGCTATGTTTTCCTTTTACGATCGTATTTAGAAATTCATCGTACACGTATACGTGTGCGTCTTTGAAGAAATAAATTTTTCCGTCGATGTATCGGAACGCGCTGTCGACGGCTTCTGGTAAGCCGACAAAACGATCTTTAACGTATCCGTGTTTCTTGATTGTGAACGTGCACTCGTCTATTTCGCCGTAATACATATCGTTGTACAACAGAAGAATTCGACCCGTGTATGTATCGCAGCGTTTATTTTCGTCATCGTGCGAACACCGAGCGTTGTGATCGAACGCGGATACCCGTTCAGCGGTTGCAGACTGTGTATATCGAACATGTATACGTAGTTGTCTATGAAGAGCACCACTTCTTCGGTCCGCGGTCTCTGGTACATCGCCGAAACGTTGGTGAACGTCAACGGTAAGAACGTCAACCAATCCGTCAACAGAAGCGGCGGCGGAACCGATCGCTTCGACTCGAGATCCAATGTCCACAAAAAGTTATCGTGCACAATATACAGGTGTCTGTTGATTATTAAAAATTGATTAACGTTCTTTAGCCGACATAAATCCGTCGTCCGAACGGTGTCGTTCGTTGTCGTCGCCGTCGTCGTTGACGTCGTCGTCGTAGCTGGCGGCGGCGGCGGCTTCCCGTACAAGCGTTGAATGCCTTTTATATCGTCGTCTCTCAGGTCGAACGGACCGTCCGAGCGTGGTACGTAGAACGGGTACATGATTGAATCCTTCTCGAGGGAATGAGACAGTCCTAACGCGTGTCCTATTTCGTGCGTTAACGTCTGATCGTCTGGTATTTCGGTTGCGTTCGTATAATTCCACGATTCGTAGTAGTCCATGTGTATTTCGGTAGTGTTATACGGTAAATCGGGCGGGTAGTAAGCGTGAGCGAGTATACCTCCTCGCCCGTCCAAATCGTACCCGCAGATCGTGCACCTGGAAGTCAGACACCTGTGTTTAAAATATTTCATAGCAATGACCATGTCGGCGTTTATGTCGTTGGGTCGATATTCGAATTCCAGGTTCGAATGTTTCTGCCATACAGCGAACGCTTGTCGCGACGCTTCTATAGCGCTGGCGCTACCGTGAAAGAACCGCCACGACAAACATCTCTTGGCCCACGGTGTTCGTAAGGTGTACGACACGAAATCTTCGTTATCGCATCTCCGCGCACGCATCAGATTCATCGTTTCGTTGTTCAATTCTCCATTTACGGTTAAATTGTAATTCACTTGAAACGTGCGAAGGTAGGCGTCCATATCGATGGTGGCGTTGTCCGTGAGTCGTAAACTATCGTCGGGCACGTATCCGTATCGCACCAAGTTATCTATAGCGAAATCAACATCGTTAGCGTTAACGCTCGATGCGACAACGGCACTTGTGCACACGATAATAAACAGTAGCACGATATCCATGTTGTCACAACCAAACGTGGAATGTCCCCGGCGCATGTACGACAGTATTATTTATATACTTTATCGGCTTTCAGAATCGAATAGGGAGCACATCGACTACTTTCGACCCTTGTGAATCCTAACGGTGCTGTGAATCGTTTCTTCTTTTTTACAACGTACAGACCGTCGCGCGGAGTGTAGTAGTACACTGAACCTTGTTCTGTGTGTAACTCTTGTCGTCTTTCTATTATCAGCTCTTCGTTGTTGTATTCTTTCCGCGCCAAAGTCAGCACGTACATCATCTCTGATTCAACGTCGACTATGAAGGCAAACGCATCCGTTCTGTATTTATTTTTAACGGATGCTTTGGTCACAAAATAATGCAAGGGATACAGTTTAGCAGTGACCATTTCGTTAACGTTAATGTGCTTACGCGGCATTAACGAGTCCTTTAAGATTGATTCCATCACGACGATGCTCCTGCTGCTAATGTCAGATGATGATATATACCGCTCTTATTATACGATTATGTCTGCTTCACGTAGTTCTTCCACTATGGAGACGATTTCGTTCGTGTGCCCACTGTTTCCAACACGTTGTGATGCCATTAACAGTCGCAATCTGTCCACCAGTTCGTTCGGATCGTCCCAGTGCACGTAATCGATTTTGTCTTTTTCTCGTTAGCGTCATATACGATGTATCGATATTATTATGCCCCTGTCCTGTACGTTTCGGTGGAAACAGTTGCGATATTATTCGTTTATACTTTACACCTCTGTTCGCGTTCACCTGTGCGTTCGCTAAGTAATACTGCTTATGCGCGTTGGTGTTACGCAGTATATCTTTGTACGCTTTCAGATCTGATTCCTTGTAAATATTTTCATTAGGATACTTCATGAACACTAGTTCGTAGAGTCCTGGTGTACCTTTGTATCGTTTACCGTTGATAAGAATCGTATCGTCCGTTTCGATTTCGAACTGTGAATCACCGATCATCCATTTTCCGTTTTCGTGTCTTACACCGTACGTATAGTCCATCAGACGATTGCGTTCAGACGAAACGATCATACGCATGTACTTGTTCGCTAATGATTCGCTGTCGTATTTGTCCTGAAAATATCTACGCGCTTCACGTCTTCCTTCCGGTGTGTCTAGCATTTTTTCAATGTTGAGACTGGGATTGCCCTCATCATCATCATCATCATCATCATCGTCCAATGTTTCGGCTATCACAGACGTTTTCAGGAAACGCGGTGGCTTCGTTCGGGAACGAGATGGTGTTCCCGCATCGATTTTACTAATTGCACCCGTCGGATCCTCTTCCTTCTCCTCTTCCTCATCCTCTTCACGTTTCATCTTTTTCACTCTTGTAGGCTTTTCATTTGTTGATTTACGTTTCTTTTCAAGCAACGCTTGCGAAATATTTTGTAACGGTTCTAGAATCGGTTTGTAACTTTTGGATAACGATGCTTCTTCTTCACGAATCCCGTGTTTTAACGCACGGTATTTCTTCCGTATATCATCACTGATCGTGTCGATATCACGTGCTAGTCGTTTCTTCTTGTCGTCTATCTCGATAAACGGCAGAACATCAACTAAAGTAGTTGACAGCAGGTCATGTGTATTTAGCTGAACGTGTGACTTTTTTTGTTTAATCGTTAGGTGCGACTACTATGAAACGGTCAAAACCGACTCTATACCTGCCAGTGTCGATAGAAGAATCCTTGTCCACAACGAGAAAGCCGTAACGATCTTTCCACGCTTCAGCGCACATGTTCTTAAACGTGTCATATTTCATGTCTGTGTTGACGTGATCGTTGTACGCATGTTTCAAGTTGCGATCGTCCTGTTTGAACAACACTATTAGATTGGCATTGTCACGAACCAACTGTTTTGGCACTTGACTGTACGTCTGACAAAGGTAAAACGCGTCCACACCGCTGTGTCGTCCCATAGAGAAATACTTGCGTATGTTGTGTTGTCTTTCGCAAGACACGTCGTCGAACACCATAATAGAATTGGGATCGACCTCGTCGGGAGACGGTACCTCTTCGTTATCGTTGTAGGCGTGATAACCCATTCCTTCGTCGGAAAGTCGTGTCATCAGGGTCTCCAGCATCTGATATTTGGGTTGAAATAGTGATTTAGAAAACACGTATAAGTTCACGAATCTCAATCCGTTTACATCGAACAACAGGTTGAACATGCCGTTTGTCTTTCCGCACGCGGAAGGTCCGCAGATGATCGAACGAACGGTATCGAGCAGAAGACGTCCGTGTTTACGTTTTTTCTGCCACTCCCACCATCGTCGCACAATTTCGAATAGTCCACGTCCTGTATTTTTAGTCTGTGCGATTGTTGCAATATTTTCATGTTGTCGTTCTACGCACAGTTTATTTAATAGTCGCACTATATCGTAGCAGTCGGTAGATATGTAACTGCATACACATGTGTCCGGACCCGTTTCACAGTTCGGATCCGACCAAACACATTCTTTGTAGTGATCGAATCCGGTGCCGGTTGGTACTATTTCGCTAAGTCGGAACCTCGTTACGCGATTGGTAACCCGTTGCCAGTACTCGTACACTGTCAAGATCCTGCGCATGCGTTCAACGTCGTTTGCGGTCGTGTTCACGATGTACTCATCGTAACCAGGATGTGACACAATGTCTTTTACACTGTACACAGCGCGCATGTTGTCATCGTAACGCATCGAGGCATACTGGTTCTATTTCCTCGAGTCGAATCGTTGTTATACCAAGTTCTTCTTGTGTGTCCACGAATCGTGTTTACCATCGAATCCTAACCATCTGACTTTCACACGATCGCCTTTACGTTGTACGATTTTTTCTACCAAGTACACGTCACCAACGTTCGATTTACTGATTTCGTGTTCATAAAAACCACCTTTCAACACTTCTCCTGTATGATCCTTTAGCGAATAAGTGACGGGTACGCTGCCGGTACGTACTGTGTGAACGAGGAATATCTCGTTTGTCCAATTCGGTGTGTATCCTTTAGCGAACGTCATTTTGTGTTTGCTTATACGCACACGATCGCCTACTTTGAACTTTGGTCGTTTATAATCGATGCTCCTCGCTGTGTTCACGCGAATCCGACGTAACACTGTACGTTCGTTGGATTCGTTCACCTGTTGCGGTTTCATTCCAATCGTTCTGTGCACAGTGTTGTTATACGTGCTGACTAGTTCCGGTAACATATCCAACCAACGGTAATGACCTTGTTCGCTGAACGCGCGATACATGTGCGTTTTCAATGTACGGTTGAAGCGTTCCACAATGGAAGCCTTTTTCTCACTGTACGTGGAATAGAGTGTGACACCATATCTGCTCAGTAATTTTGCTACGGTACTGTTGTAGTACTCTTTCCCGTTGTCCGTCTGCAGATATTTCATTTTATTAGCACGCAGAATCGGTTCCAGAGCTCGTGTGACCTCTACACCCGTCTTCGTTTTCAATGGAACGGCGTACGCGTACTTGCTAAACGCGTTAATCATCGTCATAAGGTACTTGAATCCCTTGTTCGCCTTTGCGTGCGGTATCATCTCTACCAGGTCTGCTTGATACAAGTCGTGAAGTCCCTTCAACTCGACCGCGCGTCTCGGAAAATTCCTTCTTACCGGTCTGTGCAACTCCGTCGCGATAGTCTTGCGAACGCTCTGGTGTATATTCTTCACAGCTCGTTTCATTCTCGTGTCGTCGTGCGAACCGTGATTCACAATACGCTGGAATGTAGTAAACTGTCGGCTCGGTGCTGAAGGTAATTCTCATCGATGCCGTTCTGGCACGTCCACCTTCCATCACGCGACTGTCACACCGCCACCGCTCCACACCCGCTTATATCATCTCGACCGAACGGAAGAACATCGCGTTCTTTTTCCGATTGCGCAAGTACGTTAAAACGTGAGCTAAACTGATTTTCATACGCCCATTACGCAGGAGGCTCATACCGATGTAGTATCTCGGGAGCGCGTGTTGTTTCGAGTCCAACGCTCTTACAGTCTTAACAGAATTCATGTCTTTGAACATGACGCTACGTATAACGTTGTCGCGGTACTCGTGCATTTCCGCGACTATGACGTTATCGTTCTCAGGTAGCCACTCGCACATGTGTTTAGCTTTGAGTTCGGCGATTGGGCGTTGACTTCTCGATTCCGTATGCAGGTGTATCAGATACGAGTTCAACAACCAAAATTCGTCCGCCATAGCGCCCGTGCAATGCTGCCACTGTTCGTACAAACGCCGGTCTTTCACCGTGTACCCTTGTTCGTGCGAATACCGCAGACCAAAGTATTCGCAATACTTGCGGAGTGTAGGCAATGCCTCCTTCAGAAAGGCTACCGAAAATAATCCCTGCGCCTTGTTGTTCACCAACGCGAACTGTTTCCCTCTCGCTAGTGTCGGTAACGAGGGCGGTGGGCAGTGCACGTCAAAACTTACGTTGTAGCTAGGATCCAGTGCGCACTTTGGCACTATCATCATCACGCTTCTGTATATTTCCATCGGTGTGCGTATCGGAATAGTGCGCTCCGTAAGGACGATGCAACAAGAAGCGTGTGGTATCGAGCTTCCGTAGGCGAGCATGTCCGTGTATACAGTCGCGTAGTTCATCTGCCCGTGTGAATCGTGTAAGCCGTGCACACGCTGAACAGCGTTATAGAGTTCAGGAATCGGACGGAAACGTGAAAGAAAATTCCATCCATGACGTACGGTACACTTGAACATATTCTTTTCGTAAACCACAAGTTCTATCGGTACGTTATTTTGTTCGCACTCTACGATAAATTGAAGCCATCGTGATTTGTTATGTATACGATCGGATACTATCATCAACAGCACGATCGGCGGCAAATCACTGCGGTGTTTTTTTATGTGACGCCAACAACGTGCGTGATATTTGTCAACGCCGAATTTGTAACGTGTACAGTAGTTGCCACAAAATCGTCTTTTCTTCACAAAATACACGGAACATAAGTTGGACCGTATCGCGCTTCGTGAAGCTTTTGTTATTGTGAAATGTTTCCCATCATCATATCGATAGACGTCCATCGTCTCGATGATCTGCGATGTGAGTGATACGCTATTAATCGTGATCATGATATTTATAGTGTATACGCATATTGTTTGAGTAATTTTTTTTTTGTGTCTTCACTCACACTTTTGGAGTGACTACTGTCGTTCGGTAGTAGTAGTAGTACTAACACCTAGTACTACTAGTACTACCCAGACGGGTATGTTTGTACATGAGTTTATGTCGGCTCTGAAAAGAGCCGTTTTTGCGTGAGTCGACTTCTACAAGTGTTCACGAACGAAATCGCATGCGGGCATTGACGCCTTATGAACTTGGGCGGGATCATCACCCACTGCCCAATCCATAATTCGTATTTTACACTTGCAGCATCTTACAACATCACCATCGTCTTCGTAAATAAACCCAGCTTTGGCTAGGTCAAAAATTTTTACGTTCGCATTCGGAAATTTATGAACGAAAAATTTAATGTTACCACGACGACTGATGTTGTAAAAGCTTTTTAATCGGCTTGCAAAAGAATATGTGGACACATCCATATCTGAAGCAAGAATGTTGGTTTGTCGCGTTGCATTTCACCTCCTCAGCGATAGCTGGGCGCGCATCCGTAGTGGGGATGGCTGTCGTCAATTGGTCGGTATGAAATAAAGCACAGTAGTGGGAGCAGATAGCTGCGCACGCATTTGGTAGTGGGGGATCGTCGGCGGTAATAGTTCGGTAGTGGGAGCGGATAGCTGCGCGCGCTACTGTCATAGATAGTATAAGTAGAGCGACGATCACTGCCAGCGTTCACCTTCAAGTCTCACGCAGTCTAACTTTCACGTGTCGCATATAAAATAGTGCTTATTTTCTAACTTCGTATCAGTATTCAATTGTTCTTCAAGCGAGCAAGTAATTGTTAAAGTTTCGTGTTTTCATTGTTGTTGATAATGCAGTCATTTGCTGTTGATTGTAAGCATTCGTTACGCGGCGCGTTGGTATTGCGCGTTTACACGCCTATCACGGATAACGAAGAATGCGTCAACGATGTCATAACCTTTTTTGATGAAATGCACGATACGTTACGTACGGACATTCTAAACGAACTGACACGTTTGCTTTCTATAAAGTGGCATATAACGGTTAAAGCGAGATTTGTCAAGTACATCGTAAACGCTGACACGGACCAGGACGAAGAAGTGACGACTGAAGCTTATTTTCACGGACGATGTCATACGACACTGATCGCTGACCAAGATGTATTGCCCGATCGTTTAGAAGCTTCATACGAAAAGATCATTGAATCGGTTTATAAATTCACACGCGAGGGTAGCGGTTGGGTGTTAGACCGCATAATCTCCTTAGAACTCGTTCTCTCACGATACCAACCGCTAACCGCCTCTAGTTTCATTCGTACACCTCCTGAATTGTCTCGTACTAAATCCATCATCAACGTGAACAATACAGGCGATCAAATGTGTTTCGTATGGTCAGTGTTGGCCGCTCTGTTTCCACAACACTCACACAACGATCGCGTATCCAAATACAAGCCGCATATCTGCAGTATCATTACTTCTGGTATAACTTATCCCACCCGTCTATCCGACATTGTGAAGTTCGAAAGAGACAATCCTAACGTTTCTATAAATGTTTTCGGTTACGAAGAATATGAAATTTACCCTTTAAGAATAACTCCTTCCAGTGGCAGACATCACGTTAATCTATTACTTCTTACCGCTGACGACCGAAAACATTACTGTTTAATAAAAAATACAAGTCGCTTATTCTCTTCACTAAGCAACCACAATGGTCGTTCTTTCTATTGCGATTACTGTCTGCATAGATTCTGCGAAGAACGACTCCTTACCGAACATATCCCCCACTGTTCACCATATGGCGAACAGAAAATTCGTTTACCCACGACAGTGGAGGAGGAGAGTGTGATGTGTTTCAGAAATTATACATACTGCCATAAGGTCCCTTTTGCGATATACGCAGATTTTGAATCATTTATCGTCCCTTGCCATCGCTGCGACGCTCCTCCACACACATCGTCCACCACAACGGAGTCGTTACATCTTCCTTCAGGTTTCTCCTACCTCATAGTCGACTACGAGCGTAACATTTTCAAACCCCAGGTCGTTTATCGCGGCAAGAACGTGATAGACGTTTTTCTCGATAGACTGGTCGCTGAAGAGCGAGAACTTTTCAGAATCATCCGATCCGTTGTCCCTATGACTATGAGTGACCGTGATTTGTTATCTTTCGCAAATCCCCTTGTATGTCATCTCTGTGAAGAACCACTGACTGAAATCGACAAAGTGCGCAACCATTGTCATCTGACAGGACGATACCTAGGCGCAGCTCACAACATCTGTAACCTTAACTTCAAGACTCCACGACACATACCCGTCTTTTTCCACAACTTACGAGGTTACGATGCACATCACCTAGTACAAGGGTTGGGTAAATACGACGATCTCGCTTGTATCGCTACCACTAGCGAACGCTTCGTATCAGTCTCGTTGGGTCGACTGTGTTTCGTAGACACGCTTCAATTTCTTAACACGTCCTTGGACACACTTGTTGGAAACTTGCGCGCGAGCGGTGCGGATTTCGATTTAACGAAGCAATGTTTCGAAGAACACTTCGACCTACTCTTACGTAAGGGCGTGTACCCTTACGATTACATGACGGGTAGCGAGAAATTCAACGAAACACGTCTGCCCGCACGCGAACACTTTTTCAACAGGTTGAGTAAATCGCCAGTATCTGACGAAGATTACGCTCACGCGCAGAACGTGTGGCGTACTTTTGGAATCAGTACACTGGGCGAATATCACGAACTGTATCTTAAAACAGACGTGCTGCTACTGGCCGACGTCTTCGAGGCGTTCCGTGAGATGGCCATGCGGTACTACCAAATCGATCCGGCTCATCTTTACTCGCTTCCTGGTGTCGCTTGGCATGCGATGTTAAAGATGACCGGTATGCGACTGGAGCTGTTGACGGATATAGATCAGCATCTCTTTATCGAATCGGCCGTTCGCGGTGGCGTTAGCATGGTACCCAACCGCCACGCCAAGGCCAACAACCCGCTAATTGTCGATCAGTACGATGCTTCAAAGCCGACCACTTTCATATTGTACACGGACTGCAACAACCTTTACGGTGCAGCCATGTCACAACCGCTCCCTTACGCCGACTTCAGATGGTTAGATCGTAACGAGATCAACTCACTGGACGTGCGTACTCTGTGCGATGACGGTGACATGGGCTACATACTCGAGGTCGACTTACACTATCCACCCGAACTTCATGACCTCCATTCCGATTATCCACTGGCGCCCGTCCGTTCCTGTGTCCATCCTGACGTACTTTCACCGTACTCTCGACGACTCCACACACGACTGCACTATACAAAAGGGTATAGCGGATCGGAAACGCCTTCGTCGTCCGTTCCCAAGTTGCTGACGACTTTGGACGACAAGCAAAATTACGTTCTCCATTTTCGAAATTTAAAATTGTATCTGAGTCTCGGTTTAGAATTGAAAGCGATACATAGGGTGTTGAGTTTTAAACAGAGAGCGTGGATGAAACCGTTTATCGATTTCAACACGCAAAAGAGAGCAGCAGCCACCAACAGTTTTGAAAAGGATTTTTTCAAACTGATGGTCAACGCCGTCTATAGCAAATCGCTGGAGAACGTGAGGAAACGAATAGACTTCCAACTAGTCTCTAACGAACAACGGCTGCAGAAAATTGTTTCCAATCCTTGGCTAAAGCGTATGATCCGCTACACCGATAACTTGGTCGGACTGGCCTTACGAAAAAGGACGATATTCCTTTCCCGTCCGGTGTACGTCGGCTTCACAGTACTCGATGTCAGCAAATTGATAATGTACAATTTTCATTATCGGGACGCTGTCGCCAAGTACGGACAACGATTGACCTTACTAATGACTGACACAGACAGTTTGCTTTACAGCATTCAGACTGACGATTTGTACTCAGATATGAAAGAGGATCTCCACCTTTTTGACACATCGGACTATCCCATGGATCATCCTTGTCATTGCGATGACAACAAAAAAGTCGTGGGGAAGTTCAAGGATGAGACCAATGGAAAACCCATCAGGGAATTTGTCGGACTCAGGGCGAAGTGTTACTCACTCTTGTTGTCCGACCGCACCGACAAAAAGGTGGCGAAAGGTGTGCCAAGGACGGCAATAAAAAAAAGGTTACGACATCAATTGTACAGCGAGTGTCTTTTTGACAGTCGTACCGTATTCACCTCTGCTGACTGTATACGAACCAATCATCATAAGCTGTACACGCAACGTATAACAAAACTTTCCCTGTCTCCTTATGATGATAAGAGGTATGTACTAGACGACGGTGTAAGTACACTCGCGTACGGACATTACATGATAGGCGCAATAACCAACGACGCTGCTGGTCCTAAGGCAAAAAAGAGAAAGTACACGGACCGATAACTAACGGTAAAGATGATGTTCAGCATTAGACACGCACACACACACACAAATTAACTTTATGTTCTTTACCTACTTATTTTACAACTTTTGATACGTTTTACAGAATGAACAACAAGAAAATTATAAAACATAGGCCAGCAGAGCAACGATGGTAAATATAACATTTTTTTTTCTTTATTTATAATGCACAAACAGAATATTCCATTCGATTGATGTTTTTTTTTTTTTAGTTCACAACGGTTACGCCGTGCTTTGTTAGGACCCGGCTCGAGTCGGTAAGGCCGTTTTCATTAATAAACTCTTGTCCTAATGCGTTTACCTCCGGTGTTCAATTATATATATATATTTTTTTTCAGCGATGATGATGCTGCTGCTGCTGCTGCTGCTGCTGCTGCTGCTGCTGCTGCTGCAATTCGTCCCAATCTCCGCAACCCGTCACGAGTCGGTAAGACATTTTTCATTAATAAACTCTTGTGCTCTTACGCTTTACCTCCAGTGTTCATTTCATACATTTTTTTTTTTTTTAAGTGATGCTAACGCTCCAACTGGTGCTGTTGCTGCTGCTGCTGCTGCTGCTGCAGTTCGTCCCCTATCTCCAAACAGCCTGCAACGTTTTAAACATGCATTATTTCGACTACAATGTGGTGTGTTGCGGTAAGTCCGTTTTCATTAACAACAAAGTCTTGTACTATTGCGTTTACCTCACGTGTTCAATTTATACTTTTTTTTTCAGCGATGCTCTAGCTGCAGGAGTGGCGGTATTTCACCCTCGACCCGGTACGAGTCGGTACGTTTGTTTTTAATTAACATTCAATTGTTCTCTCGCGTTTAAATCTGGTATTAAAATTGTTCCTTTTTTGTTTCAGTAATGTCGAGTCCACAGAAGGTGAAGTTATGGAGGAGGACAATCAAAGCGATGTCGATACGGTGGAATTGAATAGAGATCACAACGATAATGATGATAGTGATAGTGATGATGGCGATGTAGAAGTCATCGACATAAATATGTAAGTCATCTTCTTATGCGTACATACTGCTTTGTTTTATTTGCGATTATACATAATTTCTATGTTGTCTTTTTTTAGTGACATTCGCCCGATACCAGCGCCGCCACCTCCACAACCACAACCGGTTACACCACCACAATCACCACCACCGTCACCGCCACCGCCACCACCGCAGATGCAACCTCTACCACGACCACAGCCCATTTATCAGCAGCAGCAGCAGCAGCAGCAGCAGCAACTATTGCGCAGAGATCCCCGTTTGTGGACCCCTCCAGAAGACGCGATACCCGTCTTCTTTGAAGTGTTACACGCTACCGAACCGAGGACGCACGATGACCCAACAACATTGAGACTCCTTCTTAGAAGGAGTCTACCGACATGGTGTTGGCGTCGCGGAGAGCCATGTCCTGTTCAAGGTATGATTCCAAACAATACCTGCAGTATATGCATAGAAGCATACAATGACGGGCAGAGGCTCCTCGGTTTGGTATGTGGCCATACATACCATTACCGATGCGTCCTCAATTGGTTCCAGTCGGTAGCGATGGAGGGGACACCACCCGCATGCCCATAATGCAGGCAGTATATATTCGGAAAGCCGAATCGTACGTTTTATGGGCGCATGCATATTTAAGGTATATTACAGTGTTAATAAAGGTTATAGTAATCCATCCTACTTGTAACAACCACATGTCACTAATACTGTTACTTTTTTTTTGTTACAGATGGAAATTAAAAATACCACCCGGATTGAGACTTTTGTAAAAATACCCTATTGTGACATGTATATTTTGTATATATTAGTTTTAAATAAATTTGTATATATTTTTTTTATCGTATAATATTTTTATGTTTATATATTTGTAAATATTAGTTGTAAATAAACTTGTAGATTTTGTTTTCTTTTATGTTTATATTTGTGTATTTATAATAAACTCGTACATATTTTTTCATTGTATACGTGTTTATTTTCAACTATCCTTTTCGCATACTACAATTTACTTAACACATAGACACACAGTTGTCAACAATGCAATCGTTCAGATAAGTGAATTGACCACTGCATATCATGTGTGTTTCTTACAAGTAGGGCTCAACACAGCGAGCCGTAGACCAACAGGTTGGTGCGTTCAGCTATTACATATCATGTGCGTTTCTTAGGGCTCGACATAGCGAGCCGCAGACCAACAGGTTGCTGCGAACGTATTTACTTAACACATATACACAACATCGACGATATCGGCACGGCAGTGTAAATATATACGAAACCAGTACACTATAACACCAAGTTGGCAACAATGGCGGCAGTGTAAACATATATTCAACCCGTACACTATAACACCGAGCCGACAACGTCGATTAAACCCAACACAAGTTGGCAACACCGACGACGCTTTTCCAACATGGCCGAACTTCCGGAAAAACCCCTTACATATACATACCCATACACTATAACACATGCACGAATCGGCAACCTGGCCGTACCTTAACCACTACACACATGCACAACCCGACAACCTCGCAGATTTTCCAACATGGCCGCCGCCGCCGACGACGAACCCCACCACGACGGGCGGCCATCAAGCCACGACCTGGCCGCCGCCCAGCTACGATGACGACGTCAACGACGACGTCAACGGCGAACGGCGAACATAGCCACGCCTCCGCCAATCAACGCACACATAACCCCACTTTAGGCGGCGACGACGACAACATGGCCGACAGACTACTACCGCATGGTTACCCCCACCACCACAATTTTTGAATTTCCCGCCGTGTGACGTCACTTCCGGGGTAGAACTCTCAGTTTCCCCCTACTTCAGTGCTCAGATAGGACGCTAATATGAATAGTTATAATATATATTATAAGAAAACTCTTATTAGGGGTGATCTTATTTAAATGTTATTGCCCCGCGTTGCATGCGTTAATTTATAAGAAAACGCGATTCGGGGTTATCTTAAATATTTATAAAATTATTATTATGTTTATCCGTTTATAGTAATTATATTATAATAATAGTTAAATTCCGTTTAAAGCCACACGGGTTGTCTATTCGATTTGTAATGAAATGAAAACGTGTGTGTTTACAATTAACTTGAAGTAAAATAAAAGAGTGGTTGTTGTTTAAATTTAAATTCGTGGTTAAAATATTAAAAGTCTCATTAAAACAAAATTCATCTATGGGTGAAGTGTTCTTTTGAGATAACTCAATGTTGAGAATGGTTATTTCTACTTGAAGGTGACTAATGTAGTAAAGTATTTTACCATACAACATTCAAGTTACTCACAGTGTTTACAATGGTTTAAATACACTTGTTTTTTAAAGAATTCCCTTGTATTGAATAAAAAATAATGAAGTTGATTATATTTAAATGTTAGATTAACTTAAGTTAAAACATGAAGTATAGCAGTTGATTGCTTGATAATAGTTCTCGTCTGGTTGAAACTGGTAGTAGAAACTTCTTCTGATTACAGGTAGTCTGAGTAAGTCAAGTCCCGTAAAGTCTGGACAATATTATAACCAAACATATACTTTTACGTACCTGATCGCGTTTACTTGAAGTTCACTAAACTGTCAACTCAGCTTACAATCATCAACTCCCTTTGGTTGCAAGGTTATGTTACCTTGTTTATTAAATTAGTGGGCGCCACACGGATTTATTCAGGGAAAATCCCGTGTAAAACCCATACATAAAAATTACTAGATGAAAAGAAAATTTAAAATAGTTGAGTACCACTTTTTGGCAATGCTATTCCAATATGTCAAACACAACAGAAGGTTGTTTAAGTTTATTAAAAGAAAATATTCAATTATCCAAAAAAATAAATCAAATCAGGTGATGCTGTTAATAATGGGTTTATTTGCACCCTTATAGTGAATTCAAAAAATACACATAATGTAAACATACAAAGTTGTACAATTAAAAGTTAGTTATTATATGCCTCATACGGCTTGCTCAGAACATGAATTATAAATCTGGTTAAGTCCAGATACTATTTATTTTTAATATGAAAATTATTACAATTATTAATATTATTATTATTATTATTATTATTATTATCTCAGTTGTGAATTCTTTGAGACACGAAAGAAAACAATTATGCCTACACAATATCCAATGATACAATTGATCAACAAAGTTTTAGGTTACTTTTACCAAGTAATTGAAAAAAAAACGATCTATTGAAAGATCGTGCGTTTCATCAACGCTTGCTTTTTTAATGACAATATTTATCAATTGAGAGCCCTTACAACTAACATATAGCTTACTTACTAATAACAAATTTGAATAATAAATCGAAACGTGGTGTAATCTTAAATACTGTTTTTGTGTTTTGCGTCAGTACAGGTTATGGTAGCAAAATACAAGTTATTGCACTCAGATCAAGATTAATAATAATTGCACTTTTACCTTCAGAGTTTTAATTATTTAATTAAAACCTTTTATCACTTAAGTAATCGGATTATAATGATTACTTGGTTTCGGCACTAATTCGCACAAGAACAGAATAATGCGATCCTCTTCTGATTAAAATGGATCGTGAATAATGACAATAAATTATTTTCTGTTCGTCATTCCCGCACAAAATTAAAATAAACTGCACTTAAACACTGTTGTTGGTTGAGGATGAACTTGAAGTAAAATTTCTTGTTGTTAAACTATTGGTCCCGAAGTACAATGTAACTGACGCTAAGTGTTATTAAAAAACGTAGCGGTGACGGGCGTACGTCTGTTCTGCTTGCTAGTTAGTAAAGGTCTCTGTCAAAATTCGCTGGTTTGTCTTTATATACCCCTCTCTTGGATCGGCTTTAGGTAAAAATGTTGATTACTAACTAATTTTCTGATTGGCTGTCGCCGGTGAGTCGGCGTGACGTGTCACTTTTTGACAGTTGATAACGGCTTTTCCTAACCGTCGAATGTTGCGGTAGCAGCTAGTTGTCGTTTTTGTTATTATTCTTAAACAGTTTCCCGATGTACATTTTTAGAATGATGCTAACACCTCTCCCGCACTAAATACAGTTGCGATTGGGTTAATATTACTATCAAATTAAAGATTGTTCTTTTTCCTTCAATTTGATACCACTCATTCTCGAATTACTTTCACTCTAACCGACATTGTTATAAAATCAACGTTCGGGTACATTATTCTTACTGTCGTCTGCTCTTTATGAGTCGCCGATTTTACACTTTTGATTAACCTTGCTTGTATCCACATAACATTTTATTAATCAAATGTTTATGCGCGAACACCATTAATACTGTACTGACGTTTTTCACTGAACTTTACTTGTACACCTTAATTCTATACATTGTAATAAATGATCCTACTGACTATGACATTTCGTTTCCCGTTAGTTTGTTTTAAGCTACTATTTACAATTAAAATTATGGCTAAACCTATCGTTTTAATAACATTTTTCGTTATGTCAATGCATAACCATAGTTCTTGTGCATTTTAGTTTGCACTGGTGATAATCATCGATAGTCATTTCATTGACTAATGTTTGGTCTAAGTTTGCTAAGGTGTATCGCCTACACTGAAATTTGGCCTTAATAATGCCTATTGGTTCTCAATTCGGTAAATTATGGAGACATCTTATTTGTATAAGATTCTCTTATATAAATAGCTCTCTTTTCTAACAGGTATATTTGATGCGGAAATACATCTTAGTTCCTACAATATAGCCATTGTTAACATTGGTGTTGGCATTCATTATCTACTGTTCATTGTCACATCTATTATCAGCAAAATGCTGATTTTGCTTTCACAGTATTTAACTGCTCATTAGTTTATTTTTTGTTTATAAATGACATTCGGTTTACATCAACCATTTACTGAATTGACAGTTGAATTTAAATTTATTCTGTCCATTAGTTCGTTTTAGTCTCAGTCTAGTTGTAGTGTCAAACAGCTATTGGGTTACTGTTTCACCTGGCACTTCTGTTTTATTCTTCTCTCTTGGTTTCTTCTTTCTTGTTTATTTTGACTATTCTATACCTATCTACATGGTTATTCCGTTTTTATGAAATCTGATAACATACACTTAGGTTAGGTGACATCTTGTGATGTTACATATACACCCTCTTTAAAATTGATCATTTGAAAAATTTATATTTTGTAAAATTATCAATTCATGTCAGTTTCTTAGTATACTTCAATAAAAAAATTTTCTCTTGTATTCTCTGATTTTTTAAACATATTATTGGTGTATTACTCTAGGTTGGCTTTTTATACAATGGTACAATTCTTAATTTACTAGTAATTTCAAGCTGCTTACTCTCTAAATCATTTAACTATAATTGATCTTGTTTCTCAAGTTAACTATTCCCTGTTTTATTTACATTCTACTTTCTCATTACATATCTTTGCATTCGTGATCATTTTGATGGTTATTATAATTTATACCTCACAGATTCTTTCAGAATATTCCTTGATATAATAAAACAATATAATTCCCTAACTGTAGTAGAGGTTTTGGAATCAGGGTGGCTCACTATGGCTAACATCCTCTGCCGTTCCTCACTACACATTCTCAGATTCAGAGGCATTACTCTTCTCTGTCTGAGTAAAAAATAAACATTGCACCTGGCAATAGTTGCACTATCACAACTCAAAAAAATATCACATATCATTCATATTCAATAATATAATATATTCACTATAATATACAAGGTATCAGAGGTTTTCATTTAGATCACATTTCTATCTTTATACTTGCTAACATACTTTCTTTCTTACAGGTAATTACTTCTTTTAGACTTGATGTTTTTTTAGCTATGCTTTTATCAGCTATATAGTTACTTATGTACTAGTTAACAATTTGTTGTGGTTCATTTAAATATTTTTAAGATTATACACTGGTTTTGATGCTTATAGTACTTATGCATCTGTTTGTTCTATCTAGAGTTCACAATATATTTCTGTTTTCACCATAGTCCATTAAATCTTTCTTAACGAGTTATATTCATCCTGAATTATCAGGCTTACATTGTTTGTATACTAAATGGGTTTTTTTTTTCTGATGTTCTCTGACATATTCTGGTGATGTATAATAGTTGATAATTGACAAACATTTTTCTTTCCTTTCATTTCATTATAACAATAGTTATTCTTACAATTAACACTCTTTGTTATTTTTCTTCTCTACTCCTTCAAGTGATGGTGGTTTTCACTTATTCTGGATGATTTTATACACTATATACTATGCTGTAATTACAATTTCATTTGACAATATACTAATATCTAATTTCATAGACATTCTTGGGGTTTTCATGGTTTGTTTCACAAATATTATTTTTTCTTTCCTTACATTCCATAATAATGTCCTTCTTTTTATTTTACACACTTTGTTATACTGCCTCTCTACTCCTTCAAAGGTTAGTTGGGTGAACCTTTATTCTGGACGATTTTAATTTAACATTTGAGTTTTATGAGAGGTATACAATAATCATTTTATAAACATTAGGTTATATAGAATATTCATCTGGATACATATTTTTCTTTAGGTATAGTACAGTAATTGTATTTTCTTATTAAATCATTTGATTGACCTTATCTAATATTCTATCCCCTGGGGTAATAGGTCTGGTAAATTTTCATCATTAACAAATGGTTTGGCTTACATCTTAAATCTACACACTTTTGTAACTTGATAAGGCAGATTGACTAGTTATAGTTAATTAGTTACCTTCAACATATTGTAGTTTAACAACAAATGATTTTGTTTATAGTAGTGGTTTTTTCCAATATATATATTTTACCTTTTATACCATAAACGTTTGGGTGAGGAATGTTGCTTCCTATTACATATTATCCCTCCTTAATATTAATCATTACTTACTCGTCGATATTCATGGGGTTATTTGTGCTCTTCCACTCTATTGGGTCTATAATTGGGGATGATTACGTTATACAGGTGTCCTTACTCATAGCAGATTTTTAGTATTACATCTTTGGTACCTTTGGTATTTTGTAATCCAACAGTGTGTCCTTCCACCTTCGTCCTTTAAATTGTGTACCGTGGTCGGTGATCAGGGTTTTCGGACAACCTACCTCGGGTAAATAATTATGTATTATTAAGTTGATTATCTTTTGGGTAGTTGCTCGATTCATAGGGTATAGTTTTATATACTTAGTGTAATGGTCTAAGACAATCAATAAGTACTTATACTGGTGGCGGCCTCCGCTCCTAGGAAATGGGCCGCAGATGTCTACAAAAACTTTTTCTAGTTTCCCTGAAGATGTTATGGGTATCATCTGTCCCTCCTTCCTTTCATTTGTGCATTTTACCATCTGACAAACTTGACAGGTTCTGATGTACAGCCTCACTCTTCTATTCATATCTTTTATATACAAATGTTCTTCTAGCGCTTTGATTACCTTGACAGCACCCATGTGCCCATAGCGGATATGGTAATCTATGATTATTTCTTTCTCCAATGTTTTAGGTACACATAATTTCCAAACGTGATCGTGATACTTAGTTTTAATGAACAGTATATCATCAGTTACACAGTAATACGGAGTTATTTTTTCATCTTTATTATCCAACCTCTGGAATAGTCGTGCCAGTTTATCGTCTTGTCGTTGATGTGACTTTATTTCTTTGATAATGCCTTCCAATTCCGTCCGGCTTCTTAATAAGCTATACACTTTTGCTAGTGTCTCCTTTTCGCCTTCATAAGTCTGATTTGTAAGGTTTACCCGTGATAGTACGTCGGCGGTGATATTCTTTCTGCCAGGAACATATTCCCAATTAATGTTATATTCTTGTAGGACCAAGGTCCACCTTGCTAACCGTCCATGACTTAACTTGCAGCTCTTCAAAAAGGATATTGACTTGTGATCGGTTCTAACAGTGACCGTGTATCCTAATATGTATGTGCGGAATTTACTACATGCAAATACTACACTCAGGAGTTCTTTTTCAGTGACATTGTAGTTTCTTTCACATTTGTTTAAGGTACGGCTTGCGAAGCTTATTACCAGGTGGTTTCCTTCGTCGTCTTCTTGGTATAATGTGGAGCCTAAACTGATGTCACTGGCATCACAATTCAAATAAAAAGGTTTATCAAAATCTGGATGGTTTAAGATTACTGTCTCTAGAAATTTTGTTTTGATCCTTTGAAATATACCTTCCTGTGCTGGACCCCATGTCCATCTATCCTTCGAGGACAATTGCGGAGACAATTTGGTAGTTAGTTCCGAATAATTACTTTGAAATTTTCGATAGTAATTGCACAATCCCAAAAAAGATTGTAATTGTTTTTTGTTCTTGGGGGTGGGGAACCTTTGAATAGCGTCGATTTTTTCTGTCGAAGGAGTTATCCCTAATTCGGTGAGCTGAAAACCTAAAAACTGTACTTCTCTTGCAATAAGTTGGGATTTCTCCAATTTTAGGGTAATATGATTCTCTGATAATTTGTTCAATACGTGTTCTACTCTCTGACAATGTTCTTCCCAATTGGTGGACGTTATGAGCAAGTCGTCCACATAGACGGTCGTGAATTTCAGTGCTTCCTGTCCTAACACCTGATCCATACATTGTATAAAAATGGCGACTGAATTTATTAGCCCGAACGGCAACCTCTTAAAATGATAGTTACGTCCCTCAAATATAAAAGCGACATATTTTCGACTGTTGGGATGTAGCTCGACCCGCCAGTACCCGCAGACCGTATCCCACGAGCTTATGTATTGTACACCATGGAACTTCCTTAGAATTTCTTCAATTTCGCCTGGAGATGTTCGGTTATTGACTAGGTGTTTGTTTATTTCTCGTGCGTCTAAACAAAGTCTTACCTTACCGTTCTTTTTCTTAATAGACACTATAGGGCTGGTATAAGGGGACTGGCTGGGTTCTATTATGTCATCCTCTATTAACTGATTGATTTCGGACCGAACAGCCTCCTTAAGGGAATATGCAATGGGGTAAGATTTGCGATTAAAATTTACTGGTTCCTTAAAATGCAATACACATTGATAATTTTTAACTTTTCCTGGTAGGTCTGAGAATACGTGTCTATATTTATTATATATATTTATTAATTTATTTAGTTGGCCTGAACTTGGTGATTTATTTCTATCAGTCGATTGGAATTGTCTTATTTCCCTGATTTTCTCTGCCCATAGATCATCGTTATTATCACTGTATTCCCGCTCGTGTCTAAATACTTGGTTTCTAGGGTTGGTCGTTCGCAGTATATGGAATATCGTTCTTTCATGGGGAACTTCTCGGTTTCCTACAATGTCTGCAATCCAATCCGCGTCAGTTGTTTTCAGAGTTAATTTATCTGAATTTAAATCAATTATGGCGGAGTGTTTACGTAGAAGGTCGCAGCCGATCAAGCTACGGAATGGTAGACCTGTTGCTACTAGAAAAATCATTGGAATGGTTACACCTTGGCTGGTTATTTCCAACCTAACTTGCTTTTTTACTGATTTATTTTGTCGTCCCGTAGCCCCTATCAGGATGATGTTCGTAACAGGTAACGTAGGTATGCTGACTCTGCTCTCCTCCTGAATACGATTGAGCTCGGTGCTATCCATTAGTGATACGTTGGCCCCAGTGTCGACCATCAACCTGACAGTTACATCGTTAATGGTGGCTGTCACGTATACTATATCGTGGGTGTGCTGCTGGTGATCGGTTACTATTTCCTCTAGCAATTCCTGTCGTATATTCTTCAAGTAATGGTTAAATAAGATAGTGATTTTATTCGTATTTTTTCCGTAATCAAACCCAATAGAGTGGTTCAGCGAAGGGCTTATGTTACCATAATTTTTCACTGCCGCGAGGAGTTTAAAGAGCTTGTACTCTCCTCGTTGCGTCGGTCTGGGTCGTTCCTACTGCTCCCATCATCTATCATGGTACGTCCTCCTTGCTGGACGGGTTCCTGGTCTGGAACAAAATGTACATGTGGTCGATAGTCACTATTGCGGTCGTCACCCTCAATACTACTACTCCTCCATCGTCCTCCTCTCATGCTTCCTCTTTCTCCACTGTAGCTGTCTCTACGTGGGTATCGTCGCCTTCTATCGGAGTCGTAATTAGCTTGTACGTAATTTGCTCGTCGATGTTGCGACGGTTGGTTATTCCCGCCTTGGTTTGGTGGTCGATTAGTGTTGTTATTAAAATTGGGTCGCCGGTTATTGTTATTATTATTATTGTTATTCGGGTTATTTGGCCTATTATTATTGTTGTTGTTATTAGCGTTATTATAATTTTGGTTTATCGGACCGTTGTTATTGTTAAAACTATTTCGAGAATTTCGAGGGTAGTTATTATTATTATTATTCGTATTGCCGCCTGTGGTATTAAACTGGTCATTTCGTCGACGACTCCTCCGGTAATACCCCTCGTGCTCCTGATCTTCGAGCAGCGCTGACATAGCTGCTATTGTCTTAATCTGTCCCCACTGACGTGCTTTTGCGACACCCTCTTCAAAGTGATAAGACAATTTTGTGACAAGACATTCCTCCGGTATCTTTGTTTCTAGGTTTCTTGCAAGACATACTTGACCTAAGAAATATGAAGTCATGGTCCCTCCTCGGTTCGCATCATATCTTCCGTGGCATATATGGTCTCGTACGATATTTTGCGTCGCCTCGGACCAGTATTTTGCGCGGAATTGAGTTTTAAATTCATCGTAGCTGTGAACCTCGTGGCGTGTTGCGGTCCACCAATTGTCGTAGATTTCTTTAAAGTATTCATCGATTAAACTTTTTATGTTATTCCATCTAGTTTCTCTAATCCGCGCCAAGTGTTCCTCCACACGTGCTAAAAATTCAATGGGATTACGTCGATAATTTCTAAAATTGATAGCGTCGCGGTTATCATTCGGTAGTAAGTATTGACCTGGTATCGGACGGTTGCGGATAATCTCAATCTCCTCCCGCATTTGTACTATTTCCTGCTGTCTAAGTTCTTCAATCCTCTCTCGATTTGCGACCGTTAAATTCCTCACTGCATCCACAGAGGTACTCACTTCTTCGCAGCGCTCACCTACGTCTAACCTTACTCGTTTAATTTCATCTTGGTTTGTCCTTTTTAAAGACTCTATCCTTGTTTCGGTCACCTCCTCCATGGTATTGAATCTCCCGTCGACCTCTTCTCTGGTTCGCTGCAAGTCCTGGTCGTGTTGTTCGCACCTTTTATTTATTTCGACGATTTCCTCCCTCACAACGGCAATCTCCACGTCTACTCTGGTGTTTATCTTGTCATTGCCTTCTTCCATCCTCCCGCTAATTTCGATCAAGGTAGTGTTCAATTCTTCTCTAATGGCCTGGCTGTTATCGTCGATTTTATCGTTCAGCGCGTCCATAGACTTATGAGTATTGTCTATCCTTTTATTTAGGTCTTCCTTCAACGATTCCACATTTTTACTAAGCGATTCCAGATTTCTATTTAAGTCCCGATGGTCCTCCCTTATTGACTCTATATTTCTATTCAATAGCTCAATATTTCTTTGGTTCTCTTCCCGGGATTTCCTACCATCTTCTTTCAGAGATCGACTATCTTCCTTAACCTGTCCGAACTGTTCCATCATCATTCTCATCATGTGATCCCATTTTGCCTCTTCGGATGGCCTGTCTGGTCGGTCGCTGACTATTATTTCCCTCTCTGGTTCTACATGAGGTGTTTCGTCGGTACTAGTCTCGATATTGTTGATTGTAATAATTCCCATCTCGTCTGTGGGTTGCTCTTCGTATGTATCTACATCCCGTTGCATCTCTCCTACCCTACTGTCCTTATATCTTGTATCGTACTGATGGGTGTGCGGCATGTTAATTTTTCGTGTCTACCGGGCTAATATAAAATATAAAAAATATATTTATTTAATATTTTTTAAGCCACACTAGTTGGTGCGCCAATTTATAAGAAAACTCTTATTAGGGGTGATCTTATTTAAATGTTATTGCCCCGCGTTGCATGCGTTAATTTATAAGAAAACGCGATTCGGGGTTATCTTAAATATTTATAAAATTATTATTATGTTTATCCGTTTATAGTAATTATATTATAATAATAGTTAAATTCCGTTTAAAGCCACACGGGTTGTCTATTCGATTTGTAATGAAATGAAAACGTGTGTGTTTACAATTAACTTGAAGTAAAATAAAAGAGTGGTTGTTGTTTAAATTTAAATTCGTGGTTAAAATATTAAAAGTCTCATTAAAACAAAATTCATCTATGGGTGAAGTGTTCTTTTGAGATAACTCAATGTTGAGAATGGTTATTTCTACTTGAAGGTGACTAATGTAGTAAAGTATTTTACCATACAACATTCAAGTTACTCACAGTGTTTACAGTGGTTTAAATACACTTGTTTTTTAAAGAATTCCCTTGTATTGAATAAAAAATAATGAAGTTGATTATATTTAAATGTTAGATTAACTTAAGTTAAAACATGAAGTATAGCAGTTGATTGCTTGATAATAGTTCTCGTCTGGTTGAAACTGGTAGTAGAAACTTCTTCTGATTACAGGTAGTCTGAGTAAGTCAAGTCCCGTAAAGTCTGGACAATATTATAACCAAACATATACTTTTACGTACCTGATCGCGTTTACTTGAAGTTCACTAAACTGTCAACTCAGCTTACAATCATCAACTCCCTTTGGTTGCAAGGTTATGTTACCTTGTTTATTAAATTAGTGGGCGCCACACGGATTTATTCAGGGAAAATCCCGTGTAAAACCCATACATAAAAATTACTAGATGAAAAGAAAATTTAAAATAGTTGAGTACCACTTTTTGGCAATGCTATTCCAATATGTCAAACACAACAGAAGGTTGTTTAAGTTTATTAAAAGAAAATATTCAATTATCCAAAAAAATAAATCAAATCAGGTGATGCTGTTAATAATGGGTTTATTTGCACCCTTATAGTGAATTCAAAAAATACACATAATGTAAACATACAAAGTTGTACAATTAAAAGTTAGTTATTATATGCCTCATACGGCTTGCTCAGAACATGAATTATAAATCTGGTTAAGTCCAGATACTATTTATTTTTAATATGAAAATTATTACAATTATTAATATTATTATTATTATTATTATTATCATCTCAGTTGTGAATTCTTTGAGACACGAAAGAAAACAATTATGCCTACACAATATCCAATGATACAATTGATCAACAAAGTTTTAGGTTACTTTTACCAAGTAATTGAAAAAAAACGATCTATTGAAAGATCGTGCGTTTCATCAACGCTTGCTTTTTTAATGACAATATTTATCAATTGAGAGCCCTTACAACTAACATATAGCTTACTTACTAATAACAAATTTGAATAATAAATCGAAACGTGGTGTAATCTTAAATACTGTTTTTGTGTTTTGCGTCAGTACAGGTTATGGTAGCAAAATACAAGTTATTGCACTCAGATCAAGATTAATAATAATTGCACTTTTACCTTCAGAGTTTTAACTATTTAATTAAAACCTTTTATCACTTAAGTAATCGGATTATAATGATTACTTGGTTTCGGCACTAATTCGCACAAGAACAGAATAATGCGATCCTCTTCTGATTAAAATGGATCGTGAATAATGACAATAAATTATTTTCTGTTCGTTATTCCCGCACAAAATTAAAATAAACTGCACTTAAACACTGTTGTTGGTTGAGGATGAACTTGAAGTAAAATTTCTTGTTGTTAAACTATTGGTCCCGAAGTACAATGTAACTGACGCTAAGTGTTATTAAAAAACGTAGCGGTGACGGGCGTACGTCTGTTCTGCTTGCTAGTTAGTAAAGGTCTCTGTCAAAATTCGCTGGTTTGTCTTTATATACCCCTCTCTTGGATCGGCTTTAGGTAAAAATGTTGATTACTAACTAATTTTCTGATTGGCTGTCGCCGGTGAGTCGGCGTGACGTGTCACTTTTTGACAGTTGATAACGGCTTTTCCTAACCGTCGAATGTTGCGGTAGCAGCTAGTTGTCGTTTTTGTTATTATTCTTAAACAGTTTCCCGATGTACATTTTTAGAATGATGCTAACACCTCTCCCGCACTAAATACAGTTGCGATTGGGTTAATATTACTATCAAATTAAAGATTGTTCTTTTTCCTTCAATTTGATACCACTCATTCTCGAATTACTTTCACTCTAACCGACATTGTTATAAAATCAACGTTCGGGTACATTATTCTTACTGTCGTCTGCTCTTTATGAGTCGCCGATTTTACACTTTTGATTAACCTTGCTTGTATCCACATAACATTTTATTAATCAAATGTTTATGCGCGAACACCATTAATACTGTACTGACGTTTTTCACTGAACTTTACTTGTACACCTTAATTCTATACATTGTAATAAATGATCCTACTGACTATGACATTTCGTTTCCCGTTAGTTTGTTTTAAGCTACTATTTACAATTAAAATTATGGCTAAACCTATCGTTTTAATAACATTTTTCGTTATGTCAATGCATAACCATAGTTCTTGTGCATTTTAGTTTGCACTGGTGATAATCATCGATAGTCATTTCATTGACTAATGTTTGGTCTAAGTTTGCTAAGGTGTATCGCCTACACTGAAATTTGGCCTTAATAATGCCTATTGGTTCTCAATTCGGTAAATTATGGAGACATCTTATTTGTATAAGATTCTCTTATATAAATAGCTCTCTTTTCTAACAGGTATATTTGATGCGGAAATACATCTTAGTTCCTACAATATAGCCATTGTTAACATTGGTTTTGGCATTCATTATCTACTGTTCATTGTCACATCTATTATCAGCAAAATGCTGATTTTGCTTTCACAGTATTTAACTGCTCATTAGTTTATTTTTTGTTTATAAATGACATTCGGTTTACATCAACCATTTACTGAATTGACAGTTGAATTTAAATTTATTCTGTCCATTAGTTCGTTTTAGTCTCAGTCTAGTTGTAGTGTCAAACAGCTATTGGGTTACTGTTTCACCTGGCACTTCTGTTTTATTCTTCTCTCTTGGTTTCTTCTTTCTTGTTTATTTTGACTATTCTATACCTATCTACATGGTTATTCCGTTTTTATGAAATCTGATAACATACACTTAGGTTAGGTGACATCTTGTGATGTTACATATATATGTATATATATATATATAGGAATACATCTTCCTCCTCCTCCGCCTCTAACACTCTTCACGCGTACCGAATCACGCTTTCGCGGTTCGCGGTCCGTATCACGCTGGGCCGTCGTCGTCGTCGTCGTCGTTGTTGTTGTTGTTGTTGAACCGTCGCACGTCCACCCTCTTCCATCTCGCGAATTTTGTAATGACCGTACGCTAACGTTCTCTATCCGTCGTCCAAGACGTATCTCTTGTCGTCGTACGGCGATAACGACATTTTCACAATCTGGCGCGTGTAGAGTCGATGGTCTTCGCTGCGTATGATCTGCGCGGACGTGTACGTTTGTCGGTTAGTCGACGTCGTCGTCGTCGGTGGCAGCAAACAGCGTTTGTAATCCGCGTGAGTTAACCGGTTCTGTATAGCCACTCGCGGTACACCTTTCGCTACGCGCTTCTGCGTTTTCTCACCGTCGTCCTGCAACACCAGCAGCGAGTACGATTTCGCGCGCAAGCCGACGAATTCGACGATAGGTTTCGCGTGCGTTTCGTCCTTGAACGTTCCCAACCGTTTTTTATTTACCGTACTATAACAAGGATGGGTCGCGGGATATTCTGACCTATCAATAAATGTAGGTTCTCGTTAATGTCCTCGTACACGTTATCGGTGCGTATATCGTATAACAAAGAGTCCGTATCGGTCATACACAATCGCACACGCGGTCCATACTTCGCGACAATAAATTCGTAGTGGAAATTGTACATTATGTGTTTACTGATGTCCAGCACGGTGCATCCTACGTACAGCGGACGGTTGAAATATACGGTTCTCTTTTTCATCATTACGCCTACCAAGTCTTTGTTGTACACGTTTGCGTGCACGAATCTCGGGCTCGCGATCAGTGTTAACATTTTACGTTCGAAGGTGACTAAACGAAAATCTATACGTTTCCGGACGTTTTCTAACGATTTGCCGTACACCGCGTTAATCATTAGTTTAAAAAAAGTCTTTTTCGAAATCGTTTACCGCGGCTTTCCGTTTCTCCGTGTTAAAGTCAATGAACGGCTTCATCCACGCACTCTGACGGAACGCTAACACGCGATTAACGGCTTTCAATGTCATCCCCCGAGTTTCAGGTACAGCTGCAACGTTCTATAGTGGACGATATAGCTTGTCTTATCCTCGAGACTGGTGATTAGTTTCTCTACAGTGCCGGTGATGGGTAAATTGAAATTCTTCATATAGTTAAAACGTTTGCTGTACGCGGACAATTCGTGCTCGCCGACCTTTCTGCGTTCCGGCGCTAGTGGGTAGTCCGAATGTAGGTCGTGTAGCCGGCGGGGATAACCTAGATCGGCGTTGAGGATGTAGCCGATTTCGTCTTCAGGGCCTACCGTACTCAAATCTAACACGTCTATTTCTTCACGTTCCAGCCATCGGAATCCGTCCTACTTGTAACAACCGCATGTCACTAATACTGTTACTTTTTTTTTGTTACAGATGGAAATTAAAAATACCACCCGGATTGAGACTTTTGTAAAAATACCCTATTGTGACATGTATATTTTGTATATATTAGTTTTAAAATAAATTTGTATATATTTTTTTTATCGTATAATATTTTTATGTTTATATATTTGTAAATATTAGTTGTAAATAAACTTGTAGATTTTGTTTTCTTTTATGTTTATATTTGTGTATTTATAATAAACTCGTACATATTTTTTCATTGTATACGTGTTTATTTTCAACTATCCTTTTCGCATACTACAATTTACTTAACACATAGACACACAGTTGTCAACAATGCAATCGTTCAGATAAGTGAATTGACCACTGCATATCATGTGTGTTTCTTACAAGTAGGGCTCAACATAGCGAGCCGTAGACCAACAGGTTGGTGCGTTCAGCTATTACATATCATGTGCGTTTCTTAGGGCTCGATATAGCGAGCCGCAGACCAACAGGTTGCTGCGAACGTATTTACTTAACACATATACACAACATCGACGATATCGGCACGGCAGTGTAAATATATACGAAACCAGTACACTATAACACCGAGTTGGCAACAATGGCGGCAGTGTAAACATATATTCAACCCGTACACTATAACACCGAGCCGACAACGTCGATTAAACCCAACACAAGTTGGCAACACCGACGACGCTTTTCCAACATGGCCGAACTTCCGGAAAAACCCCTTACATATACATACCCATACACTATAACACATGCACGAATCGGCAACCTGGCCGTACCTTAACCACTACACACATGCACAACCCGACAACCTCGCAGATTTTCCAACATGGCCGCCGCCGCCGCCGACGACGAACCCCACCACGACGGGCGGCCATCAAGCCACGACCTGGCCGCCGCCCAGCTACGATGACGACGTCAACGACGACGTCAACGGCGAACGGCGAACATAGCCACGCCTCCGCCAATCAACGCACACATAACCCCACTTTAGGCGGCGACGACGACAACATGGCCGACAGACTACTACCGCATGGTTACCCCCACCACCACAATTTTTGAATTTCCCGCCGTGTGACGTCACTTCCGGGGTAGAACTCTCAGTTTCCCCCTACTCACTGAGCATTGTATGAAAGTGTCTGACGGAGGGAGTAGAGCAGCGTAAGCAAGAGAGAGAGCGTACAATCGCAGCCATCTCACTCTAACCTCGTCACAGTGACATCTGATACCGGTACGAACATGAAATTTTACTCAATACAAATTATCAGTTCAACCTGTGATAACTTAAAAACTAATAAATATACGGCAATTCTGAAAACAGCATTGTATTCAGCAAGTGAAGCTTTATAAGTAGCCGCAATCTCAGTTAATATAATTAATGATTGAAGAAGTTATACGGAAGATGTACGCCAAAAGAAATAACGAGAGAATAAGAATACAGCTACGTAGGAATTAGGTGTTTTCACACACACACACACACACACACACACACACACACACACACACACACACACACACACACACACACACACACACACACACACACACACACACACACACACACACACACACACACACACACACACACACACACACACACACACACACACACACACACACACATAAAGACCTAAGCAACAATATTCTGCGGTCAGATCTTTGAAAACACGTTTGCAAATACCTGTAATCAATCGATTTGCAAACACAGGAAGTACGATTTTAACTAGAAATTCTCTGCAGTTTCAAACCTGTCACGGGGTGTTTCGTCGACCTGTTCGAGATTGTCAGAACTGGATAAATGCATGATTTATTTGAACAACCAATCAGCATCCCGTATTTAAAACTGACGCCAACTCAAAGCGAGGGGTAGCATCACTCTTCGTTCGGATCTTCAATGCGCTAGTCGTGTATAAATAACGTACAGAAATTTTTCAATCACGCAAAAGTGTAATTAAGTTTCAAATTCGAGAAGTAGTCCGCAGTGAAGATGAACTAGTACCGTTCAACAACTCTCTCTCTCTGCGTAAAACAGCGTTAATTAATTAAATTATTAATTAATCATCAGCCGTGAAGGTTTGTGCGACAGAAGGCATCTATAATTACCATGGCATCTTCTACAGCATTGATCAACATCAATTCTTCTGTGCAAAACCATCAAAAGGAGGACCCCTACGGATTCCTATCTTCGGTCAACGCATCAAACAGTAAGAAATAGATTCATTGATCAATGAAATAAGCACTAAACAAATAATAAAAGCAATAAACAATTTTTAAAAGACACTAAGAATATTACACTTTGTAATTTTAATTATAAGATTAGCTCTAACATAGTATAGGAGTATTGAATGGAAAGTGGGGTGTACTATTGGATGTGCAAATTATTGCAGACCTGTTCTTTAGCACTGGTTTGGGAGATAGCAATCTCTTAATTAAACCAGATAAGAGCCATAGGTCGTTTGAACGTCTTAATCGTTACTTTTCACACTCACTCAGTAATTATAAGTGTTAAGGTAGAAATAAGTCCTACCATTAGCATTTTCAAGTTTATAAATAATTGATTAAAACGTTAATTAAAATAATCAAGCAAATATTAAAGTGTTACTTGTAACGATTCCCCTTGAAAACCACAATCACTGAACGAATCATGAGAAAGAGTGTCTCCATGCGCTGAGCTAAGCTGAAACTGTGTCATTTGTATCTGGGATTTGTTCTGGCGCCCAGGTAAAGTAATATCACGGGTAAGTAACATTTTATCTAACATTCAAAATATTAGATAATTGGGTTAGATAAAAGGGAGCGTCGTAATATATATATATATATATTGCAACACATCTTTTTATGATTTCTTTCATTATGGATTATGAGTTTTACATGGACCTGGTTAGGGTATATCATGCCAACACTTACCTGCAGTATATGGTACTTTTCTGCTTTGCCGGCTATTAGGTGTGGGATTTGGGCTTATAGGTATCAGGTAACGAGTTGGGACGATGTGTTTCCAAAAGAATTATTTTAGGAAGCTGAGTTGTATAAATTGTGAATAAATGAAAACTACCTTTTTAGTCTATCATTCCAATGATTATAATTGTCACCCTCAAGGTGCTTATCTTTAAACAAATCATAATAATAAAAAGAATTTCAAATATTTAACACAATTTACGGCGGGTTCCACCATTTATATTCTTTCTTGAATATTACTTTACCATGTTTTCTCTAGTGATATATTGTTATAATGCATACGTCTAACAATCACATATTAAAATCATATATCTTAGTACATAATTTATAAGTTCCTGAAAATAAGACATACAATACACAGTATATACACAAAACATATAACATGGAAATATACACACATATATGGGCAGTTTCACACTGTCTGCCTGTAATTATAATTCATTTATAAAAAATCATTTTTGTTATATTGAATTTAATTATTTAATAAAATGGAAATTCTGAATTGATTTCATTCTATGAAATCCGTAACCCTGTTCTTTATACATGAGAAAATAAAATACGAACTTTTTAAATGAATATAACAAGGGTTATAGTTATCGTTATCTCTATGGTAATTATTATTAATATAAACACTTTTATTAAGGGTAACTCCCTTTTAATTATTCTAATCTTCAGCCTGCTTGGCTATCAACAATAATTAATATGAAACAATAAAATTTGTGACATCTACTATCTTGAGAACACTCTTATTAACATATTATTATAATAATCACACATTATCTAAATGTTCTGTCTTTTTGAATAAATGTCTCTATATGATATACAGTACAACATTTAAAAGTGTCTTTAGGCTTTAGTCATACCGCCTATATAATTAAATGTTTATCAATTTTTTTAAACTGTTCAATTTCGCTTATAGCGGCTTTTCATTTACTTTTTGTGTTTTACAACATTATTATGAACCCTGAACCATATCAGGTCACCTGTTTTGATGATTTCATATTACACAGATGTACACGGGTCTCAGGCGTCGGCGTTGAGTACAGCTATTCCTCTCGAAACCCCCGTCAGCGTCGCTTAGCGGTGTATGAACAGCTAGGCTAGGCGTCGTTCCTTTATCGTCATGGACACAGCGTCTCTGGCCTCGGGTATAGTCTGATGTCCGTAGTACGTAGTTGTAGTAACTCAGGTGTCTGCCGGTCTCATTGAAGCGTCTTCTGCAGCGTATCGTTCCGTGTGTACGACTCAACGAATACTTTATGAATGAGAGAGATGCTCGTTTTGTTTGCTATATAAAATCTTATCTGTACCCTTCTAAATGTACAATTGTAGCAGATAACGCTTATTATGCGTACTC